>PYAF01001132.1:161141-200197 GCA_007407185.1 Glycine tomentella | reverse complement strand
CTAATTAATTTAGATCAACAAGGAAGTAATAAATTAGATTTTAGTTCATAAGTTACCTTGCTGTATGCTATTATTAGAATATTGTAAGATGTGTTATTGGGTTGCTGTATATTGTTTTAAAATGGTTGTATGTTGTTATTTAATTTATTTATGTTGCTGTAAATTTTATTTGGGTAATGTATACTTATTTGGGTTGCTGCATTTCCTGTTGCTGTAGGATACTAGATTGCTGTATATGGTGATATATTTAATTAGGATTACTGTATTTAGTGTTGTATAAAATAATAGGTTGTTGTTGCTGTATGTGCTGTTGCTGGATTTAATGTTTGTTGTATAATACTATGTTGCTGATTGCTGTATGTTTTATTAGGATTGCTGTATCATATTTTATTTAATTGTTGTATCATATTTCTTTAGTTGTTGTATTATATTTATAGTTGCTGTAACGTATTTTATTTAGTTGCTGTATCGTATTTATTAATGCAACTGTATAAATTAAAGTAGCTGTCTGATATTTCACTTGGTCTTGAGCTATGATAGAAAATTCCATTTTTATTAAAAATTGGATCATGGACATATGATTTATTTCTCTAAAAAGAAATTATGGCACACTTGTATTTAATCATGATGAAGTGATAGTGCCAAAATCAGGAGAATTTGAATGAAATAAATACCAATTGGTAATTGAAAATAAAAAGAAAATCATTACATTCATTTTTGCATTTTCCCCTCGGAGTGGAGGGAGGTCTCACTGGAGTAGGTGGGACTGTTCCACTGGAGTGGGTGGAACTGTATGGTACCCTTTTTCCCCTCAGAGTGGAGGGAGGTCTCACTGGAGTGGGTGGGACTGTTTCACTGGAGTGGGTGAAACTATTCTAATTTCTGGTACCTTTGATTAGGCCTCTGAGATCTCAGTCATGCATCATTTAAAAAATAAAGCATGCATCATTCAACATATGTCTGTTTATTAATTGTTATTCTGTTTTGAATATTTATCTGTCTCTGTTTCTATTAATTATCTAATCATGTTTATTAAATACTTACCTGAGTTGTGTCTGTGGTTTGACACCTGTGATGACCCCAATTAATTTGGGTGAGCAGAGGAGCAGTGATTAGTTGAGACATGGAGAAGTTTGATGAATTTTATGCTGTGTTTTGGCTTGATGTATGGATGACATCATTTGCTGTGGCTGCTTTTGAGAGTTATGTATTTCATGTGGTACTACTTGATAGTGGTCTGTATTTTATTATGGATGACTGTATACGGACTGTTTTATTTAACTTTGCTTAAATTAACTAGACTACGTATTATGTTAAATCATTCCAACGTAGCAAATCGTTTAGAATTTTCTTTTACGTAATCGAATCACGTAGAAAAAAAAAATTTCAGTAAAATAAAAATGTAGTCGGTCAAAAGGGATTCAACGTAATAGATTAAAATAAGGATATTAAACGAAGTCGTTATAGGTTCTTTTTTCTACTTGATTTAGGCTTTGAAAATGAAAGGATGAAAGTGAAATGAAAGAGAGGTTTCACATGGAATAAGTGGAAGAATGGAGTCTTGAATGTGACTTCTTCTTAAGGCCTTCCTCCCTTTATATAGAGTTTGGAAAATAATAAAATATTCAAGAACATTTCTACCATTTCTAGCTAGTTACTCTCATCTAGTTCCATCATAACTTAGTTTCTTCTTATTCCATTCCATCCTAACTAAACTCATAATTAATCTTTTAAATATCTTTTACTTTATGCAAAAAAATCTCCTAAGTCATGATGCCTTCTTTACAAGTGTCCCTCCACTTGTCTAAGTTATGAAGCTTCTCCTTCTTTCTCCATTTTCACGTGGCCTACAAGGAAGGAAGAGAAGATTTTCTTCCTTTCATGTTATCTTGTGTAAATATTTTGTAAAACATGATGACTTCGTAGCCCTTTTTCTTCTCTTTTTCATGTGTATTCTCTTTAGCCAAGGGGAAGATTTTTATCTTCCTTTCCTCTTTCTATATCATGTTTTATTTTCCTTAAAAAGAAGAAAATTGTGCGGTTCTCCTTGTGTCCATATGTCACCTTTCATGAAGAAGAAGAATTCAATTCCAACATGACTTCACACATGGCATTCTTTAAGAGGAAGTAAAGTTCAATTTGAACTCTTCTACCTAAAGGATAATATTAAATAATAGAACTCTAGAGTTTTCTAGAAACTGACTTCAATTACAATATAAATTGCTCACAAGCAGTTTATACAGAGTGCTACACAGACCTTACATACAAGACTACTCTTATCTTAATTCTGATTGGTCCATTCTGCTTCTAACCATCAAAATTACTAAACCATCTTATTGAATAAGTTTACTCATCCTACAATTAAGAGAAAATTCCACAGATTTCATTTATCATTTTTTCATATTTTTCTGATGCTTGAATTCTCCTAGATAAAATTTCAAAGTTATTACCATATGAAATTCATAGAAATCCTATTCTGAGGCTTTCTGTCACTAAAAGTATTTTGGTAATCTGTCATCCAAGGGCACTTTGTAATTTCATCAAGCTTTCACAAAATATCAAAGGGTGTCTTGGTAATTCTAGCCTCAAGGGTACTATGATAATTTGTCATTTATCCTAGGGGTATGATTGTAATTTTCATTCTAAAATATCTTAACAAAATATCTAAGGGTATTTGTGTAATTTTGACTCAAGGGCATTTTTGTAATTTCTAAAATATCTAGGGGCATATTCATAATTTTCACCTTAAAATATCTAACCAAAATAAATAGGGTCATTTTCGTAATTTTCACCTCAAGGGCATTTATGTAATTTATGTTTCAAGGGAAGGATAATATGGTCATTTCTCTTCAAACATTTTTGTAATATCTCTAATTAATATTTCACCCAAATAATTTAAATATAGACCAATCAAATCTCACATAATCTAACACTCACATCAACAGTTGCACAAGAATAATTCATACAATATATATTTGCAGTTATTAAAATTTCAGGATGTTACGATTCTCCCCTCCTACAAAAAAATTCGTCCTCGAAATTTACCTGATTCAAAAAATTTACCTGTTACAAAGTATATGCAGGTATCGATTTACGAATATTGTTATGTTTAATGTGTTGAAATTTTAATGTTCAAATTGATGGTTTCATACATAGTGTATTTTGAACTTATAAATTGATAAGTTACCTATATTTTTCAGATTGATGTTGCTCTTATGAGTGCTATGGTTGAGCAGTGGAGGCTAGAGACACACACTTTCCATATGTCCCAGGGTGAGATGACAATTACCTTGCAAGATGTGGCAGGTATTCTAGGATTGCCTACTGATGGGCAAGTCGTTATCGGACAAACTTAAACAGATTGGGTAGAATTGTGTAATCAGGTTTTTGGTAGCGGCCCTGATGCGACCATTGAGTTATCCACCAACAGTTTGAAGTTATCATATTTTGACAGAGTGTATCCTTCATGGGATGCAGTTGCTGGTAACCCTCAGAATGTGATATACTTCACGAAGGCTCACATTCCACGAATGTTAGGATCTTGCATCCTTTGTGACAGATAAGGGGGGAGCGTAGTAGGATGTCGCTACATCGCCTTACTTGGTGATTTTGTCGATATTGGTGCATATAGTTAGGGGTCTGCGGTTCTGGCAAACTTGTTTAGACAGTTATGCGAATGCACAGACCCTGATAGAAAAGACATTGGTGGTTGCACTATTTTGCTTCAGATTTGGGCGTGGCTCAGATTTCCACCAATTGCTCCCCCATTGCCTAATCTGTATGAGCCAGACTGCCACTTCAGACACAGGTATATTTATTTTGTATTACTTGAATCACCGTGTATATATGTGTACTACAATTAACAATTGAATGTTGAATTTGGATATTAGATTTAATGCTCTAAGTCGCTTCAACATGAACTCACTGAATTGGTATCGAGACAGACTAGACACCTTAACTAGAGACGAGGTATGCTTTTTTAATGAAATATATTTATTTAAAATGGATGTGAATATGCAACTGACTCCTATATATGATTTAATTGTGTAAGTGGTTTGGCAACCTTATGGAGATTGCGATTTTTTGGGTGCATCTCCTGACACATAGCATTTATGGATGGCTAGGACACCTATTATTTGTTTTCACATTGCTGAGTATTCTCAGCTTGATAGATGCATGAGGCAATTTGGGCGGGATCAACCAGTACCTCACAGATTGTTCAACATTATATGTACGGATATAATGGGCAGTAGCATTGGTCTCATTGGCCTTCAACAAAGCAACCACAATTTTGCAATGAGGATAAGGACCTTGCAATTCATTAAGAGTCGATTACTCCCTGCAAACAAAATATTCCACCAATCTGCTATATGTGTGTTTAACCAACGCGGTTATTGACATGTTTCTTGCACCTTTTAAAACCCTGTTTACTGACTCGGCCAAATTTGTTGTCATATGTCCATACCCTCCTCCCTCAACATCATATGCACATGTCCACTTTTCCTTGGGGATGTTAACAATCCAGTTTGCAACCTCGGGACTCACATCACGAAAACATGCAAATGCTATCTCAAAATCAACAATAGAAGAAGTATAACCTGCACACAAATTAAATAACATTAAAATTTAGTTATACATGCAAAATTAATAGATGAATTTTTAACCATACCTAAATTCATAACCGCTTTCTTCAAATTTTCATTTCCGAACTTTTGATTAAAATTGCTCGCAATATGACGAAGGCAAAAGACATGATAAGCATACGGTGGTTGCCACCCACGGTGCCTCTTAACTACAGATAATATGCTTCGATGCCAATTAGAAATAAGACAAATATTTGTCTTCTGTGTAACATGCGTGCGAATGTTATCCAAAAAGTATTCCCAAGCTTCCAACGTCTCATTCTCAACAATAGCAAATGCAAGTGGCAAACATTCATTATTACCATCTTGAGCTGTGGCAACCAACATTTTTCCTTTGTACTTGCCATATAAATGAGTGCCATCAATTTGAATAACCAGCTTACAAAAATTAAAAGCCACACAACATTGTTTGAAGGTCCAAAAAATGCGGTGAAACACGCATTTTCCATGAACGATTCTATGAGCCACATAATAAATTTTTGTTTGAAGATGATAAACAGAACCTGGTGAAAAGCGAAACATATAGTCACACCACCTCGGCAAAAATGCGTATGATTCCTCCCAATCATCGTAGATAATTGTCATTGCTTTCTGCTTTGCATACCATGCCTTTGTATATGAAACTTTGTATCCATAGAAATGAGTTATCCTCTCCTGGACTAGTCTAATTGAACATAATGGATCATGCTTTATCATCCCTAATAATAAAAAATGATCACGTTATCATTAATAATAATAATAAAATTATTAATTCTCACCATTATCATCTCATCCAATAACGTACCTAGTATGAGTGAAACAATAACATCAACATCAAGTTGTTTGTGGTCCTGAGAAATGTGATCATTTAAGCAATTGTAATCCCCACCCCATTTGATAACCATCCCTCTTTCACCGTATGTTGGTTTTATTATCCTAACCCTCCACCAACAATTTTGGTCATGCGCACGACATTTCATGCTTAACTTTGTCGACGTACTTTCAACCACAACAACTTCCTGATGCTCCTTCATGAGGTTCCGCTTGATTGCCATTTGCACATCTTGTTTTGATGCAAATTCATGTTTCACAAACAACTTATTCCCTAATATCCATGGACCCTCAACTGAACCTGAACCAGTGCCAGAATTTTGTTCACTAGGATGATTCCAATCAATGTATGTGTAATGTGGAATTCCATCCCAAAAAGTTTTAATACCCTTACCTACATGTGCAATTTCCCATTTTTATTACAAAAAAATACATAAACAAAAACTAGACATATATGTAAGTAACTATTGTTTGGTAACACACCTTGACATTGTTGTGGTAATTGAGACTCCCCTGCATCCTCATGTGGTTGGATTTCAAACTCTCCTACAACTAAGTAATGTACTTGTATTTGAGTTGCGCTTTGATAATCATCCTCATCATTGTCTGAATCACTAGCATTCTCGGCAAGAAGACGATCTTCCATTGCGATATTTTCATTATCGTCATCGTCAATATCGTCATCCATAACTCAAGTAGGGTCATTTTCATCTTCCATAGACAAATTAACAAGTCGAGCAGCAAATGCTGATGCATTATGAGAATAATTGAAATCAACTGACCTCATTGGTAAAGCCACATCCTCTGCTTTAGCACAATCCATATACAACTCTAAGAAATTTTTTCCTTGATTGGTTGAAGAATTCTCCTATTACAAATTCTACGTCTTTGTCGTCTATTACTTTCATGTTAATATATTTATCATCGCACCATATTCTTGCAGTGACCATAGTGATAGATTGATTACCTTTGAGAACTAACTTTTGACTGATTTTTTGATGCAATTCATCAATGGTTGAATTGTGCTTGATACGTGTTGGCCTTTCATCACCTTCGAAAACAACACCATCTTGACCCTCAATTTTGCTACCATTATAATATATAACAATACGAACAAAATCAGCATATGCAGACATTTTTATATATATGACCAACAACTACAAACGAAAGTATAAATAACCAAATATTCAAATATCTAAGAGCAGAAAGATGATGAAGAAGAGTTGTGAAGAGTGTGAAGAGGATATTGGGTTTAAATAGGGGGAATGGCTGAAAGAAGCAGGGTCACGCCTGGATGGACCGTGACTGGTTGCATAGTCACGCCTGGTGGGGCGTGATTGACCATGCCTGGATGGGGTAGGACTGGGCTCAAATCACACCTGAATGAGGCGTGTTTAAACACGTCTGGCCTGAGTGTGTTTGATTGCTATAGATTCACATATAGTTTTCAAACTACAATAAATTCGTAAATATTTATTAAAAATACATTATTTAAATTTTTTCTAGTAAGAATTAGTTTAATAATATGACACCTTCTAAGGTGCACCAATCGACCATATGTTGTTCGGTGCACCAGTGTTTGAATTTTTTTTTAAAATAGGGTCGTTACCATTTTACCAAGATCTTAGCCGATGTTTAATTCATGAGTTATTTTTGAGAATAAAATACAGGAATATTATTTTGAATATATTATAAAAAAATATTTTTGATTAGCTATTAAAAATAGTTGAATATATTTTTAATATACTCATAAATAATTAAAATATGTATGTTTGATATTTTTTAAGGAATATATATATATATAATAATTTATTAAAATATTATTGTAGCACAGTTTGTGCATATAAAAATTGTCTTGTAGCACATTTGAGAGATGTAGTTTGTTAGAACAAAATAAGAATTCATATTTAGATAGTCGGATGGACAAGCATTATGTTACTCCAATAAATTTAGAGATATTGAAATCTTGGTTAGGGAGTATCGTTTTCAAATACTTATCAATTAATATAAGTATGCAAAATAGAATTATGTAAATATAACATAAATCATAAAATATTCTATTAATTATAAGATCAACATTAAATAATTAGAGCAACAAATACATTATTCTTTAAACCATTGAAATTGTCTATTAAGAGAGGAATATCGGAGATAAAACAAAAAAAAAAAATATTATGAGTTTACATGAAATTCACGGTAAATTAAATTGGGGCAAGAATCATATTTGTGAGAATTTTTTTTATAGTACATACGTGACGTAATAAATTTTTTTCTCTCTATTTTCGGCACTAAAAAATTTAACCGTTCCAGTAACTCAGCAAAGACATATTAGAAGTCAGCAGTTCTCACACACAAGACCTAATTTCTCTCTCTCTCATCTGCAGTTGCTCTCGGTGTCACCCCTGGCAAAGGAGATCTGATTTCTGTTGTTCGTCTCACGGGCCTCGGCAACGGCAACTGCAACAGCAACAACAACGGCAGTGAGTCGCCGGATTCAGGTAATGAACACATATTACAGTTTGTTAGGCCTTGCTCTAGGGTTTGAGTGCTACTTTTGAATCTTAATCATTAGGTGCTTGATTTTATGAATCCAGGAAGAAGAAGATTGGTTTGGGTCCTTAGGGATATTATTGTATTATAATAATATGTCAGTTTTGTTTCTGTTGGAGCACACTTATGTTCTATTCTGCACATCATATTAAGTACTGTAAAATTAAAGATGGAAATGAGTTAATGAAAAATTAGCTACCCTTGAAATCAAACAAACAATTTCTCTGGGCCCATGTGCCCTTATGTTACATTTCAGAATTGATTTCTCTTTGACATTCAGCCTTTTTGACCCTTTTTAAAATGTTTTTTTATTTTTTCATTACTGATATTCATCAAGATTGGAGAACATCTCAAAATTAAGCCCCCTTCCTTTTCCTTGCTGTCTATTAGGGTGTTTGGATTTGCTTTTGGCACCAACTTACATGTGTCAACTCTGAAGCAACTCTCCGTTGCTTCTGCGTCTTTTACATAATTTTGACATGGAAACGAACATGGATTGATGACAAAAATAAAACATGCTTTAACATGTATTTGAAGACTACTTATCTTCTCATATGTATGTCTTCTCTTCTGACCGAACTTTTATTTATTTATAATGGAAAAATAGCCTCTTTGCATATGCAAAGGTAAGGTTGCGTACAACATCTCTTCCCCTTATCTGCGCATACCATGAAGCCTCCAGGCAATGGGGTACATAGTTTTTTTTTTTTATAATGGAAAAACAATAACATAGGAAATTCTCTTTACGACGTAATGGCAAAAAGAAGAGTGATGACTCATGTGTACCATTTGAGAAAGTTATGCTTCAATGATATTTCTTTAGGGCACGTGATGCCAATACTTGTTCTTTCTTGTTTTTTATGCTGTTCAGGATTCAAACAGGGCAGCAGATTCATATGGTCAATGACTAATATACATCACCTCCACACCGCTGTTAAAGCAAGAAAAATAAATAAATGAAAAGCAACTGTATGAGGAAAAATTGGTTGTGTCACTCTAAAAAGTTTCAGAAGTTACTTCTTTTCAATCTCTGATTCAAGTGTTTAAGTTTCATCAAAAAGTACATTGCAAGCAAATGGCAAGAGAAGAAGCAATAGTCAATTGATATTTAATGAAATAGTTCAAGTTTTACTTTTTTATTAATGGTATTTTAAAAAAAATATGGGTTTCCTCAAAAGGGACTTGTGCTTGAGTTTTAATATTATAGATAAGTAAGTTGATACTTGAAAATTGGAAAGTGTTCTGGCAGACTCTCTATAAGAACTTTAAAATAGTGTGAAAGTTTATAGATTACAACATGGAAGAAAACCAACCTCAAGACTACCCTAAAGTGACAGATTCTGTTCTGGCATGGGATTTTTATGTGTTCATATCTATTTGAAGCAGTTTAACACACTTTAGCTTAGCTTAGATTTTGCTTCTGTTACTTTAGATGTCAACTCTTTTTGCATGCCCTGTGGAGTTAACAAATTGCCTTAGCTTAGAATTAAGGCAATAATGGAGTATACTTTTGTTCAAAAGCCATTTTGACTTATTATGTCCATCTTGATAATCAATAGTATTATAGTATTTGTTGATGATCATTACTGTTTTCAGATTGGTTTCTACTCGTGCTTCTACATGCATTTCACAGGGTATTTTTAGTGCTTGTATGCGTATGTATTTGCATTTTTAATGTTTGAATTATTTGAGCTTTAATTTTTCTCCTTCATTTTTATTGTCAATTTTTATCATCTAAATAGAGATTTATGTAAAAGAAGGAAATTGTTATTTCCCCATACAATAAATTGTCTAAGAGAGAATAAGAAACCTAATTATTTTATCCAAGAAAAAATATTTACTAATGTAGGTAATTCAATTTTCGAATGATTTATCCAAACACACTAATGTCTGAATGTGTGACCTGTGCTCAGGTGTTTTCATTTTAGTGATACTGGTGAATTGAGCATACTCTGCCCAGTTCTCAGCTTAAAGCATGGATCCGGAGGCTGCACGAACTGCACGAGAATCTCTTGACCTGGCATTCCATATGTCCAATATACTTGATACTGGTCTAGACCGTCACACACTTTCTGTTCTCATAGCACTTTGTGATCTTGGAGTCAATCCTGAAGCACTTGCTGCTGTTGTCAAGGAACTAAGAAAAGAGAAACCCTCTCTATCATCATCACTTCCCACGGCTCCTTCTTTGCCATAAATAAATGGATTTTTTTTATTAGATGCCTTTCTGTTTATGCTGGCTGATGTTTTTTTATAATCCATCCTGTTTATCTGTTCTTGATCTGGTTCATTGAATTTCTGTGTGCTTTGATTGTTCTTTTGCATGTTCTTCATTTGATTTATAGTGGCATTGTTTTAGCACCAAACTGATATTTTGCTATTAGGAACTCTATTTGAAGGCTTATCTTTGAGTAAATTTTCTCATGGCTAAAATAGTTGAGTTCCATTCTTGCACAGAGCTCTAACACTCCATTTTGTGCTGCTAGTCTGCAACCTTGATCTTTTCACAAGCCAATTCTTTTTCGTCTACTTTACACTTCCTTCTGTCTCTATCTTCCTTTTCATTACTTTGCTCATCTCATTTATCACTCACTCTCGCCTTTGTATCTTTTCTCAAAGTTGCTAAGAATGCAGCAAAATTGATAAAATAATTGAGAAACCCATCGCCACAAATCACAAATGGCGGGAGAAATTCAACTATGTAATTAAACCATTCTAAAAATTTTTCACATTTATTTTGAAAAAAACAAAAATAATGTTTTTGAGAAAGGAATGGCACTCATTACTAATCAAAATGGTGAAGTTGGGATAACACGAGATGAGATCCTTACTCACTGCAGTGGGAAGAATGGTACCATGAAACGGTTAAGTTCTAGAAAATGAAAGTATTTTGGCATGAATTGAGTAGAATTAATGACTGGGTTCATTTCATAACCATATGAGGGCAGGGGAGATGCCACTTTCAAAGGCTAAAATGAAGATTAACATTGTTCAATGAGCCCATGTGGCATGTTTTTGAAGTTTCATCGTGCCCTTGCGTTACGACTTACTTAAGATGGGATTCACTTTCTTAGGTAGCAGCAGAATGATACTTATGAAAACTCAAACCTTGAAAATTAATCCCAAATAGTTTGGAGATCTAATTACAGAATAAATATAAATTTAGATATTTAATTAAAAAAATTATTTTGTTTCATGTTGATTCTTTTTAAATTGCGTTGAAATAACAATTAATATGATTTTAGGTAACATTTTATATGTTTGATTGTAAGCTAAGCAATTGACTATGGACCGATTCGGAGTTGAAGTGCATGTTTGGAAAAAATTAATCAACGTGGATTCGCACACTCTATTGAAACACATGTTTAACTTTTTTTTATTAGAGGTCTTGCATGTTTAAAAATTAGATTAAATTCAATTAATTTGAGTAAACTTAAATTCATTTAAGAGAGTCTCATCGTTTTTAAAACTTAGTTTACACAATTAATTTAATTAAAAATTAGTTTTACATAAGGTAATTTATAATTATATTTCAAAATTTTCATTTTAAATATAAAGCTATTCTTTTTTTATTGAAAGAGAATATAAACCTATACTAACACACTCATATATACTGAGATGTGTGTAATAATATTATTAATTATCAAATTAATTGTAAAATTATCTTGAGTAAGAAGCAGTTAATAATATATGCAAAAATTTAAATTTATATTAGGAAAATAAATTAAAGAGTAAAATTTTATTTTGTTTCTTGCCCCAATGCCCCGTCCTCTAAGGCCCCGCTCAGGTGGTTTTAGTTTTAAGTTTTAAAATTTTAAAAATTGAAACCAGTTATAATTGAGGTTTTTTAGTATTATTTTTTCCCCTTGTTTCTGGTTTTTAAAAATTTGTTACAATCTGTGCACATTCAAGGCTTGGCAATGCTCATAGGAAGGGAAGGACAAATTGTGTTTTGTCCACGAGTGAAGAACTGCTAAAAGCGTCTTGCTCACTCGCACTGCAGAAGCTCGATTACGATCATCATAGATTCACGTTTGCTTGATTTCAAGTTGTCCTAGAGGTTAAGCACATTTTTTCCCAAATCGCTGAATCTAGCAGTGTTAATCAACTTGCATCTCCAACACTTTACCTTTTGCAAAATTTGATGTATCAATTAGGTTCCTCGTCAGTTAATTTATGAATCCATCCAGTTGTAAATACTAGGTAAGAAGCATGTTACTCTTTTTATTTTTTTATTTTATTTTTGGCAGAAACCAAATATAACTTATACCGAATATATGCTTGAGCATAATAGTATCGAACATGTAAGGATTGAACCATGAACGACAGTTTTTTCTTCTTGGAGTGTTTAATGCAATTGTATATTCTTGAGATAACCGGTTTTGGTAAATTAAACTAGAAAAATTTTGTATCTCGCACTCAATGGTGACAAGTTACTCTACAACTAGTGAAAACTGATAGAGAACGGATGCAACCATTTTGTGAGAATTTATTAAAAAGTTAGCCCGCCCACGTCTATATGTTACATTAATTGCAAATAGTGGCTTGATAGCAAAAATTGCAGTTTGAAAGATTCTTTTCTTCCCCTTTCTTTGAAGAAAACTGTGAGCATCATTCATTGCAAATATGGATCTAGCTTATAGCAAAAACTGTACTATATATCACTGAAAATTTGTTTTTTTCTTCCAGCCATTCAAGTTCAACACAGGCACATCATAGCATGTTTAAATAGAAACCTACAAAAGTTAGTTTGTGCCCTAAAATACCAACACTATCTAATAATCCTTCAACTGAAAAACAAGTGAACGATTGACAAAATGTATACAAATGTAGTTCATTTTTTATCCAAAAAGGGAAAATATAAAATCCATGAAACCAATGAATAATCTGTCTTTATTAAATATTTGGTCTGTTTTTCTCTATTGAATATTTTCATCACATTAATTTGACTGCTCCCACTCTCCTCCAACATAATCCTACTGCAATTTCGTACCTATTTTCTGACTACAGAAAATAAAGATCGATCACAATTTCATAAGCTACGTACATATAGAAACACATACTTAGGTAATTCTTCTAGTTCCTTTGATCAATGATGTGTACAAACTGACAAATAAAGACGAAGACATTGATTTAGCAATCATAAATGCGAATCATGCGTATTAAATAGTACTGTTGTTGGGCTTAAAGGGCAGTAATAATGGTGATTTTCAACACACATTGAAGTCTGTGTTTCCATCAACTTGTGGCACTTGATGATATCATCCTTCAAGAAGAGAAAGAACTCAATGAAAATGTAAAATTATTTTATATCAATAAAAAGTACAAATAGAAGCATATATATAAATATCCTCTTGATTAGTTATTACCTTCTGGCTTTGGTTTAAGATACTCATAATATAAGCAATGTAAGTGTCTGATGTTGGTGGAAATAACTGGTCTAGAGTGCACCACAATGCAGATATACCAACAACACTTGGCCTGAATTCCAGCATTTTCTGATCTGCAACATGGTTAGGACATAAATAAGCAAAACGTTAACACCTTCCTGGCATGAAGATATTTTCACCATCTTATCTGATGAAGTTACAAGATATTTTCACATTATTTGCTTTTATATCTACCCTAGACCCTATTATGAAATCACAACAATCTTTTATTATTCTCTTTTCATTCTCTTTTCTCTCTACATTTTATTTAAAAAGTATAAAGAAGTGTATGAAAATAATGTGAAAATCATTTTTCCAAACTAATTAAGGACTTGTTTTTCAGAAGAAAAAAATCACTTTAATTTTAAAAAAGGTATATCTTATTTTTATTTGCAAAGGTTTATATAAATTTTCATTATTTTCTGTACAAATCCTTGAAAATAAAAAATAATAATGTGCTATTTTGTAATTAAAAATTAAAAAAATCTTATGATCAAATAGATCCATGATTTGCACATATACCTAAAGTAGCTTGGACAAGGAGATCAGTGACTCGTGACATAAGCTTCACATGATGATGAGGTTCCAAGAAATCAAAACCTAGCATTTCTACAAAAGAAAAACTTGTCATAGAGTTAAGGCGCCACCCCAACGCCTTCAATAGGATCAGCTCCATTTTCAAAATTACGTTTGATTGGATTGAATAGTCCAAGCCCTCCGCCTTCAAAGACAAAGCCACAACACTTCTATATATCAGTATATATTCACGTCAGCATTTGTAAAGTAAAAAAAAAAAAAAAGAATTTCCCCTGGTTAAAATTAGTTTATGCATAAATTAATTTGTAAATTTTTTTTCATATAATATCTTTAAAAGATAAAAAAAAAAATCATACCCATTATCTTGTGCATAAGTTAATTTGAATTTATGAAAAAATTTATTTTATTATTTTTTACTTATTTTCTTATCTATAAGTGCTTTTGTATAACCCTACCCATACAACTAATATATTATATAACATAAAATGATGGATGTAATGACAATTACTCACCTGAATTTCATGCAACGAAAGTCCTGACATCTCATTGAACTTTATGGCAATTGATAAGCATGCAATAGAAAGCAATTCAAGCATCCAGTATTCCCAATCCTGGTAAAAGTAATGCTCATTATCTCTTCTCATATATATTTAAAAAGTAATCAACAAATGTTGCAAACTGATCAATAGCCCGCAATCCTTACATTGCATTGACAAATGGATACAAAGCGATCAAGATAATTAACAGCCAAGAAAACTGTCCCAAAAGATAGATTAAAGCGACGTCTACACTGCATACACATGAAAGAATCAAGTGGAAGAAGTTAATTGATGAGTAATGATGTACTTTGTTCAGCAAAAATGGACAGAGCAAAGTACAAGGTAAGGACACCATTTAGCTGAAAAGTCATTTTCTTTACACACAAATGATTACAAATGTCATCTATTTTTTTTAAAATATTTGTGCAAACAAAGTAAAATTTTCTAAAATTATTATTAAAATAAGAAATAAAGAGAGAAAATATTTTCACAAAAAGAGCAGTTAAGGTATATATATTTGTGTTAAAGTTTGAAACTCCAAAGGAACTTACCTTGATAAACCATTGAATAACTCTGCATCTAGGAAAAATCAAATTGTTGGAGTGTAAGTACTTTGTATAGTCAAGTTCGGGCAAGCACGAGACCTCCTTCTCTAGACACACTGCAAAAGCCTCTTCAAACTCTTCATTTTCATAACTCTTTAGTGCAACAGGTTCACTAATAACTTGTTCAAAAGAATTTGCAGACTTTGAAAGCCACACCTCATCACATAGCAAATTATCCATACATACCATGAATTGAAAACTAACACTTAATAAAGTGTGATCCTTTTGGTTGGCACAAATTTCCAGGCATGCAAAAGGAAATAACTAATTGCTTTGTAATAAAGGTATATGTTATGCACGTATTTTATTTTCTATCAGAAAGCCAAAAACACATTAATTAAGGGTGCGTTTGGATATCTGTTAGGAGGACATTGAATGGAAAAATCACATTTTCCGACGCACAAACTGAAAAGTAATGTGAGTGTCAGATTGAGTCGAAAGTCAGTTCAGTTGGATGAAATTGAAATCCAAACACTCATTAAGTCCAGTAAGAAGGTTGAGTTTACAACTAAAGATGGGAAAGTTGTGAAACACAAGGGGAGGGTTGTTGTCATATTAAGTGTAACATGGAGTTCCTCTCAATGGCTAGAACAATATGTTACTTGGTGACTGAAAGTGAAGTTGGGTGATAGATACTATGAAATATGAATGGTGATGGGATATATATAAGTTACATTAATATAATATGTTATTTTTTATGGAAAGATTGGAGAGCGTGGTGGGGTAGTTACGGGTGGTACAAAGTGGCAAGGAGAAGTTAAAGAGAGAGAGGGAAATAAAAAGAACGACACGTCCCGTATGAAATGGGGTAAATGCAAGAGTGGGTTTCTTGTTAATTTGCCACCCTAGCTTAGCTAATAGTGTGCGTGAACGCACGAGGAGGAGGTTGTCCTTGTGCATGTGCGCATAAATGTTTGTCCATTTTGTCTCTCTAATGCCTAGTGTATACTAAAGACTTTAAAGTAGTGTAATTTTATAAATGGCTTAATCTATTTCTTGATTTTTTAAAGCTTGTATTCTCCATGAAAATCTTAATTTACAATCACGAGTTTTTAATGGGTTAAAATCATTATTTGATTAATTTAGGAATCAGTCACTGTATAGAAAAACAGTAATTCTTTGTCACTCTAGATGTAGATGACATAAAAGTATCCATGGAATAATTCGTGGCTAGCTGAAACTCTAGATGGCATGGATATTCCTGGCTAAAACTCGATATGCATTAAAAATGGATACATTTTATTAATGGGACGGAAACAAGTAGTAAGATACTGGTAGTATTTGCGGGTTAGTGTCACATATGTAATTTTTAATAATATTTTTATTTATTTATCACTTAATAAAAATGTTATTAAATTTTTTTTATAACATTCAAAAAATGTCATTAAATACGAATAAATATTATTAATATGTATAGTCCATGTTACTAAAAGTTTTAGCTGCATGAACTATATACAACATTTGATAAAATATGAGAAAAAAATATTAGTAACATTTATTCATATTTGATAACATTTTTTAAATGTTTACAAAAGTTTTTAACAACATATTTATTAAGTGTTAGGCAAAAAGTGTTGTTAAATATCACATTTGTAATAGTGCCTATAATTTTAAATTATTTAACTATCTTTAATTATATATAAAGGAAAATGTTCAACTTCTTAGTATAATTAAATACATATTTCAAAATTATTTATTTTAGTATAAGACGAGTTCTATGATGCACCACCCTCACATGTAGTCAAGGGTACACCACTTTTATTTACCCCATGGTAAAGTGCATGGTTTTTAACCCCATGAAAAGGGGGAGAGAGGCACCGTGAAGGACATTGATAGTTGTTAAGAGGGATCTCATGGTAAATTAATATTTTTGAAAATTTGGTTTTTAACCAAGTTAAATGACATTGTGTGATTCATTTAATATGCCTTATTTAAAGAGGAGTGGACCAACGAATTGTTTGGGTTTAATGGATGTTTTGCTTAACCCTAATTTTCAGTAATTTGCATCAAGAGATCATAGAAATTATCTTAAGGAGAGAGGAAGAAAATCTAGGCTATATTATTACCGACACACATGCATATATCTATTTTTTTGTAAATCATACATCTATTTAAAATATCTATATGTGCTTATTGGATGCGAATGTGGGTTGGTTCAACTTGCAAGGATCAAAATAGTTCACTTGAATACCTTGATAGGCAATCCATAAGTGGAATTAAAAATCCTTACTAAGGCTTGAGGACCCTGGCCTTGGAAAATACCGGGATGTTATTCCATGTAAAGTGGATCAAATTTAGTTTTTGTTAAACCGAGTAAATATGTACATAGGCCTTTAATGAGCCCTATTTGGGCTAGATGTTTGGATATACTTGATATACCAATTTCCAATTATGTTGGATTTTTAATTATTGAGGTTCATCAATTATGACTAGAAAAAAAGTTCTTACGAAAAACTGCAGTCCTTATAATATATCACCATGACCAGAATTTGCTAACTACTGATATTTATTGGTGGAAACCAAAACTTTGACGGCACCTTGGCCATGGTGAAGGCTGCTTTGAATGAAGATGTAGACAGAGGATATGAACCAAGGTCTATTGTTAATTTTGCATACTCATTTACAGTACCATTTACTAATAATTGCATTGAAGAATCAGATGAGGACTAGGAAGAGTGGCTTAAAGATGGTTCTAAATCAAGTTCATTAACTTATTTACTGATAATTCATTGTCATTGTTCTTTTTGTTATCAGCATCTGTGTTAGGATATGAATTCTTATGTCTATTTGGTTCACTTGAGAGAGCATTTGAACTTCACAAAACGATAAATCATTTCTGAAGGTCCAAATTGCTACCATTACAAGCTTTTTCTATCCTGTTAGTCATTCTTTGTTGTCTTATTTTCTATCAATTTAGCTACTTTCCTGGATCTGGATTGTCTCCTGCACCTTTTGTATCCATCTCCTCTCTAACCAAACTTTTGACCGTTAATCCAAATATTCACGTTAAAGCTTGAAAAAAGCAAAGACAAAACCAATAGTGACTGTTAGATGAATTTGACAGTTGAAAAATTAAAAACCAATGAAAAATATGAACATAGAGCAAAGTGTGGACTTGTCACTTTCGATTAGCATGATTCTGACTCCAAGCTTTCCAAGCTTCAAATATGTCTTTGATTCCTTCATTGCTTGGAAACATAAGCTTCTTGGGCCCATTCTCCTCCTACATTTGTCTTAGCATAGATTATCATGTAACTAGAGTTAGAGTTAGCTTAGTTGGTTAGTTTAGCCTGATCATCATGTAACCAAAGTTAGAGTTAGTTAGTTGCAAGTTGGTTACTCTTGTAACTAACTATTGTAAGCTAATTAATTCAATGATAATCTAGCCTTCCTTTTACTCATTTTCCTAAAGCTTTCTCTACAAGCTTTCTCTACAAGCTTCTGTGTCCATGACAGACACGAGTTCTTTTATGGTATTAGAGCTCTTCTCTTGAAGAGCTTTGCTGCGCAACTCATCATTCTTGATTATTATTCTGTTTGTTCAATTTCTCATCATGAGTAACAATCAATCACAACAAGATCAATCCTTAAACATACATAGTCCCTTCTATTGTCATCCAGGGGAAAATCCTGCAATTGCACTGGTTTCTCCCGTGCTTAATTCATCAAACTACAGCTCATGGAGTCGTTCAATGCTCACTGCATTGAGTGTGAACAACAAGGTTGAGTTTGTCGATGGCTCAATTAAAAGATATGCAGCAAATCATGCACTTCACCCAGATTGGAAGAGGTGCAATAATATGATGGTTTCTTGACTTGTTCATTCAGTTTCACCTTCAATTGGACAAAGCATACTTTGGATGGATGATGCACGAGACAGATGGAAAGATTTGAAGTCGAAGTACCCACAAGCTGATTTCATGGGAATTTCTGAACTATATCAACATATGGCATCCATCAAACAAAGTGACAATACCATAATTGATTATTTTACAAAATTATGAGTTATTTGGGATGAATTGGAAAGCTATCAACCTGATCCAATTTGTACATGTGACCCAACGTGTATGTGTGATGCTCTTAGCAGTGTTATGGAAAGAAAGAAATAAGATCAAGTTATGCAGCTTCTTAAAGGTTTGAATGATCAATTTAGCACTATTAGATCCAATGTACTAATGATGGATCCATTACCTAGCATAACAAAGGTTTTCTCATATGCAGTTCAACAAGAAAGGCAAATCAATAGTAGTGATTTGATGGGAAGCACTAGTCTGATCAATGCAGCAGGCACAACTTCATCGAATTCATGAACTTACTGTGGAAAAGATAATCACAAAATGGATGGATGCTATAGGAAAAATGGTTTTCCACAAAACTATGCTTCCATAGGAGGAAGAAGCAGCCAAGGAGGCTCTAGTAGAGGGAGTTCTGGTGGAAGAGGAAGCAAGGTTTGTATACACTATGAATTCACCAACCACATTGTTGATGAGTGTTACAGAAAACATGGATATCCTCCTGGACACAAGCTTCTTAAGTCTCAAGGTTCAAACATTAACAATATCAATGTTGTGAAAGAAGAAGGTGATGGTCTTGTTATGGAAAGAAATCAAAAGGTACAAAATGATGAAGTGAAGTTAACCTCTCAACAGTATAGGGATTTGATGGCACTGCTGCAACAAAAAAAACTTGGCCTACAACAACTCACATGTGAATCAAATTGGTATAGTTACTGGTTCTACTGGTTCAAGAAACATACACAAAGGTAAAATTTTATCAATTACTTGCAGTGTAAACAAATCTAGTCCAAGTAAATAGATTCTTGATTCAGGTGCAATAGATCATGTCACAGTCTTCTCTCATCTATTTTCTTCCTGCACAAAAAAAGATCCCATAATTGTTAGACTCCTCACTGGCCACACAGTCACTGCAACTCATGTAGGCAGAGTTCAATTATCTTAGTTATTATATCTTGAGAATGTTCTATACATAACTACTTTTCAATTCAACTTGATTTTGATATCTAAATTGCTATCATGTTTGCCTTGCAAGTTAACCTTCATGAATGACAAGTGTTTCATATAGGATATGCAGAACCTGCAGAGAGGATTGGTACAGTTGATATGGTGGGAGGTCTATATAGGCTCAAGATGCTACCTCTCAACCTTAACAAGGAGTGTAATTCCAGTTGTACCATAGACTTTGTCTCTTCTAGTGTATAAGCTCTTTCATGTAATAAAGTGTCTGTAGACTTGTGTCATTTTAGGCTTGGCCACCCATCCTTTGAAAGGTAATTGTTGTTAAAATAGTCATACCCTCTTCTTACTTCAAACAAACATTTTGTATGTGATACTTGTCACCATTCAAAGTAGAAAAAAATTGTCATTCCTTGACAATGATTCCTATGCTTCTTGTGCCTTTGCTCTTATACATATTGATATTTGGGGACCTTGTAATGTGAATTCTGTGAATGGTTACAAATATTTCTTGACTGTAGTAGATGATCACATAAGGTTTGTTTAGATTTTTCTATTACATTCAAAGGCTGAAACACAATCTCATCTAAAGAATTTTGTTGATAATGTTGAAAGACAATTTTACACAAAGGTGAAAACCACTAGATCAGACAATGGCTCAGATTTATTATGAAGCAATTTTATGATGAAACAGGAATTGTACATCAAACTTCCTATGTTTAAACTCCCCAACTGATGGGATTGTAGAAAAAAAAAACACCAACACTTAATGTCACACAATCTCTGTTATTTCAATCTAATCTCTCCTCCAATTTTGGTCTTATGCTTTCATTCACTCTACTATTCTTATTAATCGTATGCCTACTCCTTTTCTTGGCAACAAAACTCCATATGAAAAATTGTATGGAATAAGAGTTTTTGGTTGTTTGTGCTTTTCTAGTACCTTGACTGTCAATAGCTGCCACTTCTGTTTTTCTGGGTTTCAAGCCTAATACAAAAAAATATATCACCATATACCTCAAAACTAGAGTTGTTTCTATTTCTAGAAATGTCATTTTTATAAGGATTGTTTCCCTTTTACTAATAAGAATAAACCTGATCCAATCACTGTCCTACCTGTACTTACTTCTCTACCTCTTGATACCACTGATCAGTTTGATGATTTCCATTCTGAATCACCAACTAATCATATCACATATGGGTCCAATGTCACTAGTTCTGATTTTTCCACCTCACACTCACAAAAAAAATCTCAAACACCTAAAAGATCCATGAGACAAGTACACAGGCTGAGCAAATTTAAAGACTTCCACATCACATATTCATCATCAACTATTGCCAATCACTCTACAAGTGCTAGTCTTTATCCTATCAACTCTATTCTTTCCTATAGTAGATTGTCTCCCTCTTATCACAATAAAATTTTGTCTGTCAAACAACAAGTTGAACCTCAGTCATATATTCAAGCCTCTAAAGATCCTAATTGGATTGAAGCCATGAGTGCAGAAATTAAGGCATTAGAACTTAATAATACCTGGATTCTTATTGATCTTCGCCAACATAAGATTGACATTAATGCCTATAGGTATATAAGATCAAGCATAGATTTGATGGATCAATAGAAAGATACAAAGCAAGACTGGTAGCTAAATTCTACACTCAAATAGAAGGGCGGGAATATTTTGATACTTTTTCCCCTGTGGCCAAGCTAATGTTAGTATATGGATGTCCTAGAGACAATCTTTTCATTAGATTAGGACATACATGTACTTTTCATATTGTCATGAATAAATTATAAGCACTCTTTATCTTGTTTCATATTCTGTCTCGATATCATTATTAATGTATGAGTAACTGGATAAAACCCTTGGAATAAAATAAGTATCTCTTGAATATCAGTGATGGGATCACGATCATGAGGATTCAAGGATGTCAGATGTCTACTCCTAAATTTTAAGTTCCTAGTCTAGAGACACTGGGAATGGGGATTAGTGATCTCGGGTAAGACTAGCACGACTTATCTACTTGTATGCAGATACAAGGTAAAGATCTCATGAGCTATAGACATGGAGATGTCTTAGCTAAAGTCGTGGGTGGACCTATAAGGGTATAGCTCGCACTGAACGGACCCACAAAGAGATTCGTCAAATCTCTGTGAGAGATTAGGTTATCTGTAAATCGGAGAAATCGGGATGACATTTACGAGACTCGAGAATGTATGTATAGTAAAAGAAATCATGAGTGGATTTGCCTTTAGAGTCAGTAAAATTGGAGACTCCCTATTTCGTATTAAAGCTTACCCTAGACCGCAAGGGCTGATACGTTTTCTTACCCTAGGTTTTATGGGAAGGTAACCGAGACGAAAGGAAATACATAAAGAAACCAAATAGATTTAATAGGATGATCTTGTCATTTACCTAACTAGTTCTAGGGCAACAAAGCATTGCTAGTGCTCTGTGTTGTCATTAAATGGGTAGTGACCTTGTTGGGTCGAAACTCATTTATGTCAGTAGCTATGTTGGGCCTAATGGGTCACACACTAACACTTTATTGTCATGACATTATAGTATTAAAGATTTTGGGCCTAATAATGGTTGTTGGCCTCAGCCTTAGTAGAAGTGGGTAGCGGCACTGGGTGGACGGTCTATCCACCCTTATTATCTTAAAGAGAGAGGGGCGCATGAATGGAGTTAATGGGATTGGATAGTCCAAGACATTATTGATTAATTTAAATAGTTAAATTAATTATCTAATATTTAAATTTGATAATTTAAATTTTGAATTTAAATATGAATTATCTATTGTAGTTAGTTTCATATCAAAAGGAGAAGATAAGAGTTAGATTTGAATTTGAATTCAACTAGCATTTTATCATGATCATGTCCTAGATTTTAGGAAGAAGTTTGAGGGCTGATTAAGGGGGCATACATACGGATGATATTTAATTATTATTTGGCAAAATAATTCCCAAGTATTTGACTTGGTCTTACGGGGATATGATGGGAGGTTGTTGGCAATTTTCGAAATGCAAACAACACCACTTTATCTTCACGTGTAGGTGCTCCATAATCATATTTTTTTGGTTAAAAAATCTGACTCAAACTCTTCTATAAAGTGTGCTATTGTGATCATAGTTCTCTAATAGTTTTTAAAAAAAACCTATCTACCTTCATCCACTTTCACGTGCCCTTGTGTGAGTTTTGACAGAACATGCAGCCACCAATATCATCTATTGGTGAGTCTCTTAGATAAGTAAAAACACTTTGAAACCTAACCTTCTTCCTCTCCATTGGTGCGCCTAGCCTACCTCTTTTGGTGTTTGTTGGTGGTCTTCAAGAAGTGTTCGTGAGTCTTGACAAGAAGTGGCGTGGATCAACATTAGAGGGCTTGTATCTTTAAGCCTATCCTTGATCATCAAGTTTCGAATATAAACAAGGTAACATCTATGTCCTAAAGAATGATTCTTGTGTGGTATGTGTGTTTTCGCTTGAAAAATTTTGTTTTTCTCACATTCCTTCGGGCTTCAAGGCACTATCTTTCAGCTAATTACAGTCACACTTCTACTGGCTTTAGCTGCTATCAATCAATGGAATCTAAAGTAACTAGATGTGAACAATGCCTTCTTACATGGTGATTTAAATGAGGAAGTGTAAATGGTTCTTCTTGAAGGAATGCAGTTAGATAAGCTAGGATAGGTTTGTAGGCTTCAAATGTCTTTATATGTCCTGAAACAAGCTAGTAGACAGTGGTATGCTAGATTATCTTCTTTTCTGACTTCACATGGGTACAAGCAGTGTGCTTCTGATTATTCCTTGTTCATCAAGCATGGATCATGGATCCAAGATAATTACTACTTTACTAGTCTATGTAGATGACATTGTTTTTCTGGCAATGACTTGACATAGATTCAAAGCATTACTCTTCTATTGGACAATGCCTTTAGAATAAAAGATTTAGGTGATTTAAGGCTTTTTCAGGGCTTTGAGGTAGCCAGAACACCTGCTGGTATTCATCTTTGTCAAAGAAAGTATGCTTTGGATATCCTTAATGACAGTGGGATGCTTGGTTCCAAGCCAGTGTCACTCCTTCTTATTACACCACCAGATTGAACAAACATTCATGATCTCCTCTTTCAACTGAGGATACGTCTTCTTACAGGAGGTTAATTGGAAGATTGATTTACTTGAATAATACCATTCCCAATATTACATATGTTGTACAACATCCGAGTCAATTTGTTGTTGAACCTACTTTAGCTCATCAACAAGTTGCCTCAAGAATCCTTAGATACATCAAAGGATCTCCAAGTGTAGGTATTTTTTATCTGCTGACAGTAATATACATCTGAAATGTTTTAGTGATTCTGATTGGGCTAGTTGCATTGACACTAGAAGATCTATCACTGGTTATGCCATATACATTGGTAATTCGTTAATCTCATGGAATTGAAAGAAACAAGCAATTGTTTCAAGAAGTTCATCAGAGGCTAAGTATAGAGCATTGGCAAGTGCTACTTGTGAGCTGCAATGACTTACTTTCTTGCTGGAAGAATTCAAGGTTCATTTCTAGCAACTTGCTACTTTGTATTGTAACAACAAATCTGCTCTCCACACAGTTGCCAATCTTATTTTTCATGAGAGAACAAAACACATTGAAATTGATTGTCACATATTTCGAGAGAAGGTGATGGCTGGGCTTATAAATTACTCCTTATTTCCTCTGCAAATCAGCTTGCAGATATCTACATTGAAGCTCTGATGCCTGGTGCTTTTCAATTTCTGTATTCCAAGCTAGGAATGTCTAACATCCACTCCTAGCTTGAGGGGGGCTCTTAGCTTAGATTATCATGTAACTAGAGTTAGAGTTAGCTTAGGTGGTTAGTTTAGCCTGATCATCATGTAACCAGAGTTTGAGTAAGTTAGTTGCAGGTTGGTTACTTTTGTAACTAACTATATAATCAACTGTAATAACTAACTATTATAAGCTAATTCATTCAATGATAATCTAGCCTTCCTTTTACTCATTTTCCTTTATCTTTCTTTGCAAGCTTTCTCTACAAGCTTCTGTATCCATGACAAACACATGTTCTTTGAATTTAGGCCATAGGTTGAGCAGGGTTGCAGAAAGTTCCAAAGGAAGCTCTGGTTACCTGAGATTGCCAAAGTTGATGAAGTGAAGGCCTATTAATGGAGTGCTCAATGTTATTGTTCCAAAGGTGCTAGAGAAGAAGCTTGAGGTCAAGAACATTGAGATCAATGGTATTTAACTTGAAGAAGATGAAAGTGAGATCAAATAAAAGTATATAATAAAAGTATATTAATTAATTTATTTTGAACAAAATAGATTTATAAAAGCTTACCTTCACTTCCTACTAGTCTGGAATGATTATTTAATAGCTTAGTTCTAAATTATGGTCTACAACCGCAATTGTGGCCACAATATTACTGATACAGAGTTGTCAGCAACTGCTTCAACCCACAATTGTGAAGTGAAATTCAATCACACAAAGTACCACAAGCATCCACAACATAGCTACAATGGAATTGTAATAGAACCACAATGGAACCTTGGCACCATTCTATTCAACTTTTTTGTTAAAAAAACATATTCAGATTTAAACCTTCTATTATAACTTGTAAGTGTCAATGATCAAATGGGTATGGCAGTATGGGATGTTGGGAGAGACCAAATTTTAAAATGAATGAAACTTTATACTATCTTACAAATAAAAGATATACCAAATAATTAGAGTAATAGTAAAATTCCTTTCTACATTTGGTATCATATTTTTTTAGGGTTCTTTTTCCCTTTTTTTTTCCTTCCGCTACAAAGCTCCCTATCACGTGAACAGTAGCACACACGCTGCGAGCAACCTTGCATTGACATCGCATTGCCATCACGTCAGTGTGACCCTTTGATCAGGAACGCTTCTCTCCGGCGAACCCAACACGGCTGATTGCGACCTCGTCTGCTACCGCACGCACCACTCTTCTCCGACGCATGAAGCTCACGCACCAACAACTACTCAGTGTGAGACGTGCCTTTCCTAGTGCATCCTCTTCCGACGACCCTTCCCTTCTAGTGACCTCGCTTGAGCATTGTTTGGCTCTCTTTGGCTACTACTTGGTTATTTTATTTGACTATTGTTTGGCACTTTTTGATGGCTATCTTATCCGCCTTGAGTTCTATAGTGACTTTTACCACTGTTATGTTGATCCCGTGCAAAAAAATCGTCTGGAAAACAAACTATAGCACTTGGGCCACCACTGTTCAGTTGTGATTCCAAGACCAAGGCCATGCTGATCACTTGAGAATAAAATTGACGAATGTTCCAACCAACAACCAAGATCATCGGGAGCAAATTGACACCTCTTTATGCAGTGTCTTGTGGTTCTTTCTTGCCCCTAACCTTCAAGCACAGTACCAGGCTTTTACAATCTGTTATGATATGTGGACCAAGGCCAAGAAAGTTTATCCCAACGATGTCCATCGCTTCTACAGTATACTCCTTAGCCTAATAAACATTACACTAGAGAACATGGACATGCAAACATACCTTGGTAAGCTAGATCGTTTAATTATGGAATATTCCACTCTTATGCCCTTTACTACTCATGCAAAGACATTTTACAAACAACTCGAACAGTTCGTCATGGTAGTTACTCTTGCTGGACTCACACCGAACCTTGAGGCAGCTTGTAATTAGATTTTATCAAGTCCCATGATTCCTACATATGATTTAGTTTAGTAACAGCTGTTGTGTCTCTCCATTCCACATACCTTTGGACACTCTTCCATGTCTATTGGGGATTCCTCTGCCTTTGTCTCCTACTTCTTTTATCGTAGAGGATATAGTGGTTGTCTCCTACTCTTCGCATATGAAATAAATATCCTAGCATTACAATCATAATCTCGCGCTGTTTGCAATCAAAATGTTATACTCTATTCCTAGCAACATAAGTAAAGAGTAAATTCATTCAGTTCAAATACTAAGCGTACTTTCTAGTCAAACTTAGAATCCAATTTCATGAAACTAGTGATCAAATAGAATCAAGCATTATGAAGAGAATGAAATCACTAGTAATGAGTATAAAAGATTCATATATATATATATATATATATATGTATAATATCAAAAGAGATACATAAGGGTACGAAGATTATATCCAATCCTTTGGAGAAACTAGTCGATCATTGTGTAGAGCACAAAATCAACAAAAGACATGATGAAGGATTCGATCCATGGTGACTTCTCCACAGTTCCAACTGCACTTTCTCTTCTCTCTCTTCTTTCGTGTTTCTTCCTCTGTTTTCTACTTCTAGTTCTCTCCTTTTTCAGTTTGCATGGCTTTTAAATGAAACAGTGGCTTTTAAATGAAACGGTGCAAGAGGTACCAAACCAACTCTCTCAAGCCAGCTAGTTCCTTTAGGTTGAAGTAATTTCACTCGCTCAGGCAAGTTGGTTCCATCAAGCTGAAGTAATCTCACTAGCACAGGCTAGTTGATTGCTAGTCTAGGCGAGTAATATTATGAAATTCTTCAAAAAAGACCCTTTTGCCCTTCATCTTCTCTTGGTTTCTGGATCCAACAAATAACCATCAGAGCATAAGAAATACATGGATGAATCTTCCATATGTAAACAACAACATTTATACATGTACAAAATATAAAACAACTAGAATTAAAGGAAGTTTATAAGAAAACTACTAAAATAAAAAAAAAAGTGCTAGCATTATAATCCCAAAAATAACTAAAATATGGCACTTATCAACGCCCCCAGCCTAGAATCTTACTTGTCCTCAAGCAAAGTATAGAAAGAAAACTACGACTAACAAAAGTATAAGTATAATATAAAAACACTTCAATACTTCTACACCAAAAACTATGAACATGATTTGTAAAGAATCAACCTCCAAAGTGATCAGAACAACATTTTCAAACACTTAACAATGACAAATGAAAGCATAAAAGATTAAATTTACAGAACCAAATGAGATTAAGATAAATTCGCACTTTGTTTCTAAAGAACATCAGAGAAAATACCCGATTCACTCAAATAGAGGAAACCTCTCAAAGGTGTATAATTCTCACACAAACAAGTGTTTCATCTTAATTCCAACATTGATATGCCATAAATCAATTTTGCAATGGCTTCTATGTTCTCCTTCAAAATTTTCATCAGTTTCTTTTCTTCTTCAGAAAGACTTGAATTAATGATAACTGGTTTCTATGAATCATTTGCCAGAAAAGCATATTTCAAATGTGGAGGGAATGTTTTCAACTCCATTTTTTATTCTTCATTCTTCTTTTCCTCTATCAATTCTTCAAAGAGAGATTGGTGGTAAGGAATTTCCTTGAAAGCAACTAGCTGTTGGAGACAATCTGAACTCTCATTTTCCTCAAATTCACTTATCTCCTCAAATGCTTCAGTCAATGTTTTCTCTAAACCATCTTTTCTTTGAATCAACCTCTTGGAGTCAGAAATCACTTCATCCAAGACATCCACTCTAAAACACTCCTTTGGTTCCTTTGGGTTAACCTATGTTTTTGCTAAAAAGGATCCACTTCCATGTTCTGGCAATTATTTTGTAAGTTGTCCAACCTGAACTTCAAGATTTTTAATGGAAACATCAATGTTCTTCTGATTTGTGATGGACATCTGCATAAGCTAAGTTAGAGTATCTTCCATTTTTGACATTCTATCAGGCTGAGCTTCTTTTTGTTGTTGTGGTGGATCCCTATTAGAAGGACCTGCATAAGAGTTGTTAGAAGGACTTGTAAAAGATGGGTTAATAGGACCAAAATATGCATTATTATTTTGCTGCCTCCAGCCAAAAGGTTGATTTGAACCTAAGCCACCTCTATAGCCTTTGGTAATTTCCTTGAAAGTTCTGTTGAGATCTCCTTGATTTTGCAAATAATGGGTCTCCTCTTCCTGTTGGCAATCACTAGGTGCTGAACATGGCAATCTAATGGTCACCACCACATAAATCACATCTTAGAACTTGTTGAACTTGTTGGATATAGGGGAAGTTGCACGAAGAATCAAAGCAAGAATGAAGAAGAAGCTTGATGATTAGCTTAAAGATATTTTTGCTTTATCATGCCCAATCAAGTATAAATACATGTGCAATGTGTTTAAGTTTGATTCAACTACATTGCTTTGTGATCCTTGTACTGCTATTTGCATGTCTCATTGCATTTTCATAAGTAGGTGCTATTAAAACTTAAAAGTTACTAAATGATTTCAAAGGAAAACAAATTCTCATGGCTATGTTTTTGGAAAATGGAAACTTACTGTTTTAATCGATTGAAATGCTCTTGTTCTAAATCTGGAAAGCAATGAAGAACACTTTAATCGATTACATAGTGTATTTTGGAAAACCATACACTTCTGCTTTAATCGATTACCATTTATCATAATCGATTACGTAGGCTTTTTGGAAAACTCTGCTTTTCTGCTTTAATCGATTACATTGAGAAATAATAGATTATTTTGTTCATAATCTTTTTCCAGATTGCTGAAGAACAATTTAATCAATTATTTAGTTATTTTAATCGATTACATATGGCAAATAATATATTTCACTAGCGGATTAATCGATTATTGTTAGTTAATTCAGATTTTTAAAAGCCTTTGTAAGTCAGTTCTTTATAAATAGAACTTTTGTGAATTATTCAATATATCTGAGTGACTTACCAAAGTAAACCAAGCTTTCTAAAGTGTCCAAGAAACTTATTTCCTAGCGACTAACACATCTTGTAAAGATCAAGATTTCTGAATTTTAGAAAAGATGTGCTACAGAAAAGAAGTTTTCAAGATATTGATTCTGAGCAATAGAATTCATACTACCTGGATTGTGTGGTAATCTCATTTCATTTTCATTCATTCATACATGAAGGATCATAGGTAGTTTTTATCATGAATGATTCTTTTTAGATTTTCTAAGTGTTTTGTTGTGTTGTGTTGTAATATTTCAAATTGATTCCTTGTAAAGAATTCTAGAGAAGGATTCTCTAGGTTTGAAGATTTGTTTAGGTTTCTCAAGATCTTTGTGACTTGTATTCTAATAGTGTTTTAGAATTCAGGATCTTTGTCTAGTGTTGATAGAGATTGTCACTTGCTGTGCTTGTACAAGAATAATTTGATATAGTGAAAACTCTAACCTAGTGTTGGTTAGAAAACGCTGAATGTAGCCTCCATGTTTGTGAGGTGAACCAGTATAAATTGTTGTGTGATTGTTTCTTAATCTGTATATCTTTCATAACCATTATTTGGAAATCAATATACAATCAATAAGAGACATTTCAGTCATCACATGCATTTCAATGTGATATTAGATTGAAAGAAAAATTTGTTTTTGATCAAGGGTGATTGAGTAATACGATCCAAGTTTTAAATTTCGCAAATTGTTTTTCAAGAAAAGTTTTTAAAGGTTGTCTTAACCAATTCACCCCCCTCTAGGTTATTTGAAGTGTGTTCATAGTATTTTCAAAACTTGATAAGCTTGGTGTGTTTTTTGTGATCCACCTTGCTCAAATTTTTGAGGAAGTTGGCCTATTTATTTTGTTAAGGCCTCTATTTGCTGAGTCAAAAGTTTATTTTGAGCTAGAATTGAATTTTGAGTATCCAACTATGTTATACCTTTCCTTTGAACCGGTAGCTATCATGGTGACTTTAATAATCACTGGCTGCTATGGAGTCAATGATTACAATTGCTTCCTCAAGGCTTTTAGACATCATAGTACCTCCAGCTGAGGCATCAAGAATCACTGTAGAAAATATGTTGTTGTGTAGCATCATCAAAATTATGGTTTGGGCACCTCTACAGTAAAGATTTGAATCTCTCACATGTCTCACAAAGAGGTTCATCTTACCCTTGGGAAAAAAGTAGCAATGACTGATTTCGCACTAATGAATCTAGATGGAGGAAAGAATCTCACAATGAATTTTTCCTCCACTTCTTCCCAAGTGTTGAGACTTTTGTTAGGATGTGATTGAAGTCATGTATTTGCTTTACTTGTCAAGGAGAATGAAAAAGATATGAGGTAGATAGCTTCAACATCTTCATCAGAAGCTCTCATGGTATTGCATAGCTCCGTGAAGGTAGACAAATGTGTGTATGAATCTTTATGATCCATTCCAGCAAAAAGGTGTGAACCAATCAGACTAAGCAATGTTGGCTTCAACTCCACAACCTTGTTACTAAAAGGAGGAATGACTATGCTATTGTAATGTTTTGGTCCTTGTTGATAAGCATACTCACCAAGAGTCCTCCTTGGTGGTCTATTTCCTTCTCCCCTTCTATCAACCATAATATCAATTATAAGTGACTTTTCTGGTGTAGGAGAATCAATAGAAGAAGATTTACTTAGTTGCTTAGTAGTTGCTTGTTTCTTTTTCTTCCTATTCTTCCGTTCAGTCTCTGAAATTTCTGGATCAAATAATGCTTTAGTTGCAGGAAATTTACCTCGAATAAATGAAAAAGAACAAACTATAGTAAATCATAAGTACCGAGGTTAGCGAAAATAAAATATAACAAGAAAGAATTTATAGAAAATCAAAATAAAATAAATATCTAAAGTAAGGAAAATGGCCTATTCAAATGAAAAATTTAAATTTGAAAGAACTGAGTGAGCGACTCAAGTCCCCGGCAACGGTGCTAGAAACTTGTTAGACCATTGGCAAGCGTACCAATGCCGTTGCAGATTACAAATTTGTAAAAGAGATCGTCTCCATAGGAACTTGAGTTACTCAATTTCTCTGGATAAAAGTAAATAGTTTAATAGTTATGTACAATAAATTTAGTCAAAATCTCATGGGTTTAATGGAAATAATTGAAATAGCAAAAGTAGCGAAAATAATAGAATTAGTGCGTCGGAAATACGAAAGATTACAAAAACAAGTAAAATGAATTTAATTAATTCAAGAGAAAATAGGATTGAATTTCATTGTTTATACCCTCAGTATCCAAATAATATTAATACATATGAATCATTTTTCTAACATCATTGATGCACACATTAAATCACCCTGAATCGATCCCTTACATTTGAGAATCCTAAGAATATTTACCAAATATTGATTCCTCACATATGAAATAAATATCCCAGCATTACAATCATAATCTCGTGCTATTTGCAATCAAAACGTTATGCTCTATTCCTAGCAACATAACGTAAAGAGTAAATTCATTCAATTGAAATTTTAAGCATACTTTCCAGTCAAACTTAGAATCCAATTTCATGAAACTAGTGATCAAATAGAATCAAGCATTACAAAGAGAATGAAATCACTAGTAATGAGTAGAAAAGATTCATATATATATATATATATATAATATCAATAGAGATACATAAGGGTAGGAAGATTACATCCAATCCTTTGGAGAAACTAGCTGATCATTGTGTAGAGCACAAGATCAATAGAAGACATGATGAAGGATGTGATCCACGGTCACTTTTCTACAGTTCTAGCTCCACTTTCTCTCTTCTCTCTTTTCTTTTGTGTTTCTTCCTTTGGTTTTCTGCTTCTGGTTCTTTCCTTCTTTGGTTTTCTGCTTCTTGTTCTTTCCTTCTTCAGTTTTCATGGCTTTTAAATGAAATGGTGCAAGAGGTGCCAAACCAACTTGCATAGGCGAGTTATACTCGCCCAGGCGAGCTTGTTCCTTCAGGCTGAAGTAATGTCACTCGCTCAGGCAAGTTGGTTCCTTCAAGCTGAAGTAATCTCACTAGCCCAAGCTAGTTGATTGCTAGCCTGGGCGAGTGACACTCTGAAATTATTCAAAAATGACCATTCTGCCCTTCATCTTGGCTTGGTTTCTGGATCCAACAAATAACCATCAAAACATAAGAAATGCATGGATAAATCTGTCATAGTTAAACAACATTTATACATGTACAAAATATAAAACAATTAGAATTAAGGGAAGTTTATAAGAAACCCACTAAAATCAAAAGATAAATAATCCAAAAAATAACGAAAATATGGCACTTATCAGTATCACTGGGTCTATATGGTGAAATCACACCCGATGACACAATTAATCGCTACAAAGCTCGTCTAGTGGCTAATGGCTATACTCAAATTCTTTGTCGTGATTATGGTGACACTTTTTTTCTTGTGGCCAAAATCACCTTTGCTTGTCTTTTTCTTGCTATGGCCACCATCCGATATTGCCCTCTTCACTAGTTGGACATCATAAATTCCTTCCTACATGGTGACTTCAATGAAGAGGTGTACATGGATCAACCCCTTGGTTTTACAATATCAGGCAACCCTCGTCTTGTCTATAGACTTCAACGTTCTCTTTATGACTTGAAGCAATCCCCTATGCATGGTTTGGTCTTTTCAACCCCATTTTGATTGAGTTTGGTATAACTTGTTGTGAAGTTGATTACTCGATATTTTCCCTCCATTCACCGTTTTCCCTGTGCACCTGTCTAGTTGTATATGTTGATGACATTATCATCACTAACAATGACTCTAATGGCATTCTTCGCCTCAAGTTTCACCTCCACAGTTAGTTTCAAACAAAGGACTTGGATTTGCTCAGGTACTTCCTCAGAATCAAAGTTTCCCAATCTGCATCTAGCATAGTCATTTCCCAACAGAAGTATGCTTTAGACATTTTGATTGAGACTAGTATGCTTGATTATCACTCGAGAATGTGAAGCTTCTTCCAGGTTAAGGGGGAACCACAAAAAGACCTAGAAAGATACCATTGTCTAGCTGACAAACTTAATTACCTCATTGTCACTAGACCAGATATCATATTTGCAATCAATGTGGTTAGCCAATTCTTGAAGGAACCATGTGATAGTCATTGGAATGTTGTCATACTCATCATTTGATATCTAAAAAATGCACCAAGTCATGGATCAATGTATGAACATAAAAGCAATACCAAAAGTTTCTACTATTCTGATGGTGATTGGGTAGCATCACCATCAGATAGGAGGTCCACTTCTTGATATTGTGTTCTCATTGAAGGTAACTTGATCTCTTAGAGGAGCAAGAAGCAGAAAATGATTGCTAGATTTAATGCTAAAGCCGAGTATCGTGCTATGGAAGTAGTTGCGTGTGAGGTTACATGGCTTAGGCAACTTCTTCAACAACTAAAATTGGGAGACACTCAGGATACTAAAGTGATATGTGATAATCAAATTGTTATTCACATTACATCAAATCCGGTCTTCCATGAACAGACTAAACATGTAGAGATTGATTGTCACTTTGTGAGAGAGAAGTTGCTTTCAGGAGGAGAAATCATCACTGCCTTTGTCAACTCTAGTGACTAACTTGCAAACATATTCAGTAAATCCCTCAAGGGCTCTTGTGTTGACAACAATTGTAACAAGCTTGGATCATATGACATATATGCTCTAGCTCGAGGGGGATTATTAAAGATATGATTTGTAAATAGGGAATATTTGCAGCTAATTATTAGGGATTATAATCAACATTAGGGAATATTATGTTTACATTTATTGATAACTACCAAGGCATGAATGCTTGGATTGGATCATTTCCAGAGGCCAATTTCAAGATACCAATGATAGAGAGTAAAACTTATAGATAAAAGATGGGGAAGACAAAAAAGATGGTATGAATTACGCCACGATCCGTGTTGGAACGATAAGTTGAGGAGGATTTGCCACAAAGGAAAACTTCCTTGATAAGAATTAATTTGGGTTCAGCCAAGAACCAAGAAGAGGCTAAACTCTCAATTCAAGCAAATGCTTAATATTATTCAATCAAAAGTCATTCAAAACTAGCAATGTCTGAGTACTTATAGAGTTTACCCTCTAATAAAACGCATAGTTTGGGCTTGTTTAAGTCCACATTGAGGCTCATTACAGAAATAATAAATTACTAAATTACGATAATACAAAAATTACGAAACTAGGAAAATTACAAAAGGAATTGCGCTAAGTGCGATATTCGCGCTAAGCGAGCTCTTCTACAATCTTCAAGGTGCTCCAAAGCTCCTTGTGTCTTTCTCCATCCTTGCCCTTGTTAAATAGTCCAGTCATGATTCTCTTGGTCATCTCTTTTTTTAGAACCTTGGTTTTGGACATTGTCATTGGAACCTTCAATTTATGGAGTGCTTCTAGAACTTCATGCTCTTTGGATAGTCCTCTATCATCCCCTCCTTCTTGAAAAAAAAAACCGTCCTCGAATTTCCATTCAAAACACCTATATCATAAGAAGAAAGATCAGTGACAGTAAAACTAGAACTCACCCCATACTCACTTGGCAAGTCAATCATGTCAGTATTGTCAGTAATCCTCTCAAGGATCTTGAAAGAACCATCACCCGTGGGTCGAAGATTAGATTTCCTTTGTAAAGGAAACCTATCTTTCCTTAGATGTACTCAAACCCAATCTTCGAGATCAAATACCGTGGTCTTTCTCCCCTTGTTGGCATGTCGTGCATATTCCTCCATCTTCCTCTAAATTTGATTTTGCACCCTTCAATGGAAATTCCTAACAAAATTGGCTCTAGAAAGCCCATTCTTACTCAAAATAGAAGACTCATTAGGTAAAGAGATTAAATCAACATGGAATAATGGTTTAAAACCACAAACGACCTCAAAAGGAAAAAAAAAAAAAGTGGTAGATTTGGTTACCTTATCATCAAGTCTAGGATTAGGATGTTGATACCTTATGGTGATGTTGTCGATGATTCTACAATCCATGCACATCCTCCACACGTTATCTTTCTTGGGGACTAGGATGATCGGCATTGTACATGGGCTCAAGCTTTCCTTCACCCATCCTTTTTGCATCAACCCTTCAACCTGCTTTTGAATCTCCTTGGTCTCTTCAGGACTACTCCAATAGGCAGCCCTATTAGGAAGTGAAGCTCCCGGAACAAGATCAATTTGATTGTCAATGCCTCTTAAAGGAGGCAAGCCATGGGATATGTCTTGTGGAAAGACATCCTCAAACTCCTTTAAAAGTGTATCAAAACCTTGAGACAACTCAAGGGCACTAGAAGACAAGCACATATAATTTGGAATTAGTAAATACATTTGTTGTCTAGCTAGCATCACTCTTTTTACCTCCTTATTTTTGATGAACAAACTCTCTTTCATCAATAATTGTTTTTCACTCTTTTTTTCCTATTTTAGTTTGTTCTTTCTTTGCACTCTTTTTGCCATCTTTTTCTTTTTGACTATTCTCTCTCAAAGGACTCTTTTCTTCTTTGATTTTCTTTTCCTTTTCTCTTTTCAATCTCATTTTTATTTGATCCTCACACACCTCACTTGGAGACCACGGTGAGAGAACTACCTTTTTACCTATATGTAAGAAAGAATATCGATTGGTGACCCCATTGTGGATAACATCTCGATCATATTGCCATGGTCTACCAAGCAAAACATGGCCAACTTCCATGGGAACCATATCACAAAGCACGTCATCAACATATTTTCCAATGGAGAATGTAAGCAACACTTGTTTATTCATAACCAACTCACCATTGTCACTCAATCATTGAATTTATAAGGCTTAGGATGAGGGGTGGTTTTTAAACCAAGCATTTCCACTAATCTAGTGCTTGAAACATTGGTACAGCTTCCTCCATCAATGATAAGAGAACAAACTTTTCCATTCACCAAGCATCTAGAATGAAAAATGTTTTCTCTTTGTGTATCATCTTGATCTTTGCACAAACTTCTCATGAGTCTTCTTACCATTAAAAGATCTCCCTCTTCCAATTGAAGAAAACCCTCATCCTCTTCTTCACTAGAGGAACTATGAGAGCTTTTAGATGACTCACTATTCACCTCTTCATTCTCCAACACAATCATGGTCCTTTTGTTTGAACATTGGGATGCAATATGACCCTTACCCAAACATTTAAAATATTTAATTGAACTATATTTATTGGAAGGGGGTTGATTAAAAAAAGTAGGATTACCTCTTGAAGACTCCCTTTCAATATGTTGTGAAGAAGAATCCTCTTTCTTGGAAGTGTCCTTTTCCTTCCAAGATGAATAACCATATGAAGACTTCTAGTAGGCTTGTTTTCTCTTCAATTGTTGCTCCACTTTCACAGCCCTATGTATAAGTTCATCCAGGTTGTTGTAGCTTTGAAGCTCTACAACATCTTGAATGTCCCTATTCAAACCATTCAAAAATCTAGCCAATTTAACCTCATTAGTCTCTTCAATGTTTGCTCTCATTAAAGAAATTTCCATCTCCTTGTAATAGTCATCAACACTTTTACTTCCTTGATAGAGTCTTTGTAATTTATTATGCAAATCCCTTATAAATTGAGGTGAGACAAATCTATCCCTCATGATTCCTTTCATTATGAACCATGTATCCGATCGATGTCTTCTCAATCTTTCTCTCTCCATTTGCACTTGATTCCACCACGCCATGGCATATCCCTCAAATTCTAAGCTAGCCAACTTCATTTTCTTTTGTTCACTAAAATTGTGACAATCGAAAACTTGGTCGACTTTCATCTCCCAATCAAGGTAAGCTTTCGGGTCATAAGTACTTAGGAACTTGGGCAGTTTGACCTTCACATCATCCATGCCATCCTTATTCCTCCAATGCCTATGTCTTCTACCATCTTCATAGCCATCATCACTCCCTTGAGAAGAATGAGGTGACCTATGATGTCTCCTTCTCTCCATGTCTTGCATTCTCCCACTCAACTCATGAGTGGTTCTTTGTATCTCATCAAATCTGTCTCTCATCCTCCTTTCAACATTTCTTTGCAACTTATCCATTTGCTTAGCCAATGAAGTCATTAGCTTAGTAATTCTAGGGGAAGATGGATCACTATCACTTTCGGAAACCATTGCTACAAGAAAAATATTAGTAAAACAAATAAAATATTAGACCTTACCACTCACTAAGTGTTTACACTCTTCAACTCCCGTATTTCACACTCGTAAGACTTTCTTTTATAAGGTTCACTCTTGTCTTTTTCCACTCACTAACTCTTCTTCAGCCCTTGAAATCAATCAAAGATTTCAATTCAAGGAGTAACCAAAGTGAAGGATGAAACAAATCCAAACTCAACTTAAGAGGTCAAGGAAGAAAGAAAAAAAGAAAACTTTAAGACAAAACCTTGGAAATTTAGAAGACCAACAATAAAAGCTAAAAGAAAGAAAAGAAAGTATAACTCAAAAGGATTGCAAAAAAAAAAAAACAATTAGGAAAAATAAAATATGCTAAGTATAAACCACTGCAATTATGCAAAAAGAAAATATTAGAAAGTAATATAAGAATACACCAAAAGGAGCTGTAAAATTTGGACTATAACTATTTCTTTTCATTTTTTTATATTTGGGTCCTCATATTTTTTGATATTTTCATTTTGTCCCCAAAATATTTTTTGAATATTTTCTCTTTAGTCCTTCTTAGTTTGCCTTTTGGTACCAGAAACTTTTGAAATATCTTTTGAAGACAAAAAGATAGGATAAGATAGGATAATTCAAAAAGATATGATAAGATAGGATAATTCAACAAAAAGATAGGATAAAATAGGATAATTCAACAAAAAGATAAGATATTCAAATCTAGATTTTTTTTCTTTTTTTTTCTTTGGAAAGAAAAAAAATTAAATAAAGAAAACGAAAATTACTCTCTGGATTCTAGCTCTAATTATCACATGATGACTACCAAGGCATGAATGTTTGGATTGGATCGTTTCCAGAGGTCAATTTTAAGATACCAAGATTGTAATATCTTGAAATTTTTAAACAAATGATTAAGCCTGAATTAAGCACGTGTTAAGCTTAGGACTAAGCTTATAATGGAGGAAATATAATTAGGCTTTGGAATCCCTTGAAAGGAGGCTTAAACGCTTGAGAAAGAGTGGAAATAGGCTGTTCTGGCCTGCGGCGCGACCCGCGTGAAGTGCGGCGCGACCCGCGCCAGATGTATAAATATGCCAATGCTGTCTGGCATCCCGCGCGAGTAGCGTGAAGTACGGCGCGAGTAG
>PYAF01001132.1:133635-150323 GCA_007407185.1 Glycine tomentella | reverse complement strand
TTATAAGATGTTTGGGACATGTGAAGAATAATTGATAAATTACATATTTGTTTCAATAATTTACATGCGTTTACAACTCTTTGTAACATCAATAATTGTTTTACAATAACACAAGTTATCTTATTTTTGTTAAATTGAATTATTTTTTTAATGTTTAATTTATTATATGTCAAAACAAATAATTCAATAAAAAACTTTAATATTTTTTTTTATCATTATACAACTATATTATTTAATACAAAATCACACTATAACTACACAAACAAACTTTATCCCATGCATAATAAAAAAAGTATATTATAATGAGAAAAAGTATATGCAAATGAGAATCTATATACTAATAAGCCAACCAATCTGTAACTAATTATCTAATAGATTAATCAACCCGTAACTAACTAACTCAACACATTTTGTCAAAAAAGAAAAAAACTCAACTCATATATCTCCAATACCCTTGAATGCTAATTGTTTCAACAATTCTTAAGCCACAACAAAACACAGAAGCAAAATTGTACAAAATGAAGGGGAACTTAAGATGAATCCAGAAAATGAATGCCAGTGGGGGAAATAATTAGAATCCAAACTTCCTGTATTGGGATTGAATTTAACTTTCTCTCTACAACTATGAGACATCATGAAATAATGATAAAATAAACAAATATCTAAAGTACAACTATAAGTACAATGTAGATAATCACCTTGTTTCTCCTCTAGCATGGAGAGTATAAAGAGGTGTATCAATAAAAGGGAACATAGCATCCATGTCTGTCTTTATATCATAGGAACTTGTGCTCATCTGATAAAAGGAGGAAGGTTCAAGTGAGTTCAAGAATTCGTTAAAACCCTCCTGGTAACCTACCTCTCCTGGCTTTCTCAACTCATCTGGCAAACCAACTTCTCCCTCCAAAAACCTCACCACCTGTCTCATGCTAGGCCTAGATTTGGGTGCACCATTTGAACACAGAATCCCCAATTTCAACACCATGAGTACCTCTCTTTCATTAAAAGCACCATTTAGTTTAGGATCCACCACATCAAGTATTCTCCCTTGTCTGTACTTGTTCCACACACAATCAACCAAAACCACATCTTCTGGCATTGCCTTTGGATCAAGTGGTCTGAGCCCACATGCCAGCTCTAGTAAAAGTGCACCAAATGCAAAAACATCTGAGCTAGGAGTGGACTTCCCTGTCCTAGGCACCTTAGGTGCCATATAGCCAAAGGTCCCCACCACCCTTGTGGTACTTGGGTTAGCCCCATGTTCATACAACCTTGCCAATCCAAAATCTCCTAGTCTCCATTGAGTTCACCATCTAGATGCACATTGCTAGCCTTCACATCTCTATGTATCACCACCGGCTCATAGCCCTCGTGAAGATACAAAAGGGCTGAAGCAACATCCTTGATGACCTTTAAACCTTTGCTCCCAACTTAAGATCAAACAAGTGCTTATGTAAGCTCCCATTTTCCATGATATCATACACAAGGAGGAGGTCACCACGGCGGAGACCCCACCCCAGCAACGGAACCAAATTCTGGTGGCGAAACCAGCCTATGCTGGCTATTTCTGACACAAATTCCCTAAGGCCTTGTTTGGAGGCATGTGAAATTCTTTTAACAGCAACTTGGGTATTAGAATTTGGCAATGTTCCTTTGTAAACACTACTAAATCCACCTTGTCCAAGTAGCTTTTTGTCCTTGAACCCTTTTGTTGCTTTCTTGAGCTCTTGGTAGAAGTACCTGTGTGGCCCAATCTCAAGCTCCCAAGCTTCTATGACATCAGCATTCTTGTACCTTCTGTACATGTAGATGCAAAACTAGATAGCACACAATGCAAGAAAACCAGAAACTGAAACCCCAATTATCACAGATGTGTGCTTCTTCTATGGCCTTGGAAGCTGTGGCAGAGAAGAGAGACCAAGGGGTGGGGCTGGCCCATTGATTTTGAAGCTCCAACCCAAGATGTAATGGGAGCTAGCAAGCAACCCTGTTGATGCAGAGAACCCAACAAACATTAAATCCTCAAAGACTGGTGAAAGATCCACATGATAGGACAAGAGGGCATATAATAAATAAATAAATAAAAGGTCACATTAAGAGTTTGGAGAAAAATGTGTTTCGATGGGTGGCTATGTAGGAACAGGAACTAGTTGTGGGCGTCCACATGAGTCATCACTCAGCAGTAATTTTTAAAGCTGTGGATTTGGATTGGTCCAATAAAAGCATATGAATATATCAATATATATATATATATATATATATATATATATATATATATATAAACTAACTAACTCGGAGACTCCACGCTATATATATATATATATATAGATTAAAAATATATGAATATTAATGCATCAAAGTGGAGAACACAAATCTTTGCGATCCTTCTCCGAAACTGAACGGAACCTACCTGTGGCTGTGATGTACGTGTTCAGTTTTGAATTTGATCATTTTCAATCCCTTTTGGGTAGATTTTGGTAGAAATGGTGATGGTAAAATAAAATGAGTTTGAAAACATTAGAAAATCAACGATTTTTAATGGTATGATAATTTAAGATATAGTTTATTCGTGTAAAGAAAACCTTTTATAATACTGGTGTCTTTCTTTTTTTTTGGTGAAGATTTTATAATAATAACGGTGTGTTCTAATTAAATTTGTAACTAATTGCTTTTTAGAAAACATTGGACTCTATTCCAACGAAGGGCCGTTAGGAAATGGCTCTAGTACCAGGGAGAGAAACAGGGTTTTAATGTAGACTCTATTCTGTTATTCCATGAGAACGAATAATACAATAGAAGAGTGGTGGTCACAAACACACAAAATAGGCCAATCAAATCAAAAATTTAAAGCAGAAACACTAGATAAAGTAAACAAATATTCAGTTTGACTAACAGACCTAATCAATCCAAATAAGTAAATAAATAAACTACAATACAACTGATATATCAGAATTAATCACATGCAGCAGAATCAGCACTTGACTAAACAATTCTGCACAAATTAACTTCTCCATAATTATTCAAGTTCACTAGTACGTAGTGAATAATATTTATAACTGTCACAGCATTGATGTTTTACAAACTTGGAATATGTTATAAAAGTATAATTAAATAGTAGCATTCCTACGATTATTTCCTCCCCCCTTGAGCTTGCTCCAGGTAAGAAAAAGGCCCTGGAAAGGGTCAAGGGATAGTTACGATTATACATGGCCAGCATCTCAGCAACTTCTGCATATCATAACGGAACAGAAAAGTGATGCTGCTTTGTTGAGGTGAGCATATTATAGCTTGAAAGTGAGCTAAGTTCTGCATGCAAAGTTATGCTTTCAGTGGCAACTCTTTGTAAGTGTAATCGATCCCTTGATCTCCATCAACCACATGCCCACTCCCTCTCAATATCCTGCATTATATCCACAAAATGTGAAAATTGGCGAAAACATAGTACTGAATAATATAACTGTAAGCCTTTAATGTGAATAACAGATTGGTAAAAAGTAATAGGTTTCTTGCAGATTTTTCCACACAATTCCTTGTACCTTATTTGCCAAGGTATTGAAAAAGGGAAGTGCTGTGAGAATGGTGAAAAAAAATTAATTTGCACAAATAATATTGTTGAAGTAAAATAGAATGAAGCACAGAACAGACCCACATGACAAATATCAACAAGTGCATCTATTTTTAGTTGAAAGTAATATTTCCTTCATTGAATAAAACAAAAGCCTTGACATGAGCTCAGAATATCATACCATCTGTTTGTCAACAACCCCTCAACTCCTACAGGACCTCGAGCATGAATTCGACTTGTACTAATTCCAACCTGTTCAACAATTAATAGAACCAAGACCAGATGAGAAAATAAAATCAATATGTTACTAGTAACAATAAGATTTCGGGAAGATATATTACCTCTGCACCAAACCCAAAGCGTGCTCCATCACAAAACCGTGTACTTGCATTGTGGAATACAGCAGCACTGTTTGTACACAAGGCAAAGTAGCATAAATTCCCAGTCAATGACATGAAGCAACAAGAGTTATTCATAGTCCAAGTTATGAGAGAATGGATGCTATTTAAGGTTGAAAATTGACTTATGTCCAAATAAAAGATGGTCGATACTTGGTATCCTCACTGTATTTTAAGAAACAAACATTTTGAATCCCAAAATGTTGTTCATTTAGGACTAGACATGTGGTAGTATATAGGAAGAGAGAGAATGGGGTGAATGACAAAAGATTTTCTGTAGAGAGAAATAGATGGATTGCACAACAACGATTCTGTAAAATATACAGATTCCACAGGGTAAAGTAATGTTTATGAAATGGAACAATTCATTGAAGTCAAACTAATGCAAAAACCACACTTGATAACTCAATTTCATGAAAGAGTATAGACATATTAGTTGCAAAGGGACATATTATTATGGTGATCAGGTTTAGGAATGAAGTAGTAACTAACACTGACAACAACAAAAGCCTTTTTCTCACAAGATATGGAGTAATGGTGACACAACAACCAAGCCTTTTCTTGCTAAGTGGGGTCATCAAGTTAGAATGACACCAGACTAAAAAAATTGGGGCAAGAAAATTAACCCTTAGTTGGCTGAGTGGGAATAAAATATCATTACTAATGTGAAAATAAATCTAACAGTTAGATAAAGGCAAAAAAAGACAAATATTTAGTCAAATTTCTAGACATACCTGTCAACTTGACTTAAGAAAGTCTCAGCAACTTCACTATCTTCTGTAACAACACATTCAGTATGAGCACTGCATAAACAACAAAGTAAGAGAATTTTAAACACAATAATGATAAAGATAAGAGAATGAAAATGAAATTTATTTAGAGGAACCCAACATACCTTCCATGTTGATTTATGTGGTCAATGGCAGCAAATACATCTTCTACAATTTCAACTGTGCAAGCAAGTGAACTATACTCATGATGAAAAGTGTTCGTTTCAGCAATGTTTAGTAAGCCACTGGCTCTTGGTCCACCAAACATTTTAACACCTGCAAGTCATTTTATCCCTGTTTATTGTCTTTTTCTGATTTTGAAGGAAAATATGATGCATATTGCTTGCACCATTCATTAAGAAAAGAAAATTGAGAGATTTAAACATGACACAAAAATAAATAGAAAAGAGATTATATTTCAGTTTTGTGAACTCCAAAATGATAGCTTCATAATAAACAAATCCCCTTATTCTTTTGTGTTATGCAAGTGGTCCAACTTTTTTTCTTGCCATTGCTATATGAAATTTGAAGAACTTAAGTGAGTTTTATTCACACAGATGATTTTTCTTCCTTTGAAAAGCTTGTTTTAAGATCAAATTTTTTTTTTATTCTTCTATACACTGGTCACTTTTTCTTCCCTTAACTTGCACAATGTACTTATTATTGCTCAAAAGTTGGGAACTACTTGTACACAGATTACCATGATGTGGTCTAATGATAAAATGGGGGGGAAACAGAAAACACCATATATATCATAACTAATACAACAAAATCTCTTTTCATCCATGAAGGGGATTGTTAAAAAAAAAAATTTTTAAAAAAAAGATAAACTTCAATTTGAATTAACGTTCTTTTTATCAATCCATTTCCAAGTAAAGTCGTACCTTCACGTTGGAGTTCAAGGACAAGCTCATGAAGTCCACCATTATTTGACAGATCCTTGTGTACGAGAAGAGTTTCCTAAGAATACAAAAACAAAAATATTTTGATGAGCACAGTCCATAAATTCCAATAACAACACACATACCAATTCAGTAAAACCCAAAAGGAGAGGAGGATAGAGCTTAACATGTTTTACTTAGTGCATTGGAAAGGATGTGTAAATGCTAATTACCATCGCATTGCAAGCTGCAGGATAATCAGTCTTTGCATCCCTAACAATCTGCTTTGCCATATCAATATTAACAGACTTGTCAACATATACATGACAAACTCCATCTGCATAATGAAAAAAACAAATTCAATAAATAAAGCCTAAATACTAACTACAAAATATGAAATTTATATGGAAGAACATTACCAGCATGGCCAAGAACAGGAATTTTTGTTGATTCCTTGATTTGAGAAACAAGCTTATTACTGCCTCTAGGGACCACTAGATCTATTACATCGTCAAGCTGAGACAGAGTATAATTAGTGACAAACCATTTAAAACAACAATTATGAGGATTTATTTGAGTAGTGATATCCAACCTTAAGTAGGTCTGGAATCTCATCTCTTGAAGTCACAAGCCCAATAAGTTTGTCACCAACAGTATCTGGCATCACTGAAGTAATGACCTACAATAAAAGAAGAAATATGAAAGATAGAAACATATGTATAACTGAATTGATGACAAAGAAACAACAGTCAAATCTGATCCAGATTAATCTCATAAAATAAGTCTCAACTAAAATCAATAGATAGTACAAACCTTGTGTAAGATTGCATTTGATCGTTGGGCTTCCTTTCCACCTTTAAGCAGTAAACCATTCCCACTTCGAATTGCCAATGCAGCTATCTGTTAATCCGTTTAACCAAACAACTTAAAGATAAATATCCAAAACAACTAAACAATTTCAAACAACACACTTCATCAATAAAAGTAGAGTCAGAAGATTGCATAAACCAATAGGACATGTTGAAATTTGAAACGACAATCAACTGATACTAAATGGATAATTTGTAATCATGCTCAAATCTTTGTCCTTCTAAGCAGTTTATTGAAGATGAAAGACAGATAAGGAATGGGAATTTAAATTAACCTGAACAAGGGCATCAGGTCGAGACTCAAATATAACCAGAAGGACACCCAAAGGACATGATATCTTCTCCAGGATCAGTTTATCTACAAGCTGGAAAAAGAGAAAAACAATCAGAACTGTCACAAAGAGTGTTGAACAATAAAATGTATAGTTTAATAACATTATTCATTTTTTGGTCAAAGCAGTGACTATTACCAAAATTATTGAACATAAGTTACAGGATCAGCTCTACAATTTGTTACTTTATCAAATACTGGAAACATTTTACATACTTAAAACATGTTAAAAGAGGAAAATGTTAAGTATTTCAATGTCGCATCACCAGTATCAGATGTTACTTATAAGCCTTTTATTTTCAATAAAAGAAGAAACTCATTAAGACAAAGAAATTAGTGACTACAAAAGAATTAGGAGGATAAAAGAAAATGGATTTTTGACCTCAGTCCTTTTTAAAATTTGACCAATTGGTTCTTCCATATCCGCCAGCATGCGCACAGACTTTGCAAGACTAGAGATCTGTAAAGTACGACAATAAAGATCAGACTAAAACATGCTTGCACAAAAATGTTTAAAAAACCATACATTGGAACATGAAAATCAGTGTTATACAGTAACAACAAAAAAAGTGGTGTATGCTATCTTTCAGTATTTAACTCTAGTATTCAACCAATTAAGTTCTTGCCTTCTCTTGCTTCAGGATTAAACGTGATATCAAGGATTTTTCATATCCAGCTGCCACAGCATCAGCAACATCAGCTTCATTCTCATGCCTTATCATACTTTCACTTGTCTCCAATGCATCAGCAATTGCCAGCAATATTGTCCTCCTTTCTTCAGATTTGAGGATCTGACACCAAAAACATCAATATAATTGTAATAACTACCCTAATTCAGTTTATTGTGTGGAGAATAATAATAGTAATAGTTGTAGTATAACATAAATCACCACTTAAAAAATATATATTGATGAAAGTAAGGACTAAGGCGAACTTTTAACAGTAATACGTATTTATTATTTAACAAGTAAAGCCTTAAATTGGTCCTTCAAAGATTAGTATGTCTTCACATTATTCCTCAAAAGATTTTTTTTCATCACATACCTTAGTAATTAAAAAATGCAATATAGTTGTGAAGTTCGTCCCACTTTAGTGTTTTATAAGGATGATATAGCAACAATTTAAGTCTTTGACGGACTCATTTGGAGACAAAAATCTTTAGGATGGCATGCTATCTTTGGAAGATTAACTTAGTAATTCACTCAACATGTAACTGTATTTACCTGAAGCCGTCTAGAACCTTCACGTGCTGCAACTGCCATTTCACGTGCACTCACTTCCTTTATATTGGTCCATAAATTAGCATCTTTATGAAAGACAGTACCTATTCTTTCCCCTTGAAGCACTCGAATGATGTTGTTTGTAGCATAGCCACTTCAACAGAGATTAAAATATAATACAAAGTCAGTAAAGTACAAAATCCAAGTGTATACTGGATACTATGCACTACATGCAAATTATTGCTCACAGCAGAAATAAGAATCCTTTTTATATCTTGAACTATTTCAAATATAATATACCAATGGTTGCAACTTACAAGTAGAAGAAAAGGTCAATTTTTTTTGTCTTCTTTACCCTAGAATTACATGATCCACGAACCACCGTAGATGGCATGACACATTAAATTTATTTCAAACTCATTATGGCCATAAGATATATATACTCTGACATAATGGAATATCTGCATTCCCTTGTCTGATATCCATAAACTATGTGTTGTATCAAAAAGACGATGGGGAAGGAACACACCCATTGATGCACTTTAACAACCAAGGAAAAGGAACAATCCTTTGGAAACCACTTCACAAGAGAACCTTATTCAACCCTTCTTTTTATGTTTTGTCCATGGTTTTAAAAATTTAGCATGAGAGGGTGACTCCCCCAATAGTCAATGCAAAAATGACTCAATTAGAACAATATATATATGGTATAAAATGTGAAACTAAAAATAGTTATCTTCAGTGCAAGCATTTTGCAATATGACTAAAAGCACAGCACAAAAATGTTAAATACCTAGTTATAATGACTGGGGTGCCAGCATGAGCAGCGCAAACAGCAGCATTAACTTTAGCAGTCATACCTCCTCTGCCCAATCTTGACTTGTCTCCAAAAGTAATTTCCCCTTGATGTTTCTCTTTTATATATGTATGGATCAACCTTGAGTTTGGGTCACTTGGAGGACCACTATAGAGCCCCTCAACATCACTCAATAAAACAAGAAGGTCAGCTTTAAGTTCAAGGGCTAATAGACCAGCCAAACTATCATTGTCCCAGAAAATACCGGAAGAATCCTGCACACAGTGCTTACAATTTAAGATAACCAAGTATTAGATATTACAAACTCACCAACCATGTAGCCAAACCCACCTAGTGGGACATGGTTGACTAAAATATTTTGATCATACCATCTCAACAAACTAAGATAGTAATCATAAGCAAAATTTAAACAATTTTAAAACAAAAAAAGTAGAGATAATTCAAATGAAATAGTTGAAGAAAAACCAGCCTACCTGATATGGTGCCTTCCTAGTACTAACAGCATCATTTTCATTGAAAATGGGGATAACCCTTAAATCCAACAATGAGTTCACTGTGTCTGAAAGTTGTTTTCTGAAGCCAGAATCCCTGAAGAAGCCATCATTCACAAGAAGTTGGGAAGAAGTCACATCAAGCTGCACCACAAAAAATCTTGTATCAACATCAATATGGAGGGAAAAAAAAAATTCACATGCAAATGTAGTAAATTAAGGAAGAGAAAACACCTATATTGAATTGAGATGATAAGAAATAAGCAACTTAGTTTTGTGCCAACCTGGCTGAACATGGTATCATAGAGAGCCATGAGACTACTCTGCCCAACAGCCGCACATGCTTTTCCATCAAGCTCTTCTTGTGGCTTTTGAAGATCAGAAAAGCTGCATCCCAACAAGTAAACATGTCTTTAAGGCTCGTCATTCTCACCCTAAATTCAATCTCAAATTAATCGAAAAGAAACAAATTTGCATTAACTCCTTCAATCCTACATGGGTCCAATCCTAATCACACAATTGGGACTAAAAGTTCTAAAGAGAAACATGCTAGTAGAGTATACAACATTAAAGTACTTCAGTTCTGCTTGAGACAGTTCTGCATAAGTACCTCCAAGTCTACAACTGAAGCTTTTATCAATTTTTTCAAATTGAAGTAGTCGAAGTGTGAAAGCCATCATTGACAAGAAATTTGATTCATGTCGTTGGGAAATATATACAATTAGCATAGCAAAAGATATAAGAACCTGCTATTGGCCAATTTGCGATATCTAAGCCTTTGCCTGCCAAGACCAACAGCACCTGAAGTTACCAATATGACTTCATACCCTTGACTGCTTAGTTCTTTAAGCTGCAACAATTTTCAATGGAAGCACAACTTTTAGTCACATATACACACAAATACATGACAAGTGAGGAATATACAAGATATAGTGTTTTGCTAACCGATAAGGGCACCGGTTAAGGAATCAAAAGGAGAAAAATTTTACTCTGAAAATTATAAGGGAGCGAAAAATATAATCATGGAAAGCACAATTCTGTGTATCCTAATAAAAAACTTTTTATTCTTAGTTCCTTAATCAGTGTCCTTACAACACTGGTTAGCAATTGCCAAAGAGATATGATCCTGAAATTTTATTTTTTTTAATACCTGCTCACAGAGTGCTCCAATTCTGCCCAATGCTAATCTTCCATCACTTCGAGTAACAACAGCTGTTCCAACCTTCATTAAAGATGATCCAACAAACAAATGTGTTAATTGTAGAATTAGAATTATAAATAAAACATGTATCACTCGGCCAAAGAAAAATATCACTAACATATAATCCATGCGACAACAACGCAAAGCAAGTAAACTATGCACAAAAATAAAATGAATCCCAAAGAATGTTAAATGTAGAGTAAAACGAGTTAAATACTCGGTTGAATTAATTAGAACTTAATGTACTATTTAAAACCCTCTAGAGTCTAGATTAAAAACTTTCTTTCCCATTTTGTATCATTACGTTACATCAGAAAATAAAACAATTTGGCAGCAATACATACATGATGCATATAGGTTTTTTATCGGTAGTAATAAAAAATAAGTATTAAGATGAATCGCGTATTTTATTCAATCAACTAAAATAAATCATCTTAGTAAACATATGTGTGTTGTCACCCATACATCATACTTCACACAACATTTAAAAAAAAAAAAAACATCAAACTATAAGGAACAAAAATTATGCGCAATTTTTCAACTAGAAAATACGTGACATCTTTTCCATAACAATAATCACAAATAAAGAACAATCTCTGTCCAATATACAATAGAATGCATGCATGTTGTAAATAACAATCATAATAATCATAACAGTACTTAATAATTACGAAACAATGAAAACAAGGTGGGACCTTGACAACAACTCGCTTGACAGAATTGACGAAAGCTCGAGTGGGATCCATGGAGTCTAATGCGTACAAGAAAAAGAAAAAAAATACTAAATACTTTAATAGGTGGCATAGTTCAGAGACTTGGCTTTTTTGTGGGCCCTACGTATCACGGGTACTGCTGTTGCTTCATCACTCAATCACACCACTTTTCTATTCGACTAAATTTCCATTATCCTGGATTTTTTTCTTTTCTTTTCTATTTTTTTTTAAGTATCTTTTAGATTTAAACCTAGCGATTCATGAATAAGATAAAATAAGATATTTAATTATTCTATAACGTTGTAATCAATTGTTTATTTTTATATTATATACTATAATAATTCTATCCTACTTATATTATCTTATTAATGCGTTCAAAAATATATTATCTTACTAATCGAACAGATTTATTTTTTATTTTGAAGGAGGAATTAATAAACAATAAATATGATAAAATTTCTTTCTAAATATATATATAATAGTAGTTATATGTATAAGTCTATATAAAAGTAAATTACATATTACATATATGTTCATCAAGTTATTTTAATTAATTTTTTAATTCTGTAAAAAAAAAGTCAAGTTATTTTAATAATTTTGTAGTTTTTTGACAAGTTTACAAATCTATTTGATCAAAATAGAAGTGTTTGAGAAAGAATTTTTCTTATTAGAGTAACTAATATGATTTGCTTTTAAACATGAACTTAAATTTACGATCACCATTTTTCTTTTTATTTTCAATAAATTAATAAAATTTATCATTTATCAGTTTGTTTGAAGTTAAATTATTTATTTTGATAAAACTCCTCCTTATCATCTTTAACTAAAAATTGTTATTCAGTTTTCATATTAGATTTTTCAACTTTCAATTATATTATCAGCTATCTTTGTTAAACATGACATAACTAAACTAAGTTTTTCTTAATTCAAATTATCTTCAAACTAATTTCAAAATTCATTTTCTTTATGCAAATAATGCTTATTTATATTAAAATTGCTTTTTTGATTGTTTTTCAAATTCTAAACAAGAGTCAAGTATTCTTCTCACTTTTAAATTAATTAATTCTCTTCATTAAATATATTACCTTGCACTGTTTTTTTCCCGTTTGTCCAAAGAATGAAGGGGGAGGGAACCTCTAAATCTAATCATTCAGGGTAGGGGTGCTAATAGGACGCTGAAAAGATTGACAAAAGTCGAACACAAACCTAAACCACAAATAATTTTATCAAAGTGTTTATGTGGAGAGTAATTAATGTCAATAAAAAAAATTAGAAGACTTTAGAATATTCGCATTCATATTAGAAAATAAGATTTTATTTTTATTTAATCCTTAACCATTCATTAGCAACAAATACATCTTCTATATTCATCTTTTTATTTTTGAATTAATTGATATTTTATCATATTATAATTTTTTTTTTGTTTTTCAAATTGCTAAACTCGGTTCTTATTTGTTTTTTTTTTAAATAGTTCTAAAAAATAAGGATTAAAAATTTTAAAGGTGTGTTTACTTGATTGTATTTTACTTTTTAAAATAAATTTTAGAATATTAATTTTCGTGTTTTTTAATAAAAATATATTAATGTAAATTTTTAGTAAATATGTATTTAAATATACATTTTAATTGCCTTTACTACGGTTTGAAATAATTTACTTAAAAGCGTATAGCTTCGTTTGAATTATTTAAATCTTAACAATGACTATGAGTTAGTATATGTATATCAATTAACAAGTTTGCTAACATAGACTCAAAAATTAGAAGATGTATATCAATACTTTATACCTTTTCACTTTGACAAAAAAAAAAAAAACATTTTATCATTTATTTATAGCAATATAAATTAAAGGATAATTATATAATTTTATTTTATGTTTTATTTTAAAAAGACAAATAATAAAAATTCCTAATTTCTCTTTCACCGGAACTGCTTCCCCGCACCCCATTAACGTTGTGTATCCGGCCTCTATGCATTTTACAATTAAAAATAATAAAAATTCCCAATTCTCTTTCTCACGTTTATATGACAATGCATTCTTGCAAACACTTTTCTAGGAATCATTTTAAACAAATACATGATTTGACCTTTCTCTGTTAGATGCAAACATCCCGAAACCAGTTCACAAGAGGATATCGCAAAATGACATCCAACCACAAAGACGAACATGTTCTTCAAAATCAACATCCATGAGTTTTTTCTCTCCCAAACAAACCATAAAATGAAAACCAATCACATGAAAATACAACTTGTTTTCGTTGCTGCCATCGCTGATCGATGGAGAAAACAAAGATCTGCAACAAGCATCAGCCTATGAAGACTCACCAAAATCGTTTGCCACTGTGAGCTCCTGTCCAAGCAGAGCTTAATTCCCATGGATAGAGCAACGAAGCAGACATCTTGTTGATGGGAAAGAAAAATAGGGATTCTGCGGAGCATAGAACGTGGGGAAGAAAAAAGGGTTTTTTTTCATTTTTTTTAATTAGATAAAAATGCATGTTTATCCTTTGTTATGGACTGGTGTTAAATAAAGAGAAAATGATTTTTTAGTTAAAGTAATAAGCTGCTGATTACAAATTACAATTACAATCATTGTAAAAATAACATAAGCGTGTTAATATTTGTATAGTAGTCTTTGTTTCTTTGAGAAGAAATGGAAAAGAATGAAATTGGAAGGTTAAAAGAAGAGTAGAAATGCATTTATTCCACATTTTAGATGAAATGAAATATAGTGAAGATTTGCCAAAAGAAATAAAGTGGAAGATGCAATTGCAAAGCATAGACATGTTAATGTTTCTTTTAACTGCATAGCATAAATATCTTAAGTGTTTCATTTTTTATTAAACAATATGTTATTTTTAAATCATGATATATGAAATTTTTATTTTACATTCAATTAATTTTTTTATTATATCAATTCATTTTGAGATAAAGTGATATTTTTATTTATAATATTATGTTTAAATTAAAAATCAAATCTCAAATCTTAATTAAGAGATGAAGGTGTTAAATCATGTCAAAATATTAGTGTTTCTATTCTACCTTTATATGAATATTTTGAGTTTTTGAGTCATGTCATGCTTTATTTCATTGGTGATAAAATTATATGATTTTACAAATTTTTTTTATTGTTTTCCTTTATTTTTTAATATAACCAAATAAATGAAATGGAACTTTTCTTTATTAATTCTATCAATCCAAACAACTTAAATTTTCACCTAAATTTTACTTCTATTTCTTTCTTCTCCTTTTTCTTTTTTCTTTATTTTTTTCCTCTCAATTTCAACTCATATTTAAATAAAACATTAAAAAATATAGTCGGTCTGGCAGACACATGTGAAATCCAAACTTCTGCTTTTAGAGCAATAAAACGAAATTAAGAAAAAAAAAACAAGTTATTACAATAGTAAATAAATATAAACTAAAATTACAACTTCATATTCGAAAAATTTAGTAATCACACTAGTTATATTTCTTAATAATACCTTGTTTTAAAAAAATATATAAAATAATTAAACAACCATATCACTACTTACACAGAACAAAATAATTAACTTAATGAACATTTATAAATGCCTGGTACTAAAATTAAATCGTCACCTTTCTAAAAACTGTCATGTTCGTAAAAAAGAAATTCAGAAATAAATAGGGAAATTCACTCGAAAATCGAGTAAAACAAAATTACTACTCCTACTTTATGCCAGTACAGTGCTGAAAAAAAAAATGTTGACATTTTGATTGTTGAGGAGAGTCGCGATATGGATATGAAATAAAGTTTGAAAAAGGAAACACATCTCCCTTACTTTCATTTTGATGCAGATAAGAGAAAACGAGAAATTTGGAAAACATTGAAAATTAAATTAAAGAGAGAAAGAAATTCTAATTTTTGCTTTTGAAAATTAAGGCCTATTTATGTCTGTTTTTATTTTTAACTGACAAAATTATCATCTTATTTTCAAATATTTATACAGAAAAAGACCTATTTCTTTTATGAATAAAAAAGCATATTAAAAATGAAAATCCAAGTAAGAAAACTCTTAGTACTCTCATTTTGTATAATTTCCTAAATTAAACTATAAAAAAAATCGTTAAGAGAAACCAGGATAAATTGTTATAAACTCATCGTACTTGAGTTTGATTTCTACAAATAAAATAAAAAGTAGTGATAAATTTTAAAGTAGTACCTTTACAATGATACGCTTAACTTTGGTGACAAAAGCTCTGGAAGGATCTATGTTGCCCAAGTACTGAGTTTCGGAGAGCAAGTTGAGGAGAGTTAACGCTGCCCCATTCGTGAGGGGTAACTCGGAGGGTTTGATGTTGACGAAATTTTTGTGGCCATTTTGCAAAAGCTCCATTGTTTCTCTTGTGTTCAGAAGTGAGATGAATGAATGAAGGAACGAAGAAGCCACTGGTCTTAAGTTCTGTTCAAATGACAAGGCTTTTAAAGGCATCCAGAGTGTTTTGAGGGTTTTTAGTTTTAGTTTTTAATTCTTTTTTCTGCGTTTTATAACCATCAGAATTTTTTAGTAGCACGGCATCATTATTGACTTCGGAGTTTGGAGGACAATGCTTGGCTGATAAAGGGATATATATATATATATATATATATATATATATAAAAAGGGATATATATATATATATATATATAAAATATATTGAGGAGGTTGGCTCTAATGAAAAAGGATGCTGAGGTGGTGAAGTAAGGACACCTCCGATACTAGGAGTTTATATAAATTTATTATTGATTTTTGGTGGGTCCTCTTTTAAGATATGATTGTTTATATAAAATGTTCAACTTAAATTTAAACACTCAAGAGAGAAAAAGTAAAAAAGGATGTCAGGTCAGATAAGGAACTCCTCCTAAAATACTGCATTGAAGATGGCCTAAGGTGCTAATTGTTATTGAGAGATGTTAATGTCTATTTAAACTATGTTTGGTTTTATGTTTTAGATGTGTTCTATAAAATTAAGGGAGTTTATCTCAATTAATTGAAATATTGTGTGAATGTTGTAGATATTTTTATATTGTTTTATTTTTATGAATATGAAAATATATAATTTTTAGAAATTAATAGTTATTAATTTTACATTTTGAATGTGATTTTATTTTAATCAGGTCTTTTTAAATATGTTGTTAGCCTTTGATGATAATTTATATGAGATTGTCTCAAAAAAGAGATACATATGAGTTGGAATTTTAGATAAGGGGGTCAATATAAAAAAAAATCATGACTTAAAAAATATTTAAAATTTAACATACATGCATCACATTTACAAAATATTAATATATAACTAATATTTTTATGAGCAAAAAGAAATATATAAATTGTGTTGAGGATAAAAGATATTAAGCAACAATTACAACTAATACATAAACGTTCAAAAATTGATAACAAAAGAAAAAGAAAGTATAAATTTTTTATTTAAGTGGA
>PYAF01001132.1:112406-129405 GCA_007407185.1 Glycine tomentella | reverse complement strand
ATGTGGCTCAGATACCTTGTATTTTGTGCTTAGCCTTTGTATTTTGTTTTGATGTATCCTGAGGGGAGTTATTTGTACAGTTTTGTATTGTACAGAGAAACTTTGATGTATCTTCACCATATTATAGTGTACAGTGCTATACAGATGACATTTGATGATGTCACTATTAGTATTTGCTTCCAAACTGCTTAAACTCTGAATGATTATCTGTTTGTTTGTGGTGTGTGTTTGGTAATGACCCTGATTAGAGAATTGGGGCGTTACACCTAGCCCCCTAAATCCGTCATTGATTACAATATGGAGAAAGCAATTCATGTTGCATCAATAAGGCTTAAATATATTTTTCATCCCTATGAGTTTGTTTTTATTTACACCCTATCATTTATATTTATAAAAAAAAGTTCATGAAATTTGTTATTTTTGTTGTTGTTGCTCTTTGCCGTAAAAAATTACTATCGACAACTAACATGACTAATGATTACTAACATCAGCCACTATGTTAGCAAATGGTGATGCCAACAAGTATCACGGTAGCAAAATATGTAATTTCATAGGTTCCATGTCGGCATGAACTAAAGACAAAAAAAATTGAGAATCTAAGAAAATAAAAATATATATATATATATATAATTTATAGGGATAAAATACAAAATAGTGACATATATGTAAGACGAAAAAAAATTAAATATTAATATACAACAAATACTTAAATACGTAATAGCATATTTTCATAATTACAAAAAAAAATAGCTTAATTGTTTTCTTGTTATAGGCTAATATTTAAAGACCTAATTTGGCTGATTAAAGGTTTGGCTTATTCAAAATATTTTATATGAACATTAATCAAAACATGTTTTATAAAATCATAATGTTGAGTCACAATTGTGGTAATAAAGAGAAATTATTTTGAAAGGTTTGGCCTAACTTAAAATCTTACTTATATAACTTGCTCAATTTGAAAGCTTTAAGATGGTGGTCCCGTGATATGTTGTTTCTTCAAATCGCATATGTAGAGCTAATCTATGATTTAATCCTTAAACCATCACCTATGATAATCACTCAAAAAAGCATATTGTCAAGACCATATTGCCTTTCATTGAACCACATTTGGCTTAAATAAGTTTGCATCATTTGAAAATTTTAAGGTCTAGGACTGTCTAGTGTCTATCATGAACTACTTTTTAAGCTTACATGATCATTTTCAAAGCCTAGCTTAATTTATTAGACAATGTGACAAGGGATAGACCTTTAAATAGGATGTCACATAAAAGCATCTTCAACGTGATGCTTACATGAGTTGCTTAAAGTTAAGCAACATTGTATAACAAGTTTTTGTGTAAAGTTTTTAAATCTATGTGGCGTTGCAAGGCCTATGAATTTAATTGAAGATAAATAACTCATTTAAATAATTATGCAATTAAAATGTTCTATGTAGGCTTTCAAGCTAGTCACACCGTCTAATAGTTTAGCCCAAGTCTTAATGTAAGACTATATAATTTCTTCAAGTAGACTAAGGCTATGTTTGGTTATTAGTTGAAGAAGTACTTTTGGATTTTGAATATACTTTTGAAGAGTAAATTCATTTTGGTAATATGTTTGATTACCCCCCAAAAGTGTGTCTATGATGAAAATTGTCTTGAAACCCAATTTTGCAAAAGGAAGACTTGAGTTACTTTTACAAACTTAGTTTAACTCAATTTAAGTTTACAAATTTTAATTCAAACATGTACTAGGTATGTTACTTTTTTTTTAGTTTCTATAAGTTATATTCTTTTTTATACTCTATGTTGACCTAATATTTGTTACAAACATTTTTTTGTTAAGGTGTGTATTCTGTCCAATATGAACAGATGTCCAACAATGATGTTGGTCGATTGATAATTTGATATAGGATTAAACTCTCTCTCTCTCTCTGAGGATGTCTATAGTGGTGAAACACCTCAAGGGAGAAGATCACAATGCTCACAAGGGGAAACACCATAATTGGATGTGGGATGTGTGCACTGTGTGTATAGAAAAGAGAGAGTCAGGATCTGTCTACCTTACTTCCTTGGAGGCGCTCATATTTATAAGCACTCACCTGTGAATCAGTTAGAGTGGATTACCCACGAATCATACCGTTATTCTCAGAAAATTGGTAATTGTGGCTTTAGACGGTTACCGCCACCTTCTCCTTATTAGATTTGTTCAACAGCAAAACAATCTGACTAAGTCTTGTTGGGCCTCGTGTGACTTGGCCCATCCCAAACATCCGTAATAGTTGCCCCCCAGCCCGGTTGCTGAGGTCTCTCGGCAATCGGGATGCATATAATCCGGATCCTTCATTGCGGCTCAGACTGGGGGCCAATCCTATAACACCTGTCTCCCAATGCCGAGGTATACCTCAGCTCAACTCGGCCATCAGACCCCAAGGTTCAAAACTCATACCTATCCCCTCGATTTCCCTTATGATGATATTTCTAGTCAAGTATGATGTGATTACGTCACTTCCACGTGAATAACACAGAAAGTCACTGACAAGCCGTCCTCGAGCCACGGGCATAACTGTAGCACGATGTGTCCTTCTTGCCCCCTCAATTGAACGGATTTGACCTATTTGTCCTCACGCGATGCTTCATATTTGCCAGCAGTACATTTATGTCGCTTCATGGGCCTTACGGTTACACTGTTCTAGTTACCCTTAAATTCTTCTCCTCTATTCATTTTCTTTTTGCTGCTATCATTCTCAACCCATCTGTGCCTTTTCTCTGCAATTGCACTTCCTCTTATACTCCCGTTTGCTATCTTCTTCGAATTTCTTCAGGATTTTCTCCCTCCCAGGTATCTTCAATGCTATAGACTCTTTTCTTTTTTCTTGTTTATGATCTGCTAGTTCTTTCATTTTTTACATCTTCCTTTCTTGTATTTTCATTGCTCCCTTTTATCCTTGATCGAACTTGATCCTTTCTTAAACTTCCCATTATCTTCATCACCTGTTTCTGGGAAAAACCTATGTACAATCCTTTCGCCAACGCCCCCTACATTTAATTATAATGAAACTTACCCAGAAGAGGAGGCAAAACTGCGACAGACAGTTCCTCCGTTAACTAGATATTGGCTCTTTGGAGTCGCTCTCACGGAGGAGGAGAAGGAGAAAATCGAACGGGAAAAATCCCAACCCCGTTCATATGCTGTTGGGGCTTCAAAATCCAAAAAGTTATTGCCCAGAACTGCAAAAAACCAAACCTCTCTAGGTGATAGTTTATTGAATGTTGGTGCCTCCAAACCCGATGCTGGTCCTCATCAATCCATTGTTTGTGGGAGTGAGAATAGGTCCGGTGTTAAACCTTTCATTCAGAGTTCCCTGCCTCAGTCTGAACCCCTTGAGATGCGACCCCCCTCGTCACAGAGAGATTCTCCCACAAAGTCTTCCTTTGAAACCCGGTTCAATACTTGTATGGATTGTGTTATCGAAAGCTCTTATTACATAAATTCCGGCTTCACCTCTAAAGCGGAATCAATTCTTGGAGCCTGTCGTCACAATCTGGTTCTTGTGCCAAGAGCAAAACCTCCTCAGCCCACACCCTGTGAGATGCCAATTGATCCTCCTGCTATTGGTGACATTATTATCATCCCGTACAATCCTTCTCTGCCTCGCATGACTAATACCTCTCCAGGTATACTGCTGCTTTACTGACTATGATTTTCTTTTATATAGGTAATTATGGACCCGTCCTCCTCAGAGTTAGTTGCCGAGTCCCATTCCGTCGGATCACATTCTAGTCTCCCCCCTTTCGAACTTAGCTGCTAAATTTCCTTGGGTCACCCGTGAAGTATTGGACACCTTTTCCGGTTTGGAACTGGAGAGCGTTTCTGCGCTCCCTGTTGGTAACTAGGAGGGGTTTTGTATACGAGTCCCTGGCCCAGGTGAGCCTATTTGTTCCTCTCAGGAAGGGAACGAACACAACTTCTTCTATTTTTATAGGGACGTGATCACCCGCATGGGTGTCCGCTTCCTTTTTTCAGACTTTCAAATACAAGTACTCAATCATTTAAGCCTTGCTCCATCCCAACTTCATCCGAATAGCTGGGGATTTATGCAAGCTTTTGAAATTTTCTGCCACGGTCTAGGGGTCCCTTGTACACTCCATCTCTTTTTTTATTATTGTACCGTGCATACTGCTAGGACAGGTAGGGAGCCTTCTGATAAGAAAGGATGGACCTCCATCTGAGGCTATTCCGACCGCAAGCTTTTTTCGATTTATTCAGAGTCCTTTAAACATTTTAAGGACAAATTCTTCAAGGTTGTCGCCGAACCCGGCAAGCAACCTTTTTTCTTGTCTTCACCTGAGTCCCTTGATGTGGAGTGAAAGTTTCCGCTCTATTGGTCCCGCATTCATCACGACCTAGCCCTGGGCTCTTACCTTTTCGAGGAATCAGACTTGTCAGATTCTGAAGCTTCGTCAGTGTCACGGATCGAGGCGTTTAGGACGACTCATGAGTTGATAAACACAGCCTTTTTCTTGCGTAAATACCTTTCCGGGTCCCCTGCTGCACTGAGTATGAACATGACTGATATTTGTTTTCCATGTATACTTTATTGTGTTCTAACGATCTTGTTTTTGCAACAGCTGACAGCATGGACCCGCCTGCTTCTTCCTCCGCACCCTCGGCTGAAACTCTAGCCCCAGGTTCCTTTGCTGCCGCGGTGGTAGTCCCCCAAGCGGCCGTAGGTCTGACCCAGCCGGATGGGAGAAAGAGACCTCCTACCAAGCCGGCTACCAAGGGTTCCAACCCGTCAAAGCGGTCTCAACCCTTCTCCTATGTGAGACTCCTTGAAGGAGGAAAAACTAAGAAGCGTAAGACTGTGGAGACAACTCGGGCGGAGATTGTTACATCCGAGCACCGCGGTCCGTCCGACTTGCCAAATCTGAGGCCCGTTTCAGCGATTCCACTTCCTTCCTTGACCTCAAAGTCCACTCAGGGAAATCTTTGGGAAAAGAGGGTCACGGAAGAAATAGACCGAGTAGTGAAGGCTCCCAAGCGTTTCTCAGACTCAAGTCCACTTTCCGATGAAGGCATCAAGGAGCTCAGCATTATCCAGGAGAATATCTTCATGGATGGTGCTTTGTTGACCAGCCTAGCCAGTTTGAAGGATAGGCACAACAGGCTGTTGGGCGAGCTCAATGCCTCTCGGGAAGAAACCTGGAAAACGCATCAGGAGCTCCTTGCCGCGCAGGACTCTTCGACCTCCCTCCGCCAAGAGCTTTGAATCGCCCTAGATTTTGTTGAAGGTGCCCAAACGGCTCTGGAAACTGCTCGAAAGAAGAATGCGTGTCCTGTCCGGGCAGGTCAACGAGTTGAAGACCGCCTTAGACGGGAATGACCGAAAGTTGGCAGAGGTCGAAACTGAAGCTTTGCGGCTGAGGGAAGGGATTGCCATCACCGCCGAGGAGTCATTTGCTAATGCCTTGGAGCAAATACGCTATCTGAACACGGGGATTGAATTGAACACTATCGGGATGCATTACAGAGCGTATTTGGAAAATGACAAGCTGGTCCCTCCCTCTTCTCCTTGCGAAGATTTAACGGTTCCAATGGATGATGATCAACCGCAGGGGGAAGAAGTGACATCCGTCCCGGAGGGTATTGATACAATTCCAACCCCTGCAACCTGAGTGGGTGAAGAGCCAGGATACCAGTTTAAAAGTGTACTTAAGTGATAATCTTTTGCTGTTTTGACTATCACCAGGTTGTGCCTGGTTGTTTAAACTTGGTTTATTTACTATTTTCTCATATACGATCTCGGATTACCTTTTCGTGGCTGTGTTCGTAAACCGATTTACTAGTTATAATGTCGTCTTGAATTATCGCGTTTTGGCCAATGTTATATATATTTCACATGCTCAACAGTCATTCTTTTGGTTCCAAAGACCAAGTATATTATTAACCGACTCTAACGTCGACATTGCGTTCTTGATTAGATGCTTTTCGGTTTTTATCCGAATAATACTTAACGTGCAATACAATCATTATGTCAACCTGATCAGGGTTGTGATTTACACGTTAAGCATTTATTGGGATGTAAATAATGCGCGCTGTGCATAATATAGATATTTGTCTTGTGAATCAAGAATATTTATTAGGAATATTGAAATCATTACAAAGATTCATGATCTCGATGAAAGAGATGTATGAGCAACGGGTGTCTAATTGGCGGACCCCGGTCCATACTCTCGATTAAAGAGAAACACATGAGATGTAAATAAGCATAAAACTGAACAAAGATTCACAATCTCAATTAAAGAGATGTATGAGTGACAGGTGCCTAACTGATGGACCCCGATCCGTACTCTCGATTAAAGAGAAATGCGTGAAACGAACATAATCGGTCATGCCACTACTAACTGTGGTATATTTTTAACTTATCTACATTCCAGGTACGCTTTATGGCATTATTGTCGAGGGTCTCCAGTATGTATGCCCCATGTCTGAGGTCTTCTGTTATTCAGTATAGACCTTCCCAGTTGGCTGCTAGCTTTCCGTCCCAGGCATTTATGTTCCCAATATCCGCTCTGCGAAGTACGAGGTCACCTTTTTCGAAATGTTTGGGTTTGACTTTCTTGTTGAACTTGTTGGCTATCATGTGTTTCATGTTGAGGTCTTGGTGGTGTGCCGTGGTCCGGGTCTCCTCTATCAATTCTAATTCGACGGCCAACGTTTTGTTGTTGTTGTCTTCCCCTTCAAGGAGTGCGTATCTTTTGCTCCAGGACGGTTGTCTGATCTCCATAGGTATCATTGCTTCGTAGCCGTATGTCATTCTAAATGGGGTCTCTTGGGTGGACGTTTGGGGTGTGGTTTTGTGACCCCATAAGACATAGTATAGTTGTTCCACCCAATTCGAGCCGGATTCATGCATATGTTTCTTCAATCCATCTAGGATGACTTTGTTGGCGGCTTCGGTTTGTTCGTTGGATTGCGGATGTTCTATCGACGAGAAATGGTGCTTCATGTGGAATCCGACCATCATTTCCTGAAATCGTTTATCAGTGAACTGCGTTCCATTGTTCGTAATGACTTCTGTCGGGATCCCGAACCTTGATATGATGCACGGCTCGAAAAAATTTTGAACTCGGGCCGAGGTAATAGTAGCTAGTGGCTCGGCCTCGATCCATTTGGTCAAATAGTTGACGACTACAACTAGCCATTTCATTTGTCCTTCTGTTGCCTTGAATGGTCCTAGGAGATCCATTCCCCATTTATAAAAAGGCTAGGGTGCGGGGATCGCTGTCAACTCGGCTAGTGGGGACCATACAATTCTGGCGTGCTTCTGACAATTATCGCATTTTTTCACGTGATCCGAGTCGTCGGCTTTCATCGTTGGCCAGTAGTATCCGGCCCAAATGGCCTTCATTGCTAGGGTTTTTGCCCCCATGTGCTGCCCATTGATTCCTTCATGTATCTCGGTCAAAACATAGTCAGTTTGTTCTGGGCCTAAGCATAGCAACATTGGAGGTGTGCGGGCCCTTTCGATATAATTTGTCATGTTGTATGGTGTACATGGCCGTGTCTCGGATTAACTTCCTAACTTCTGTCCTATCATCCGGCAGTGTCCCTTGCTCCAAATACCCAACTATTGGTTTCCTCCAATCTTCGGTTGCCGAGATCATCATTATACAGGTGGGCGGATGGATTTCTTGTTGAATGGTTGTTCTGTGATTGCCCGTGCCCTTCGTGCTGGCTAATTTGGACAATATGTCGGCTCGGGCACTGTCTTCCCTGGGGATATGGTTTACAATCACCTCGTCAAATTCAACTATTATTTCCGTAACCTTGCTCAAGTATTTGATCAGCAACGGGCCTTTTGCTTGGTATCTTCCTTCAATCTGGGCTGCGACGAGCTGTGAGTTGGTAAATACATTCACTTTCATTGCCCCTTGTTCCTTCGTTTGTATTAGCCCGTCAATCAACTCTTCATACTCGACTTGGTTGTTTGATGTTGGGAAGGTCAGCTGTAAAGAATGCTCGATGGATACCCCTTATGGAGTTTCTATTATGATCCCGGCTCCGCTTCCTTTCGTGTTGGATGAACCGTCGACATACAACTTCCAAATTTCCGTGCTACCTATGACCGCCGGGGTTAGCTCAACTAAAAAGTCGGCCAAAGCTTGAGATTTGATGGCGCTTCAGGCTTCGTATTTTATATCGAATTCTGACAACTGAATTGCCCAACTCATCATCCTTTCGGCTAAGTCCGGCTTGTGTAATACTTGTTGAATTGGTTGATTGGTTTAGACTATTATGGTATGGCCTTGGAAGTATGGGCGGAGCCTTTTGGCTGTTATAGGGGTGCAAACGCTACTTTCTCCAAATTTTGATATCATAGCTCCGAGTTCCTTAGAACTCGGATAACAAAATACACCGGTGATTGAGATCTCTTAATTCCTCTGACCAGCGCGGCGCTAACCACCTCTTCTCCTACCGATAAATATTGGATTAGTGTTTCGCCGGGCTCTGGCTTTGATAGCACTGGAGGGGAAGCTAAACACTTTTTAATCTCTTGGAAAGCCGCTTCACATTTTGGGTTCCATCCGATGAGAGCTTCCTTTTTCAAAAGTTTGAAGAAGGGAAGTGCTTTTTCTATAGATTTTGGAAGAAACCGTGTCAACGCGGCTATTCTTCCTGTGAGTTGTTGAACTTCCTTCTTGCTTGTAAGGAATTGCATCTCCAGCACGGCTTTACACTTGTCCGGGTTGGCTTCTATCCCCCGGTGAGTTAACATGAACCCTAAAAATTTTCTGGTCGTGACTCCAAACGCGCATTTGAGTGGGTTCAGGCGGATGTTGTACTCCCTTAGTCTACAAAATGTCTCCTCCAGATCCTGAACATGGTTTCCATCGGTGTTTGTTTTTGTTATCATGTCGTCTATATACACTTCTATGTTGCAACCGAGCTGCTGATGGAAGACTTTATTCATCATCCGCTAGTACGTGGCTCCGGCATTCTTCAGGCCAAACGGCATTACGTTATAACAGTAATTTTCTTCTCCTCCTCTGAATGTTGTTTTCTCTTGGTCGCCCGGGTGCATGGCAATTTGATTGTATCCGGAACAGGCGTCCATGAATGATTGTAATTTGAAGCCCCATGAATTATCCACCAATTGATCGATGCTAGGCATCAGATATGAATCCTTAGGGCATACCTTGTTCAAGTCGGTGTAATCAACGCATACTCTCCATTTTTCGTTGGATTTTTTAACCATCACAACGTTGGACAACCATGTTGTGTATTGTATTTCACGTATAAAACCGGCTTCTAATAATTTATCAATGTGCTTTTCTAATGCCTGCTTTCGTTCCGGGCAGAGGTTTCGCTTTTTCTGGGCGACTGGTTTTGAGCTGGGGTACATTGATAGCTTGTGACAACAAAAAGTTGGTTTTATTCTCGGGATCTCGGAGGCTTTCCATGCAAACACGTCTTGATTACATTTTAGGCATTCTATTAACTCGGATTTGACGGATGGATAAGATATTTTGCCAATCTTAGTGACTTGTGACAGCTGGGTTCCTATCTGGATATCCTCCAACTCGTCCGCTGGCTCCGACCTCTAATCCTTAATGTCTTCTCTCATATCGAGCTTTACCAGATTTATCGTTTCTCCGTTTCGATGCTTGTTGATTCTTTGGTGAGCTCGTTCTTCATGACCCCTCAGGGGTGAAGCTGGTCCGCCTTTGCTTTCCTTCATGGTATTGAAATAACATTGACGGGATTCTTTCTGGTCCCTGCAAATAGTTATTATTCTGCCGTTATGTCCAACCATCTTCAACTTCTGATGCTTGGAGGATAATAACATATCCCATTTATGGATGGTTGGTCTACCTAGGATGATGTTGTATGGCGAGGAGAATTCGGCTACGATAAAGGTGACCCTCTTTGACTTGAAGGCTTCCTTCGTTCCTAAAGTCAAACGGAGATTTATGGAGCCCTTGATGCTAGTATTCCTGCCGTTAAACCCTATCAACATGGTTTTACACGGTTTCAAATCCTCCTCATCGAAGTTCATCCTCTTGAAAGCATTCCAAGAGATGATATCTGCCGAGCTTCCATCATCCATGAAAATTCTCTTGACTCGGCAATTGGCTATTGTCCCGGTTATTTACCAGGCCGTCTTCGTGACCGGGAAGCACTCCTTCCATATCTTCTTCGATAAAATAGAGCAGAGGGAGCTCGGTTTTGCTGTTACTTCCTTTAAATTTGACTTGCTCCCTTACAGAGAAAATTTCTTTAAGATATTTCTTTCGCTAGTTGGTCGTATCTCCTCCCCCTCCCATGGCTCCGGAAATGACGTTGCATTCAAATTCTGGTTCTAGGAACTCGTCATCCTCTCGTTTGTTCCTTTTGTGTCCCGATCTTTTCCTGGTTAAGCTTCGTTCTGACCCACTTTTCGTTTGTTTGGTTGACCTTGCGTTTTGATGACATACTGCCTCAATTTACCTTCTCGGATAAATTTTTCAATGGCTTCACGTAAATCCCAACATTGATCCGTGGTATGTCCCGACCCATTATGAAATTCACAGAAGCAAGAATTATCGAGCCCGACCTTCTTGAACACTGGCCAGGGGCGGCCTACCTTCTTCATGTCTGTCAAAGCGACTTCCCTCCATACTTGGGCTCGCGATGTGTTCAGTGGGGTACACTTGTCATATTTAGCCTCATATCTCCCTAGCCTAAAGCCGAGATCTGTATTCCTACCTGATTGATGATTACCCTGATGATGTCGGTTCTTGAGCGGGGATCTCTTCCTTCTAGGGGCTGTATTAGCAATTTCCATATGCTCCAATCTAGGTATTTTTTCGATCGTATTCTGAATTCTATCAACGATTTCACCGGGTCCTTGTATATTGATTTCGCTAGCCGGGATGATCCACTAAGTCCGGCTGACAAGAGATGTACATGTACCTTCTCTTTCAGGCCTTGTACCTGCAAAGCGGCTTCTTTGAAACGGTCCAAGTAGCTCTGTAATGTCTCTCCAGGTTGCTGGCGTATTTTCCCCAGTGCGAACTCGGATTTGGGCTGTTTCTTGCTAGTCGCGAAGTTTAGCAAGAATTTTTGTCCAAAGTCTTCAAAGTTGCGGATCGACCGTGGTGGCAAAGTGTGGAACCATGTCTGAGCAGCGCCAGATAATGTGGTCACGAAGATTCGTGATATTATCGGCTCGTCAATGCCCCTAACGCACATCTGCATGTCGAACTCGTCGATATGCACCTGTGGGTCTTGCCTCCCATCATATTTTGATAGGAAGGATCCATCAAAATCTTCTATGAACTAGGCGTTGACGATCTCGTCAATAAACGGACTGTTGTTATGCTGGCCTGGTTGATACTTTCTTCGGTACACGTCACCTATCCTGGGCTGATGTGCCGCTTTGACCACCGGGTTCCGAGTTTCTACCCGAGTATGCACTGACTTCCCTGGGCTTGCTTCTGTGTTGTTGACTTAGTGTGGAGCCTCGAACTGTGAATCGTGACGTCCCGGGACGTTATTTCGTGTTTGATGACGAGATGATCCTCCAAGTTCGAGATGGCTAATCGGTCGTGGGGTGCCGACTTCGTGGAAAGACTAGGTCTGATTCAGCGCCTCAACTCATATTGTGTGGGTGGGTTGCTCTCGAGCTAGACTTTCAGTGTTGCCGATCCGTCGCTCCAAATCTTGCATGCGCTGCTCTCCGTTGTGTCTCTATTTTGCATTTCATTCATCTAACTGAATCAGTATGTTAGAGATATCCTCTTGTCGTTGAAGGGCATGTCACTTCTCCAGGAGCTCAATTCATGTCAGGATGGATTGTAACGTATTATTAACGAATCTCTGGATTGGCTCATGTTCTACCCCGGTGGAAGCGTACGACGGATTGTGTGGCATGATCGATCCTGGCTGGGCGGGGGAGGAAGCGTATCTGCAACTGCATCTTCTATCTGCACGGCTTCGTGTGGAACTGCGTTTGCGGGTGGTTCCTGTCGTTCTTCATTCTGGTGGCTTCTCGTGTTCACCATTGTGACTGGTGGGAATTGAAATTTATCATCCCCACAGACGGCGCCAATGTTCTATCCAATATGAACAAATGTTCAACAATGATGTTGGTCGATTGATATAGGATCAAACTCTCTCTCTCTGAGGATGTCTATAGTGGTGAAACACCTTAAGGGAGAAGATCACAATGCTCACAAGGGAAAACACCACAATTGGATGTGGGGTGTGTGCACTGTGTATAGAAAAGAGAGACTCAAGATCTGTTTACCTTACTTCCTTGGAGGCGCTCATATTTATAAGGACTCACCTGTGAATCAGTTAGAGAGGATTATCCACGAATCATACCGTTATTCTTGGAAAATTGGTTATCGTGGCTTTAGACGGTTACCGCCACCTTCTCCTTATTAGATTTGTTCAACAACAAAACAGTCTGACTAAGTCTTGTTGGGCCTCGTGTGACTTGGTCCATCCCAAACATCCGTAACAATGTAACCTGCTAATAATATTATATGCTAACATGATACTTGTTAATGTCAACAATCATTAGTCATATTGGTTGCGGTTATAAATTTTTAACGACAATGATTAATGATAAAAAATAATGAATTACAAAAGTATTTTTAATTTTTTTATAGGAACTAAGGAAACAAATAAACTATAGTAATGAAAGTATATTGAAGAAAACAAATAAAGAGTTATCAACTTGGCATTACGGATTAGCCTACAATAGCTAGAGGTTTACTTAACATTAGTACAATGTAATTCATCTTCATGATAAAATGAAGTTTTCCCAAATCTAATCCGTACAGTTTAATGGTTAACTTTTGTTTATTAAAAATTAACATTGCGTAGCACGCTTTTATTAAGAATTGTTTTCTTTTCTAAATAAAAGGTGTGTTTTCCTTCTACTAGCTAATGTCACTTTTTGATTTTTCCCCTTCTATTATCATATTTCTTCTAAGGTGTGTTTGAAATAGTGTTTGAAATTGAATAATTTTAGCAATAAATTATATCTCCTCTAGAAAAAACAATAAATTATATGCATGTGTAATTAATTATTGTTATAATCAATTATAATTAGAAAAGAGTTTTTGTTTAAATAAGTTTACTAAAAAATTGTTTGAAGATATAGTAAAAGAGTATATAAACAACTGAAAGAGAGAAAAAAATCTATTAAAAAATAATCATAAATTATAAATTTCTAGATTCATAAAACAACTTTTTTTTTTAAGAAAATTCTCAACTTATTTCAGTATAATCAACAATGGTTGAAACAACATAAGTAATAGCATATTATAATTTGTGTTCCTTAATCAAATAATTTAGAGTTTAATTCTTAATTAATCATTAAATATAAAATAAATTATGTTAAAAGAAGAATATTGATCTAAAACCTTATTAAATAGAAACTGCTTCTTACCAATCTTATAATTAAAAAAAAACTTATTTCGGTGTATATTTTTAAAGAGGTTGACGTTCCCAAGTAATATCAATGGCATTCCTTCTTTAACTTTTTTATTAAGTGAATATCATCACTCTTTAAAAAATGAGGTGCCGATTCGCCACGTCTCTTCATTTCTGAGTAAAACGACAATCCAGAATATATATATATATATATATATATATATATATATATATATATATATATATATATAAATTACATTACATTAAATTAAATATATAACAACTGCCAACTCATACAACTTAACTATCACTTTTAAAATTTAATAGATTTAATTAACAATGATGGATGAGTATTAGAAATAAGAAACAAGATTTTGAGATGACAAAATAACGAGTGTACCGGTAAAACCAACTTATAAATTACTCCTTCCCTACATTCCATCATAATTACCAGTTTTGTACCTAATTATAAAACTCATTTAGCTTGTTTACTTCCCTTAAAAAGATAATTAATTTAATTAATCATATTAAATATATCAATTATTTATATTAGTATTCTAAAAATATCATTTTCTTATTCTTTTATTCACTTAATTATTTCTCGTAAAGGTTTGATAATAAAATAATTAAGTAAAAATATATAAAAAATAATCAATATATCTAGAAATTAAAAAAAGATCTTATAAAAAAGTACAAACAATTTTTTAGTAAGGATGAAGGAAATATCATATAAGAAAATATTTTTGGTTCCAATATAATTGTCATTTTAATTTTTTAATTTTTTAATGTAACATTAATTAATTTTTTCATTTATATCCCTTAGATATTAATGATGAATTATAAAATTTAAAAATAAATTAATGATGATACAAGACTATTTTTATAAAAATAATATTCTCTTTCATATATTTATTACTTTTTATTGATGTTTAAAATAATATGAAATGGTAATTATTTTGAAACTGAAATAATACTAAAGTGACTTATTAAACACACTCTTTGAATAAAGAGTTTAATGAGTTCAATTTCCATATAATTCAGACTGTCTTGATACATTGATAAAATCTGAAAACATATTATTATTACTATTATTGTTATTATTATTATTCAAGAGTACTTTCATTTTTTACTTCAGGAAAATAACTTGGCTGTAATCAACCGATTTTTTTATGCACCAAACACGTTATTATGTCAGCTAAATTCATAAAAGTTATCATCACTCTTTTAAAAATGAGGTGAGGATTTGCCACGTCTCCTGGTTTCTGAGCAAAACGACAAACACCAAGAGAGCATCATTTATAGGAATAAAAATATGTTCGCTTTCCATAACCACATCTGGTACAACGGCAACGTTTCAGTTTTGCGTTTCATGTCACATTCCCGAAGCCACGTAGTCGAGGATGTCGTTGTCGTGTGTGTGTCGTATTCACGAAGAGTGTCGTTTTCAGTTTTCCCATAGCACACAGCATCTGTATGGAACACGAAGTGGACTCTGATTTGATAATGTTTCTATGATTGGTTTTGCGTTATAGATTGACCCGTTTTCAGAAGCAAAGGATTCCACGACTCTTTCTCGCATGTGAAACAAATCCACATGTAATGCAATGTTGTTGGAGTTAGAGAGTGGTTAGAACTTGAAAGTATAGATGAATGGTTCCTAGAAATTTTTTCAAACGAATCAAAGTTCGATGTTTAGATTTAGATTGATTTGCTTTGACTTTACGAATTTCCCCAACTAAATCTATTCATTTAATGTTTAATTAAAAGTGTATTTAGGCAATTAAATGGATTGGTTAAATGTTTGTTTAATGAGTTTGGAAAGATTTTTTTTTTTTTGTCACTACGATGTTAATATTAAGTATTTATCCGTATTGTGTTGATGACTTTTTTTTTTTTGGAAAACAAAGGAAACAATATTTAAATGAGATTTAATGAAACTTGTTTAATTTATAAAAATACTATAATTTTATTTAAATTAATAATATTTAATGAATTAATCTCTCACAATATAATAATGATTTGAATCTTTATTATATTACATTGACTATTTATGTGCACCTAGATGAAGACGGTATCAAATAACACATAGAAAGTCCAAAATGAGATTTTTTTTTGTAACTCCCACTATAATTAAGACACTAGAACCTCCTAGTATTCTCACAAGTTTCAATTCTTTAGATTGATTATGGGCCTCGGACTTTCTTTGTTCCTCTATAAAGATTCAACGAAATCCAACCCAGGTCTTTCCTCACAAACTAAGTGTGTATTTTCAATTAAGTTACATTCATGGAGTTAAAAAAAAAAGGAGAAAATTAAATTGATTGATTTAGCTTAATCTTTTAATCATCTTCAATATATATATATAGAGATATTCTAATTAAAAAAATCCTTGTTCTATTATAACATCTCAACATTACTTTGATCGAGATATTTCCAAGTATTATAAGACGACTACTTCTCCAGAGAAGTTGTCGACTTGGGAGCAACTATTCTGGTATAATATCTTCAGTATCTCCTGGACCGAGATATCTTCAAGAATCCAATTTACACAGACCATGTTCTCGATCAAAATCGGTGAGGAATCAATGCTCACCACACCGACAATTAAGCGACACATTAGACACCTGATCTTTGCCCCATACCGAGACTTAGGAGAGTTTTCTTGATATGGTTCAAACCATGATACTTTAGAATGACGAGCCAATCAAGTCGTTAAGTTCAAGAGCGTAGGACTGAAAAGATGTACACGTTGGAAGTGTGACTGGAGCCTGGGTCACGTAGTCCATGTGACGCCTCACACAATCTGTGTGGTTATAACTGTATAACTAATTTTCTCGCCCAAATGCTAGTATATAAACTGGTTTTTGGTATGATTCTAAATAACTCTAATGCATAACTCTCTTACTCGTTCTCTATTGACTCGAGCCACGGAGTCTATGTAAGCACCCTAATGTCATTGTGCTAAGCATTCATAGCCTCTTGCTCCATAGTCTTGTTCACCCCTCGATCTAGAAGCAAATTGAAGACTTTTCTTTGAATCAGATCTAATTATAGCCCATCGAATACCCTTCTAAAGAAATCGTATGATCTCATGAATAATTTAAAATGAACTGAATATGTAAAAGCATTATATATCTCGAAAAAAAAAACCTATTTCAATTTATTTTAGAAAAATAAGTATTACCTTGATTTTAATTATAAGAAAAATTTAAAAACAATTATTTCTATAAATTTAATTAATACTTATCTATCATGTATAATTATTATTTTATTATTAAATTTATTATTTATACATTCATATGATATATTCCATTATCACTTACAATAATGGTACGCACGGGATATACATTAACATATATTATATGTTTGTTATACGTAACTTTTTTTTCATATCAGTCAAACTTTTAATGATTTCATATATGTTATATGTTTGCTATTATAACAAATCTTTTAATTATATGGCATTACTAGATTAAAGAATAAATAGTTTTTAAGAAGTAAATACATTTAGAATGGAATAACTTTATAATTAATTTATTTTGAAGAATATTTTTTAGATATAAGTATATATAAATGATTAAAGATAAAT
>PYAF01001132.1:96109-112306 GCA_007407185.1 Glycine tomentella | reverse complement strand
TTTTAATTGAGACATTTCGTCTTCTACTTTAAAATATTCACGATTTTAGTCCCATCTTTTAAAATATAAGCAATCTTAACTCACATGATAGATTTTTTATATTATTTAATTGTTGATAAACTTAATTTATAAAAAAAGAGATTAAAAAAGTACTAGTCAAGGTTTGAAATTAGTCACTAGGACTAAAATCACTGATTTTTAAAAAATGAGAAACGAAATATCTCAATTAAAATATAAGAAGACTATTTTTTTTGTAAATAACAGAACAAACAATATATTTTATCCTTTCAAATTAAGTTATAAAAAAAACTAATTGCATAAAAGGAGTGTACAAACATACTTTAAAAATGTCATCATATATAAAAATTTTTATCATAACAATTAAATCTTGAATAAAAAATGAAAATAATTCAAATATTAACATGTTAATTCATTGGTTTTACCCATTTTATATACGATTAACCGATTTTTACTGGTAATTACATAAACGATTCAAATAATATATCAGACGGCCATATATCTGATTTCCAGTCAAGCTGGTTTGACCAATTAGATCAATCCAATTTTAATAACACTGATTTAAAGATAAACATAATTTTGCAAACTCAAATAAAATATTGTGTATTTTAATGCATAAAATAAAAAGAAAAAATTGTTTTGAACTCTCCCAACTTTCATCTAAACATACTTAATTTGCCAAGGTTGTGCACATTGTCAAATGGATCTTCAAAAATCTCCAGCATTTATATCTACCAAAGATAATAGGGATAAGATATTTTGCAATTCATGAACCAACAAAATAAGCAAAAAAAGACAAAACACAAAACAAGGGAGGAAAATAATGCGACCAGATTCAACTGTGTGACCACCATTTAAGAATTTTTCTTTAAACTTTGTTAACTTCCATGATAGGTAAAATGGATCATTTTCAATGTTCGTAGGGAAGGGGTTGAAAATATAATGAACACTTATGCAAATAATCAAGATGAGGGTGAATTGGTTTTTCCTCATAGTTTTAAAAAAATTTCTTTCAAAAATGTAACAACGGAAGACTTTCAAGAATGATCGTATCTTTTAAAACAACAAAGAAAACAATTTTTCTTCACCAATCAAATCTCTCTTGTGTTGTGACCAATATTGTGATATGAACAAAACTAATACTTCAAGAATACTATAAACATAAACATAAATATTAAATTACACAAGATTTATACTGGTTCACCTCTCAACCCCGGAGACTACATCCAATTTTCTTCTGACCAAATCTTGGTCAAAGTTCCACTATAACAAATATAAGTTCTTTACAAGCTTACAATGATCTATTTTACCCTTCCTAGGTAAAATTCAAAATCTATACCCTGTAGACTTTTCAAAAGATCTAGAACCAGAGATCCCCTCTCTGTTCTACCCTCTAGAAACCCTTCTAGAAAAGTTTTAAAGATTACAATTTGTTATATGAACATTCAACACAAATACAACACAAAATATCAAACAAAATAACCAACCTAAAGTTCAAGAAAGATATCACCTCAAAATCCTCATTAAATTCAATGAAATGAATGATCTAATCAAACTGAGAATGTATGCAAATACTCTTTCTTGATGTTTTCTTTAACCAGAAAGCTTGAACAACTCTTCACACCATGTGAATGATGACTAACAAATCATGTAAAACTCCATGACACTTAGCATCTTTGATTTTCTCTTCTCCCGTTTGCCTTTGTGTTTTAAGAACCCTAGAAAGTGTTTTTTTCTCAAGGCTTGTACGAATATTTCACAAAAAAATTGTTTTTAAAACTCAGTCCAAGTTGGTCTATTTATAAAAAAATAGACTTAACTAACTGTAATCGATTATTTCGTTAAAGTAATCGATTATTTTTACTGATGTAATTGATTATTTTAACCAGATAATAGATTAAAGTGATCATCAGAAATCTAGAAATATGTCATGAACAAAATAATCGATTAAGTCATCTTGTAATCGATTATTCCAGATGACCTGAGTTTTCTAATACACATGTGTGATTGATTAAATTTCCAATTAATCGATTAACACAAACCAAGTTAAAAACACGTCAATGCATATACGAATATCTGGTAATCGATTAAACCAGATAAAAATGTTTTTGTAAAATATGCAGAGACTCAGATAATCGATTATTCCGTGAAGTAATCGATTATCACAAATAACATCCATTTCTGTGTTAAGATCATTTAATCGATTACAAATCAATGGTAATCGATTAAAATGTTCATAAGGCAATATGCAAACTCATACACATGCATTTAATCGATTATATTATATATGTAATTGATTAAAACACTGAAATACAGTTTTTATAAAAATCTAATTGCCTTTATGAATTTATATCTAAATACTTATTACCATATGATTAAATATGATAAAATGTATGTATGATTGCATGAATTAATCAAGGTTAGTGAGGATTATGAAGCTTTAACCACTTGAACCAAACTTAAGCAAGAAATTACAAATGCCATAAATTGAGTGGGCATGTAAAACATCAAAACTTGTATTCTTCATTCTTCTTGACTCCATATCTTCATCTTCCTCATAGCTAACAGGGGTTTCATTAGTTTCCTCCACAATTCTTTTTTGTGCCTATCCTAATGCTTTCTTTCATAGTACACTCTAATTTTGAAGCTCCAAATTTATTTACGTCATCATATATTTTTATTTTGATAATTAAGTTAATTTCTTAATTTTTGTTTCAAATATTGAATCTTTCATAAATTAATTTAATAATAAAATATTTTCAAATTAAAATGACAATTAGAGAATATTAATTTAAAGAACTAGGGATTTAACAAAAATATATCAACAACGTAAAGAGTTTTATATTGTCATTAAATAACAAATTATCATTTATTTTTTTCTTCTTATATACAATAATAATAACCATGTTTAAACTTAAAACTTTATAAACAATGAAGACAAAGGCTCGGACATGTTGATCGTTCCAAATCATGATGATCCCCTACTAGTTAAAGCCTTTATGAACAATAAGGAGGTACATCGATTATTGGTAGACATCGACAGCTCTGCGGATATAATGTTTTATGATTTCTTTAGGAATCTTAGAATCCCACAATCAAAGTTGCTTCTTTGCAACGAAGACCTTATAGGTTTCTCTGGTCACCACATAACTCCAATAGGATATGTGAAGTTACACGTAACCTTTGGAAAGACACTAGTAACTAGAACGATTGTCGTCAGGTTCATTGTGGTAAAACTGGAATCATCCTACAAAGCAATGTCAGGCAGGGCGACCTTAATTGCACTAAGAACGGTGATTTCAACGGTTCATCTGGCCATGAAATCCCTTAGTGACGAAATGCAATTCATAACATTGAAAAGAGATCAGAATAAAGCTTATGAATGTTACAAAGAGTCGCTAACGCGTAAAAGCAAAGATAAGTCCTAGGAAATGGATTATGAGCACATAACCAAAACTCAGTCCAAGGTAATGCTCACCGAGTTGGACTGTAGAGAAGATATCAGGAAAGGGACATGGGTACCTAGGTTGAAACTAAGAAGGAGTTGGCAAAATCTCCAAGTCATAAAAGAAGAAGAGAAAATGACGTTCGTTGGAGTGGACTTGGATAGTGAAACCATAAAAACCTTATCCTTTTTTTATATACAATAATGATAACAATGTTTAAACTTGAAACTTTATACAAACTACTTAAACCCTATCAACCCTAATGAGTTTACAAATTATCATATATAACAATTAGTTTTTAAAGCTAAATCTAAAATATTTTTTATTGGTTGACATTTATATTAACACAACTTTAAAATCAAGCATAGGAACTAATGAAAACTTGAAATACAATGAAATAATATACTCACATGTAATATAGGATATGATCACCAAAGTTGTTAGTCCGAGTGGTTACTAAACTTGATTTTCTTAAGCAAAATTTTAGGTTCAAGTTCTTTGTAAATGAAAAAAGAACATGATTGAGAGGAGAATCCCACCAAAAGTGATCCGCCAGGTTCTCTAACAAAAATTAGTTATTGACAAAACCAGTAAATACTACATATCAATAACATGATAATAAAAGAATAGTGGATATAATTACCTCTCCTTTTGTTTTGTTAATATAATGAACCTCTCTTAGTTGCTTATTGTTCCAGAGTGAATATAAACTTCACATGTCATGAACACGCAACATGTAGTCTAATACATGACAAATGACTTAAAGACTATAAGTCGGGTATAAATCCAAGAAGCTGACTGAAGCAAGAGATGTCCTAACGACAAGCCAACTTTGGACAAGCCTGATGGAACCTTAAGTATAGGATATTTAACGTAAATACTTAATCACAAATGGACAAAACATAACTCAATACTATGAGATTTCAAAGATCTCTCTCTCTAAACTGTCCCTAAATTCTCTGTCTGATTCCCTCATTTTCTCTCAACCTACTTCACACTACACAAGCCAATTCACACTTCATGTCCTACACCGCAACAATGGGGCCTCGTGTGGGAAACAATGATTCTCTAGGATGAAAGGATCCATAGTTTGTGGATCTTTGTTATTTTTAGCACGCAAAACAGATAAGCTTTAGTAACAATAACACACTCTTTCACCTGTGATGGAAGTCATAACCTCTCTTAGGATGAAGGAGAATCTAGCGTTCACAAACACACAATTAACTGAGCTCGTAGAAATGCTAAAACAATAGAAGACAATGCTTGAAGAACATCAAAAGTTGATCACATATCTATGAATAGAAAAGGATGATGCACAAAATCAACATTCGAAAGTAGTAGAAGACGATGGAGACTCACTGGTAAAGAAAAGCGTGTAGAAAATGAGTTGAGAAAATAAAATCGTTAATTCCAACGAAGTCTGGAAAGAGAGAATCTCCGATCACTATCGTCACAAATATGGAGGAAGAGGTGGATTCTGATGAAGTTATCCCTTTAAACATGTTGGTTTCAAAACGCATAGTGAAGCTCCAGGTCCCAAAATAGTTTAGAAAAGTTTTGGCTATGGAATTGTATGATGGATCATTTGAATAATCATTTGTCAGCATTCAAGTTAGCATTATCGCATAAAAGGAGCTTCAACTTCAATCATGTGTCGTTCATTCCCGTTGTCGCTAAATTCTATGGCACTGAAGCGATTTCAATCTCTTTCGTCAAGATCCATTTATTCATGGCAGGATTTGAGGGAGAAATTTAGGTTTACCTTTGCAACTAGTAAAGAAAGACTAAAGACAAAGGTCGACCTAAAACTAATTTGGCAAAGGCTAGAGGAACCGCTCAAAAAACCTACAAACAGGAGTCACTGATGTCGACTAAGGACGGTGTGAGGGAAGGATCTTCTTTCTTTGTATCCATTTCAAAAACACCACCTAACACCTTGGAGGAGTTCTTGAAAAAAGCAGAAAAGTACATCAACTATGAAAATGTCCTAGAGGCAGGAAAATTAAAAATGGCCAAAAGTCAACGCACCAAAAGGCTCGACGCAGGCCAAAAGTGACAAACCGTTTAAGTCCGATAACAAATCGACTTACAAAGTCTGGTCAAAATACGAAGAGTACACTCCCTTAAATGTGTATTGAGGAAGAATATTGAACAAAATCATGAATGTATAATTCAAGGATGTGGGCCTTAACGTTCCTAAACCATCGAGGGCTGAAATTGGTGGAAAAGATTGTTGATTTGAGGGGGAGTTACTTGAAGTATGAAGAGAAATTGAAGACTTGGAAATGTTTTGGGCTTTCAACATGTTTGAAGATTTGAAGAAAAGCTTGTGATTAAATGTGAAAGGAAGGAAGTTTCTGATGATCCAAGTCATTGCATTCATACCATTCATAAACATTTAGGTTTAAATAACAAAGGCATTAAGTAATTGTTTTGAATCATGAAATAAGCTAAGTGTTTTTGGAAAAATAGCATTGCACTGATTTAATCGATTAAAACAAGCAAAGAATCGATTATTTTGTTATTGAAGCTTTCTGGAAAATTATCAAGAACAGTTTAATCGATTACACTATCGGATTAATCGATTATTTTAACTTAGAATGGAAATAATTTGCCTTTATGACCTTTTTAATCGATTACTACTAAGCCGTAATCAATTACATTACTCATGCAGAAAATAGCACCACGCTGGTATAATCGATTACCATTTATTTTAATCGATTACTTAGTTCATTACATGTTTTGCATGATGCCTGTCTTAATCGATTACCATTCATTGTAATCGATTACATAGTACAAACATGTTTTACAGAATGCCTGGTATAATTGATTACCAATTATTGTAATCGATTACTTAGTACAAACTCATTTTACATAGTGCCTGGAGTAATCGATTACACGTCGAGATAATCGATTAAATTGCTCGTTAATGCTGCCCAGAATGTTTATGAACACTTTAATCGATTACAGGAGCGTGTGTAATCGATTACATTTGCAAAATAATCGATTACAGGAGCGCATTTAATCGATTACAGGTGGTTACAAATCTTTCTATAAATTGAATCCTTACTCAGCTTATTTCACAACTTGAGTTTTTCGAATTCTGAGCATTCTAAAGACATTATAAGCTTTCACAAAGTGATTTTTCTGGGTTCTTAAGTTATTGCTTCCATCAAAACCAATATGGGTCTTTATGATTGAGTGAAGCAAGATTTTCTTGTCAAAGTTTAAGGAAAGGCTTGTTCTGAATTTAGTGCTTGCATTCAACTTAGTATATTCATTCTTATGCATATTATCTTTTGGATCATCAGGTGCTTTCTTTCCTTACTCTTTGTGTTTGTAATTCTCTGTTGAATCTTGTATTTGATTTTCTATTGAAAGTGGGGTTCTTGCTTGTATTTTAGAGATAGTGTTTATCTAAGTGTTGCTGGGTAGTGTTCTCAGCTGGGTTTGGTCTCTAAGGATCTAATAGGGTTTTAGATCTCTGAACTTTATCTAGGGTTGATAAAGAGAGACTTGGAATAATCTTGTAAGAACTAAAATTTACAATAGTGAAACTCTACTCTAGTGTTGAGTAGAAGAAAACTTGATGTAGCTTCATAGTGTTTGAAGTGAACCAGTATAATTGTTGTGTGTTCTTTATTTTTCTGCATATTTGATTATCTTCTTTGTGAATTCTGATTTACATCTTGGTTCTTGAAGCATTACATCTTTTGGGTTCATCTTTGGATAAAAGTTATTGGTTTCTAATGTGATAAAGATCCACAAACGGAAAAACTCTGATTTTGATCAATAAATTTTTTAAATTTACCAAGCCTAACCAATTCACCCCCCTCTTGGTTAAGTGTGAAGTGTTCCTATATTTAACAAAGATCAATCAAAATATGACCACTATCATTGAGCAACTGGACATGACACCAATGATTGATTTCAGTTGGAAAATGTTATTGAAATCCTCATTTGTTGAGGAAAATTGGACAAATATGTGCAAGGAGGGGGAGGTAACTTCAGAACTCCATATGATCAGCCACCTTGCGATGAGCCACCGAGAAAGATTAAGAAGTCTTGATCGGCATCAAAGAAGAGGATGTTCCAAAGAACAATCTCTTAGGTACCAACATAGAACACCAAAGAGAGAAGTAGAAAATCACGTGCAAATTATACATTGTGATGGATCAAAGTTGACACATAAGCCAAATTCTCCCGAGAGACGGCCAAATTCCCCTCTTCTAGAGCACGAGGTGATATATGTCATATTAAGAGGATTCACCAGTAGGGGTACTTCAAACAATGTTCAAAAAAAGGCATGCAAGAGAAGACTTGTCCACCATGCATGGCGGAAGAAATTATGAGTCGGTTAAAAGAGAAGGCCTCCTCCATTGATTTTTTATGACAAAGACTCGGACATGTCGATCATTGCAAATCACGATGATCCCCTACTAGTTAAAGCCTTTATAAACAATAAGGAGGTACATCAATTATTGGTAGACATGGGTAGCTTTACGAATGTAATGTTTTATGATTTCTTTAAGAATCTCAGAATCCCACAATCGGAGTTGCTTCCTTACAATGAGGAACTCATAGGTTTCTCTAGTCACCACATAACTCCAATAGGATACATAAAGTTGCATGTAACCTTTGGAAAGACTCCAGTAACTAGAATGATTGACGTTAGTTCATTGTGGTAAAACTGAAATCATCCTACAAATCCATATCAGGTAGGCCGACCTCAACTACATTAAGAGCGGTGATTTCAATGGTTCATCTGGCCATGAAATCCCTCAATCATGAAATTCAAGTTGTAAAATTGAAAAGAGATCAGAATAAAGCCCGTGAATGTTACAAAGAGTCGCTAAGGTGAAATACCAAAGATAAGTCTTGGGAAATGGATTATGAGCCCAAAACCAAAACTCAGTCCAAAGTAATGCTCACTGGATTGGATTTCAGAGAAGATATCAAGAAAGAGAAATGGGTACTTAGGCTGAAACAAAGAGGGAGTTTTTAGAATCTCCAAGTCAAAAAAGAAGAAGAGTAAATGACGTCCATTGGAGCGGACTTGGATAGTGAAACCATGGAAACCTTATCCTCTTTCTTCAAAGAAATTGTCGATGCATTTGCATGTAAACCTACAAATATTTCAGGCATAGGCCTAAACCTATTCTGTCATAAATTGGGAGAAAATCCATCAATAAAACCTGTGTGCTGAAGAAGTAGAAAAATTGGCCTCGAGCGACTAGAAGAGATTGAAAGACAAGTAAAGGAACTTCAAGAAGTTGGGTTCGTCAAAGAGATTAGGCACACAACTTGGCTAGCTAACGTCATCCTAGTCAAAAAGCAAAACAAAAAATGGAGAATATTTGTTGGTATACTGATATGAACAAGCATTGTATGAAGGACTCATAACCGCTTCCCGACATAGATAAACTAGTGGATGAATCCTCTGGTTACCGATATTTGAGTTTCATGGATGCTTATTCAGGGTACATTCAAATACCATTGCACCCTGACGACCCGAAGAAAATGACCTTCATAATGGAAAAGGAAAACTACTCTACAAGGTCATGTCCTTTGGATTAAAGAATGTCGACGCTACATACCAAAGGATGATGAACAAAGTTTTTGAAAAGCAGATAGGTCAAAATGTGGAGTTCTATGTAGATGACATGATAGGCAAAAGTAACACCTTAGAACAAAACATAGTAGATTTGGCAGAAACCTTTCCTTAGCTGTGAAAGTATAACATGTGCCTGATGTAATATCACTAATTATAAGTAATGTAATTTTCGGTGATATTTGCTTAATTAAATGGATTAACGAAAGGAAGGGCAGTTTGGTCTTCGTCAGAGGTAAAGGTGTAATAATTAATTGCTGAATGCACCCCCTGTTTCATGTTAAAAGCAGGCAGACCACGTTTCTCCTTCATTTTCTTCTTCTTCTTTCTTCTTATCTGATTTTCTCCTTCACACCCAAGCTGCATTTCGTGCCACTCCTTGATTAGTGGCTGAAATCATAAAGCAAGCAAGAAAGAAAGCTATTTTCTTTGTCCTTTGTTGTTGTTGAGCTTTGGTGGTGAGTGATTTGAGGAAAAGATTGGATCTTGAATCTGTCCACCTTCGTTCAGAGCCACTGGACCAAAATTGGAAGCTATAGAGAGCTGGTCCACCCTCCAATTTGGTAAATTGAACTCTAAGGTTGGTAATCTCCTCCCATTTCTCCTTGATTCTTAAGGTTACGGTTAGGGTTTGTAGTGAGATTGATAAATGTTGAGTATTGAGAGGGTGAGACAGTTTTAAAGTATGATTTGGAGTGTGTAGAAGTTGATTGAAGGTTGAAATGGTGTTCCATGCATGAATCATACATGTATGTTCATGACAGCAAATAACACCAATCTGGTCAGCCCTGGTGTTTTGTGCATAATAGGAGCTATCGGTGTCCAAATGGTCTAAAAATGGTGCCATTTGAAAGCTAAGAGAGTTAGGTCTATTTTTGAATTTTGGCGCTATTTTTGGAGGTCGCTAGAATTCATTGTGCAGAGTTATAACAGGCTGTTATACTCTATTTTTAGCAGATTTTACTGGTGCGGAGGGCAATCTTGTAGAAATTGTAAATCAGTCTAGGATGATTCAAATTGAGTAATTTCAGTGGAAATAGAAAGATGTATATATGCAATTAATACCTGTAAAAGATAAGGTCAATTGGATGAGTATCCTAGCGTTGGCTGTCGTTTAAAAATGGCTGGTTGGACTAATATGTTGTTGTCAGCACTGTTTTAGTGCGTGACAGTTCTGGTATTTTGATTACTACAGAGGCTGTGGTTTATGGAATTGGATGAAACTAGTTTTGTTTGAAAATGAGAGATAGATCTAGATGCCTCTAAATTCACTTGATTTTAGGAGCTTCCTAAATGGACTTATGATTTTTCTAAGTGGGTACAAAATCTACATAATTTTATGCAGAAAATTCTGTTTTCCGTATGTTTTGGTATAATTAAATGTTTGTACAGATAGGATGATTGTTGATTCATGCTTGTATGCCTTTGTATAGGGCGTGACACCGAGGGTGTCATTGGTGGAGACCACAGTTCACGAATTGAACAGCAAAGCACGGCTTTGCCAGGTAAGTTCGTGGTTCTTGGGAGTGTTTCCCACTGCTTGAGTTCCACCACACTCCGAGGGAGTGATGGTTGCATACATGATTCATATGTATTGAATTGGATGTTACAGCTTTCCTCATGATAATATGTATGCTTATTTTGTGCTTTGTGTTTGGTTGCCTTTCGGATAGATCTTCTGGCCAGTTAGATAGATATGGACCTCCCTAGGAGTAGAGCGCAACTCCTAGTTTGGTTTTCTCACGTAAAGGGTGAGGATGATCCCTTAAGACCAAGACATAGGTGGTCCCGTCACAGTTGAAGCCTATTCTCGGAGGTGCCATATACGTGCATCCATGTGTAAAGGGGTAGCTCCTAATGAGATGACACGGGTGTGAGTTTCGGCCTCACACTAGGGACTGAGAGTCCCGATGCTGATGATGATGCATCTTTGGTGGGCGTAGTACCGCAGACTCCTGATGTTGATGATGATGCATCTTTAGAGGCGTAGTTCTGCAGATACACATTAGAGCTAGAGAATGCTATGTGTTGTTGTGAGGGACATGAGGCCTGGATTGTAATGCCTTTGATGATATGTTATCATGGAAGTGAGTCAGGGGGGAGGAGAATCCTCCAAGAGCCCTAAGCTTACTGAGATTGTATCTCACCTCGTGTGTGGGAGTTTATTTTGTAGGTGATACATCTGGCAGAGATGATAGGTCCCAGGGTGGGAGACCCCAGTAAGGACAGACTCTGGGTAACTGCTTGGCAGTGTTTTAAGAGCATTGTGGCTTACTTTGTTTATGTTATGATTTATTTTGTGTCCCTGCGAGGGAAGATGTGTGTGTACACATATTTTGGATCATGTATGAATGTGATGTACAAATGATGTACATATTGTATGCCCTGGTGTGAGGATGTGATCTGTGAGATCATGGCAATGAATGCCTATTCTTTTGTATCGCCATAGTGGTGGTTGAGATGATGTATATATGTTATACCCATATTGAGATATGTGGTTTATATTCCTCCTGATATATCTGCTGGATATTATTGTTTATCTACCTTTCTTTATGTTATTTGGATCGAAAAGGCTCATTGTGGTGCCTTGGCATTCGTAACTGTAACGCCTCCTGTTGCTCTCTCGTGCTTGATTGATTTTAGATGAAATTCCGTGCCCACTTGGTTTTAGAATTTTCTTAGTGATAAATTTTTCACGAAAAATTCTTTTCTTCTTGCTTCAATTTTTCCTTTCGTTCGTAACATAAACGATTTTCCCTTACCTTGATTTATACAAATTCAGTTCATTAATACAAATTAGAATGTAAGACAGTTCATATTACATGTCCACTAATAAACAGTCCAAATACATATCATAAGCCACAAAATAGAAATTACAACATCTTTATCACATCTTCAACTTAACATCCATGCACATCTTCATCCATGCTCAGCTACTACTGTTCATCTGCTCGCCCAAATAAATTGGGGTCATCATAGGTGTCAACCACCGACACAGAAATAGGGTAAGCATATGATAAACATAGTTTGAATAAAACTTATATAAACACATACGGATAAAATCTTAATTATAAAAAGACCATACAACACCTACAGTATACAGAACAACAAAACAACATCTACATACCCATCATGTGATGTATGAGATGCATGCTCATCTTTTATATGATGCATGACTGAGATCTCAGGTTTTCAATAAATGGTACCATAGTCAAGATAGCTGTAACACCCCGAACGTGTTATCATTAATAATATTAGAATCGCACTATCAGCGTTATATAAAAACGGTACGGAAGCGATAGAATCGAATTTCTTGATTACATTATGCACGGAATATAAAACCACCTCATAACACATATAAAACAAGCCCATGTTGATCCAGATATAACACATACACACAACATAGGCAGACATACAAAACCAAACTCAGATAAACAGGAGGGTACATAATCTCATACACATAAGCATAACCTATACATATACATACAACTCATAGTTTGACCACATACGTGGTTATGCATCAACATATGTACAATACAACGGGTGTACACTCACACCCTATCCCTATACAGGGTACAAGACAGAGATCAAACAAAAGAACTCTTCTAGTCTTCATCTGCAGCCCATGACCACTCCAGCACACTCAGATAGGGCCTCTTGCCTGGTGGTAGCTCATTTTCTCTAGAAGAAGCACCTGAAAACCACAACCCCACACAGGGTGAGACATACGTCTCAGTAAACTCAGGGCTCTGGGAGATCCTCCCTTACCCTGGTTCATCTCCAAGTACACACACATAAACAGAACATAACAAAGCCTAGGACATCATCCTGACTATGACACATTCCCAGCTATCTGGGTACTAACTGGATGCTATCAGCATCAGAGGTATTCCACCTCATCCTGGCTCTCAAGCCATCTCAAACTCGTCTCACAGAGGTACTACATCATATGTGTCAACCACTGGACACTCCTCATACTAGAAAGGCACCGCCTCCTGAAACCATGTAAACAATGCCTGAGGACTCTCACTCAGGACTTTACTCATCCAGATATGGCTCATCTAAGAGGCCCTAGGCTCTCATCCCCTTGGGAAGCCCTCTCTTAGAGATACAACATATCTGTCAACTGTCTGGTCTCTCCAGGACTTTCATATACACTGGCCTGGGCAAGAACATCCATATAGGGCAGTCACCACCAGGACTTTCAAATCACATGCCTGAGAGAGATCATCTCACACCGGAGGCACTCAAAATCTTAGGACTTCCAGTCCAATGCCTGAGAGAGATCATCCCACACAGGGGGCACTCTATCCCTCAGGACTTCAAATCACATGCCTGAGAGAGATCATCCCACACCGGAGGCACTCAATCCCTCAGGACTTTCCACTGCCTAGGAGAGACTATCCACACAGGGAGCTCTCAATCCCCCAGGACTACACATCAGCTGCCTGAGAGAGATCATCTCACACCGGAGGCACTCATCCCTCAGGACTTCCAAGTCACATGCTCGAGAGAGATCATCTCACACCGGAGGCACTCAATCCCTCTGGGACTTCCAGTCCGCTGCCTGAGAGAGATCATCCCACACAGGGGGCACTCTATCCCTCAGGACTTTCAGTCACTGGCCTGAGGATAACCACTCAGGACTTTCATCATCACTGCCTAAGGAGGAACATCCTCCCAAGGAGTATCAGCCATTCCAAGGGAGTCCTCAAACTCTTCCTCTGGCTAGGGAACCTCATCTAGCCCGATACTATTCCAGTATCTTATAGATTCCAACATTGACCATCTCATGGTCTTTATCACCTCCCAGAACACTCTCATAGTGTTCATCAATCTAGAGGCCCAAGGCCCCACACTTAAAGCCACAGGTGACAAAACACCCTCACACCATCTCGGTGTCTATCCTAGGGTTCACCATTGCAGCCCAGCACACACTAGGCCATCATATATTCATATCTCTAGAACGGTCTGAGTTTCACTCCAAGTACCGTTCATCTAGCCTCTCAGGCTCCAAATACACATAATCAATAATAACAGGCCACATTGGCCATTCTCTCCACAGCATGCACATAACATAATATATATTCAAACATGGCATGCAACCATCACCCACTTGGGTGGCAAACAAGAGAAAGGGATTCAATCCTAGAGCGATGAGCTTACCTGACAGTTGTGCCTGCAACTCCAACCTCTTGAACAATGGTCTGCTCCTCTGACACCTCATGTTAAGCCCTATCAAGGCAACCAATTGTGTATCACAGACCATTCAAGCACATAAACATGAACAAGCTCATCAAGCAGTCCTCAACTACCTCTGGGAAAGGAACCTCAGTCCTTTCCATCAACCCAAGTTATCTAACTTAAGGTTCATCAGGCTCATCCACTTCAAGCCTTTCCATAGACCCTCAGTGGTCTATCTCAGCTCAACCATGGCCTCAGAGTCCCCACGGACTCAACACTAGCCATTTACAATGAGCATCACAGCTCTCACAACCCAAGTACTCAGGGTTTCCATAGGGCTTGAACGGTCTAAATCACAAGACATTGTTCCCATGGCCTCACAGGCACCACAAGCCCATCATTTTGGCTCTTGCATGTCTCAAATCAAGTGACTCAGTCCAAGTCACACATGCATAACCTAGAGCCAAAACCAATAGTCACCAAATCACAAACTGAAAGCTAATCCTTCCTCCTCACATGATTCTAAACACATTTCTCCACTGGACCCAGAGCTAATTCCAGCTCTATCACAGATGGGTCACTATTCATCCAAAACCCCAAATCTTAAAACAACCAAGGAATCTCGAGTTTCTTACCTCAATGGCGACATAGAAGATCTCTGGGACACTCCTCCAAGCTTGAGTGTCTGTGGGTAGCTGCCGTTCCTCGCCAAACTCGAGTTCTCTCCACTTTTCCTGCGAATGGAGGTTTCTCAGAACAAGAGGGTTTTGGTGAAATCGAGGAAGGATTCAAGCTCTCTCAAGGTTTCTAGGAGGTTTGATGGGTTTAGGAAGTGTTTGGGGTCACAAGGCAAGGTTATGGGAGCTTGGGAACCTCTCCCATGGCAGACAGGGCGCTGGGGAAGAAGAAGAGAAAGTTTTCCCTTCAGAAAACACGATCCCCCTTTATATACTGGGCTTGTCCGAGGTCTGGTGCGATCCGCGCCAGCTGCACCGACATTGTGGCGCCATCAGCGCCACACCCGCGCGATCAGCGTGAACCTGCCGAACCTGTGGCGTGATCCGCTCCAAACCCTGCGCCATCCGCGCCTACTTCCAACCCAGTTGGCGCCCACAACACCAACTATAGCGCTCCAGGCATGAACTTCCAGAGAAATTGGCGCTCCCAACGCCAGCCTGGCGCCACATTCCAGTGGGTCTGGCGCCATCCGCGCCAGCCCTAGCGCTAACCGTGCCACACCCTTAACAGGGTTTTCTGCTGAAGGATCTCGGCATTATCAGCGCGGAATCTGGCGCCACCCGCGCCGCAGTGAGGGTCCTTACAATAGCCCCACCCACTCTAGTGGAACAAACTTATCCATCCAATCGGGGTAGCCTAGTGGCGCGTAGGATAGTCACCTCCACCTATGTGATCATCATGGTGGTGTGGTCCTCACTGTCTCAACTACCCCCTAGTTCATAACTCATTTGAACGCGTGGACTCAGTTTAGCTATCTGACAAACAACTCCATGGTTTAACCCCTGCAAGGCAACAACTCCACGGTTTAACCCCCGCAAGGCATATGCATATGAAAATGTATGAATGATTTACTTTTATCACATCTTTAATTATTTCTCTTCTTATACATCTCAAGCTCAATATCTTTCACCCTTCATGGCATATGCTTTTTAAACAACAAGTAAAGCTTTTTTCAAACATCACAGAAAGCTTTACACCACAGTCTAAGTATACAGCCATAACTCAACAAAACTCTTGGAATCCATAAATATTTACAACACATTTAACAACACAAGGATTCCAATACTTCATCCACCTTTGTATCTTTAGAATATTCCATCAAACATATGATGTGCTTTTATGGAAACACTCAACCACACATGTAATAACACATATCTTTTGCTTAAATCATTCATTCATGCAAATATAATTCAAATCCAT
>PYAF01001132.1:73802-92475 GCA_007407185.1 Glycine tomentella | reverse complement strand
TTGTTTGTACAGTTTTGTATTGTACAGTGGAACTATGATGTATATTCACCATGTTATGATGTACAGTGTTATGATAGTGACTTTGATGATGTCACTTCTAGATTATGCTTCCAAACTGCTTCAACTCTGATTGTTTATCTGTCTGTTTGTGATGTGTGGTTAGTAATGACCCTGGTTAGTAAATTGGGGCCGTTACACTACTCAACTTGCCTCAAAGTGTTGTTAAAAGAGTCTCTCCCGACCTTCTTGAAGTTCTCTTCCCATTTATTTATGGTCGAATCATCCTCAACAAGCTTCTCAGTTAGCTAACCCTACTCTTTTTTAAGATGGATACCTCTTCTTGAAACAACTACTCTTTAAGTCAGGTGATATATTCTTGAAGTCAAACATTCTCTTCCTATTCTTGTTGCGCATAAGCCTATGATTCTTTAGCACGAACTTTCAATTCGTTAAACTCTTTTGACAATGTGTTAGCTCACTCTTGGGCCTTCTTCAAAGCAACATTTTTCTCTTCAACAAATTTTAATGGGTTAACATCACCCAAAAAATGCTTCAATTCTAGAAAATTTCTATAACCCGAAGTGACATGAGTCAAATAACCTTTTACTCCAACCAAGATCGATATACAATAATCTATGTCGGCAAGACCCTTCTTTTGAATGGACTCATAGTTTTTCGACAAGATGACGCGATCAATCTCTTGGCCTGAAGACATCCACATAGGAGGACCACCAAACTTACTAAAAGGGACCAAGATAAAATTGATTGGTTCTACGTCGTCTTCGATATTGACAACCATTTGCCTCTTCAATGAAGCCAGGGGGAGATCGTTGACAGATTTGGAACAAGTCTCGACAGTAGAACTTCTTCCTTTGTCTGATGATTTGGGCTTGTTTTTCAAAAGCATTTTCTTCTTGTTACCACCACTAGCGACAATAAGGGCAATAACTGAGAAGGGCTTCTCCATTGATTTTCCCATGGTTTTCTCTAAAAAAAAGGATATTAATATTAAGTCTTACTCAGATCCAAAAGAGAGAGTAAAGCACAAGCAATCAATGATATAATTAACTAGCTCTGGGTCGGAAATAATTATCTTCTCCTTCTCAATGTTTGATTTATTATTTTTTACTTTAATTGATTCTGGTAGTTACAAACAACCAGAGAATTTAAATTTAATTTTGAAACAAATACTGATAGTTTTTGAGCCGCCACAAATCGCGTTATTAAATATTTAACGGACACATTATTATTTAACTGAAGATAGAGATCTAAAACAAAACTTTTCAAATATAAAAAAGTAGATGCGAAAAAAAAATTTATTAGGGATTAAACACAAAATTCAGATATATATCAAAGATCAAAAACATATTTAAGCCTTTAAGAAATAAAATTAATTTTGTATTTGTTAAGAACCCATTCTTATTGAAGAACGATCCACTATAATCTAGTCCAGACCTTGCAGTGACCTTACCAAACACAAATTCAATTTAGTTCATCTCTTGACCCATTAAATTGATGAATTATACAAGTTAGTTGTGTTGATTGAGCTACATGACTTAATCCAACTCATTTTAAAAAGTTAAATGAATTGATCTGCCAAATTCAACCCCATCTTAACATCTTATTCCCAAGTGACAAACATCCCAAGACTTTGTGGCTTCAGACTTCAGAGGCATGCACGGAAACAAGAAACTCAGTGTATAATAGGCTTTTACAACAAAATGGTGTAATTTATTGAACTTACTACTAAAATGGATAAGTTATGTTTTAAAACACCACTTCATATAAAGAAATTGTGTTTTAAAACACGACCGTTATTTTTTATTTTTTTAAAAATAATTTGTGACAGCTAAAAATCATTATAAAGAAATTGTGTTATAAAATGAGAAGTTCATCTATTTTTTTTTAATAAAATTGTTTTTGGATGAATTTTTAATCTTCACAAATTATTTTTAAAAAAATAGCAAAATCGTATTTTAAAACATGATTTTTTATATAAAATCATTTTTTTAAAACAATTTATTCATTTTTGTAATTTATTCAATTTCTATCCATTTCAATAATAGGTTCAATAAATTACACGATTTACATGTAAAACTCCACTGTAATGGTTGGGATGCTACAAAGTTTGTGTGTGTGTGTGTGTTTTTTTTAATCGGATAACGAAAAAAATTTTGTGGTTTTCATCAATAACACTTTCTAATTCTTAACCATTTAAGGGCTTGCTTTGTTGGATATGGCTCATCTTTCGCAGTCAGATGACAACCCTTCTTGTTGGGGGGGTTAGCAGAAAGCCAACTGGGGTCCGCTCAGGTGAGCGGGCGGGGGTCTGGGGGGCAGCGCCCCCTGGCCCGTAGAGGCTAGGTACTGTTGTGGGCCTCTGATTATTTGTAATATTTTACTTTTATTAGTAGTTTGGGCTAGGGCCCATGAATAGCTGCTGTTAGGGTTTCTTTTAATCCTATTTATATTCCCCTTGTAAACCGTGTGACTTGTAACGAGTGGCGGTGAGGTGATTATAGTACAAACAAGCTGGACGTAGCCTACATTGGGTGAACCAGAGTAAATTACTGTGTCATATCTCTCTTCCCTATTCTCTTTTCTATTTTTCGATTTGTGTGTGTGATTGTCGATTTCCAACATGTTTGATATGAAATTTAAGAGGATGCAAGTGATATAGAAGAAATCAGTCCTCTCATTTGAAAGGAAAAACATGGGAAATAATGGACCCCACATGTTGTGAAGAAAATCAATATGAAGACAAAAGTTCAGCTTCTAATTTAAAAATTTCCCTTCTAATAATCGAATCGGTTGTGTAATTGTGAACTTATATATGTTGTTTCTTCGACAGTGTGACAGATCCTGATGAACATCTCTTTCTCAATTTTCATGGACAAATATTTAATTAATTAATTTATTATTTATATTTATTTAAATATAAAATAATTGATAATTAATTATAAATTATTTATATAATTTAAAAATGAACATGATTTACGTTTTAGCTAATAATTTTTAAATTTTGTTTATTAAAAGTTTATTACATGATGCATTATTCTTTTATATAAAGATATTAGCATCCTATATTAAAAATCATTATTTTTATTTTTTATTCAATCAACCAAGTAAGGAGGTAATTTTTCTTTCCATTTTTCATTTTTTGTTTCCGTCTAAATATCTAAAAAAAATCTACTATTTTTATTCTGCTTTTTTTCCCCACTACTTTCTGTCAACATTCAAAGAAAGTTTTAGGAAAATATTGGCATTCCGTCAAAAATAGGATGGAAAAATTGAGGATATGTTAAAAAATATGTAAATATCCATTTTTATTCTTAAATTTATTTGACATTGATAATGAAGTTTTTAAAAGATAAAAATTTAAATTTTTATCTTTGAATTTATAAAAAGTACAATAATCTTATCATTGATTTTTTCCGTTAACTCAAACTATTGTGTATACGTGGTATTTTCGATAATGATTTAATGATTTGGTATATAAACATAACAATTTGTTGTCACTTTAGTCCCTAAACTTAACACGTTACTAACATTTTGGTCCCAAAATTTAATCATATATATTATCATTTTGGTTCCTAAAGATATTTTTAAATTTTAATTAAATGTCACACTACATATAAATTATTAGCATAGTGATAATAAATGACATTTGCTTATAGTAATAACAATTATTTACGGTGATAAAAATTGAATGACAAATAATTGTAAAGCATATTTGAAATAAAAATACTATATTTTATATTTGAAATCATTATTAATTTATTTGTTATATTTTATTAAGTTAAAATTTTAACAAATAATATTATAACAATGACAACAACAATATAATTGAATTAAAAAATAAATAAATATATGAAAATTAAATTATTTTTTTATAAGAATCAAATTAAAAATGTGTATTATGTAAATATATTGATACTAATAAATTATTTATTTTAAAAGCAATTATATTTATTTAATTAAGAAGAAAAATAAAAAGAAAAAAGATACAAAATGAATCATTTTATTTGACAAAAATTTAAGACAAAATTTGATGTTTTTATTTTTAATCTTTTATTGTATTTTCTTTTATTTTGTATACTCCAATATGATTAAGAGTGAACTGTATTTACTATATTTATGGTGCTCATTTTCGTCCTTGAATTTGTTAAGCGGTGAGAATTATGTGTCCCCGAAAGATGAAAAATTAAATGCACTCCAATTTGTAAAAAGTACGACAAATTAGTCCTACCATTAGTTTTCTCATTTAACTCAAATGGTTGTGTCTATATGACACTTTTGGTGTTGTAGCAGCTAACAGTTGTCACATGTCTTACACATGGTTGTCATGTATTATCTAAGTGACTTCTACATGTCAAAAAATTGACTTGTTGATTTGGTCTTTGAACTTAACAATTTATAGTCATGTTAATCCCTGAACTTAATCAGTTACTGACATCTTGGTGTCTGAACTTAACTACATATTATTATTGTTAGTAAGTGGTTAAGTTTAAGAACTAAAATGACAATAAATTACTAAGTTCAGAGATCAAATCGAAAAGTCAATTTTTTAACATGGTGATAGTCACATGGATAACACGTGACAATCTTTAATGACCACGTCAATATCGTAAGTGTCATATAGGCACAACCATTTGAATTAACAAAAAAAATTAACGATGTAATTAATTTATTACATTTTTCTATAAATTTGAGAATATTTTTTTTATATATTAGAAGAACATCATATTTACCGACCATCGATGAACGGATTGGATTAACCATCCAAAGTTAACTTCAATCAGTATACATTGAATAAAAGGAAAAACTTCAATAACGGATGGACAATAATACAAAGTCATAGCATATCCTGTTATATCCTTTTTAACATGGGCTTTGGACTTTGTTAAACATACATTGAATTCTCTGGTCCCAATTTTAAGATGGTTCCAAACAACTTTTAACAACGAAACTATGTGCCACAATTTTTATTAGTGTGTGGTGACTATGGGGGCGCAGGTGGCATTTTAAAAGTCAATCAAGATCGGTCCAAAGAGCTGTGCAGTGTTCAGTACAAGAGTGGCAATAATAGCACCGTTGCTAAGAAAGATGAGGCTGAAAGATGGTGACAAACAGTGAATAATAATAATAATAATAATAATAATAATAATTAATTTCTAGTTATGTAATTTCCATAGTAATTTTGTGGCTAATCTATACTAAAATTTTTCTATATTATAATAATTTAAAAAATATTTTTCTAGTTAATTTCTAGTTAATTCATAGTTAACTTAAAGATATATATAAATAATTCTTAACTAATTTAATTTATTTTTTTAATTATTTTTACTCATTTATAAAATTGACATGGCAATGTTAAAGTAACTACGTGCCATGATCCAATTTAGAATTATGCAATGTGGACAACGAAAAACTTCGAGTTATCTCCAAAATCATATGTATAATTGAAATTGTATAAAGCTAAAGATCTATGCTGCAAGAGTCACTTGTACAGTCATTATTAGACATGGCAATGGCAATGGGGCGGCGCGGGTGCGGGTATTGTATTTCCCGTCCCCGCCCCCGCCTTTAAAATCCGCCCCCGTCCCCGCCCCCATCCCCCGTCGAATTTTAAAATTTAGACCCATCCCCGTCCCCACCCGGGTCGGGTTTTCCCCGCCCCGCCCCCGCCCCACCCCTACTATTAATTAAAAAAATAAAAATAAAAAATAATGTGGTTTTTCTTTTGAAAAAACGAAAAGAAAGTTGACTAGGTAATAAAAAAATTAATAACAAACCCACATTCAGAATATGAGATCATAATTTAAAAATTATTAAACAAAATCAATCAATTTAATTAAAACCATTATGGACCTACATATTTAATTTCTCCCAAAATATAATATCATTTAAATATATATTGTTCCAAAATTAAAATAAAACACAACAAAGAGTAGAGGTCCATTGCAACAACAAAGTTTCCAAAATGGAATTAATTCAGAAAATCGTTGGCCAAGGTTCAGCGTCGTCGAAAATGAGAAATGAGGGGGAGAGTTAGGGTTTCGAGATTTTATTCTTATATATAAGGGTAAATTTGTAATTTAATTATGCCGGGGGCGGGGGCGGGGTGGGTATCATCAATACCAAACCCGCCCCCGTCCCCGAATTTTTGTCACGGGGCGGGGGCGGGGCGGGTATTATCAATAACAAATTCGGTTTTTCCCCGTTAAAATCGGGGCGGGTTTTGACGGGTACCCACGGGCTCGGGTTTCGTTGCCATGCCTAGTCATTATTATCATCTACAAAAAATGGACTTGCGTATGATATATTCACTGACAAAAAACTTCAACAAAGAATACCATTTTATTAAAATTGTATTAAAATTAATATGAATATAAAATTTCTTCATCATCATCATCATCATTTATGGTATTTATGGTTGGAGTTTGTGCAATAGTGGGTCACTATTAAGTATCAACAATTCTAAGGTGTTATTTACATCCTATTTGACAATATTAGGGATGCCTCTTGTTCTACTACATTTATGAACCAAATAAAGGACTAATGAGAATAATATCATATTAATTTTAAAAGCATATAAAACTAATATATATTTTATATAATAAAAAGATAAATGAAGTTAATTTATATGAAATAAAATAAATATTGCAATAAAAGTACAATGAAAAATAATACTATAAATATATTTTAAAACATTCTATAAATAGGATAATTCTTTATTTTATTAACGGATTAGAAATTTCAGTAGTAATTAAAATATGAATTTTAAAAGATTAATATAATAATATTTATTTTTAATGAAATATTTTAATGATAAAATATTTAAAATATTGATGCAATAAAAATCTAGTATTTAAAGGATCAAGTAAAAAATTTATTCAAATAAAAATGGTTTGATTTGATATAATGATAAATAATCTTTTCTTTTTACTATGTGATCATAAATTGGATTATTTATATATATTAAGAATGATCAACATTTTAAAATGAATCTCAATATTTTAAAGAATAATTTGTGACTTTTAGATATATTGACTGTGTAAAAAATAATATAATAAATGTCAAAATTATTGCAACTCTAACAAATTATTATGTGATTCATTTTACTCGTGACTGTTTATTGGAAAATTAAAGTTCGTAAGAGTCTTAATTGAATTAAAAATCACGAAGCTTCATTTTTTGTATAAAAAAAAACCATGTGGTTTAATAATTTACTGATTTCTTTCCAATTCCTTAAAATTGTTATGTGAGAATTGCAATTCCATTACTAAAATATATAAATCAACAACTAGATTTGGAATCAGAAGTCGGGCTCTGCGGATTTTGATTGCCAAACAATATCTAACACATTATATCATATCCGAATATATTGACGATATCGTACGTGTGATTTAATTAGACATTTTTGAAAGTGACTCTCTGGTAGCCAAAAACAGATGATGGTTAAATTCTAGAAATATCATCAATGACAAGACATTATTATACAGGACATAGAGTGACCAAATCCTGATGATCATCGACTTATGGTGAAATCATGTGAATTATGGTGAGTTTATTGGTCTGACTTAAATTTAATACATGTGGTTACTAAATTAAAATTTTTTTTAATTAAGAAAATTATGCTGGAATTAAAGCATTTTTTTTTCATTCAAAATTATAGCGCTGTTGTATTTACTCTAATGTACTCTCATATTTTCACCAACTTATATCTCATAAGTTCTATTACACTTTGCATTATATTATTTAATTGTATTTTTTAATTTAGATACATTTGTGTAAGATGTTTATGCTAATTTCATACTTTAATTATCCATTTCATCGAACTTTTTCAATGTTTTTATAAGGGTTATGGATTTTATTTCAAAATTTAAAATTTTATACATAATATTTTTTGGGTCATCATAATACTGATATTAATTATTCACTATTTTTAATGAAATTTGTCTTTTTAATCATTTTTTATTTATAAAACTTAAAATCAAAATCGTACTTAAAAGGACTGAATTCAATTTGATTCATAATAATAATATTAATAACATGTTGATATACACAATTAACATAAAGTAAACAAATAATTGCATATCTAATTTAAAATAGGAAAAAAAATATACGTAGACATTAAAATCTATTTTGGTAAATACATACTGAACATCAAATTTGGGGCCTCTCATCTCTTTTATGCATGTATTCATAGAGGCTACTTCAGCTGCTCATTTAACTTGCTAATATTGGGGTCCAACAACCTCAATCTTTATGTATTTGTTATTCTCATTATGTTGCCCTTTATACTATCTTGCTTAGAGATAGCTTAGGGTAGTTTCCTTTGGGAATGAAACGTTGGAGGTGTCTCATCTCAGTCAAATCATCTACAAATGAAATATCCAACGACATCACAATTATTAAATAAAAGAATTAAATATGTTTTAGGTATGATAAGTCATCAATTTTTATTTTGGGCATCTGAAATTTTTTTTGTTATATTAAATTTATGATATATCAAAATTTTTATTTTGAGATTTTATCGTCATTTAAGTGATGATATGACATCGTCTCAGTCGTTATGTGACTTATATGAAAAATATATTTTTATATTGTATCACATCATCACTTTAGTGATAACAAGAACTCAATAAAAGTTTTGATTCAAAGATCTAGTACAACAATTTTTTTTATTAGGGACCTAAAATAAAAATTGACCATTTATAAGGAACCTAAAACATATTTTAACCTAAATAAAATGAAGTAAAAATAAAATCTATGAATGAAAAATTATATACTTAATGAAACTTTTTGCAACCCATCTTTTTTTTTCACAAATTTTACCAAATTTGCATATTTTGCACCTATTTTCAAAAGGTTAGCATTTTGTCACTAAATTTGTACATTTTGCGACTAAACTTTCAAAATTTCAAGTATTTTGCCCTCTACATTATATTTAAGCATTTTTTTTTAAATTGAGTGACAAAATGCGTGAAACATTAAAAGTTAAGTGACAATATAAAAAAAATTGAATGAAAAAGTATGAAATTTTAAAAATTAAGTGACAAAATGTGCAAATTTCACAATCAGGTGACAATTTGTAAAAACATATAAAAATTGAGTGATAAAAAGTTCAATTAAACTAAAATTAAATTTGTCTATTTGGTTCCATCCAATATCAATACAAAGAAATTTTCTTTGGGAAAAAAAATGAGGAAAAGAGAAAGATTTGTTGGTTCATTTGGAAAAGAGTGTGTTATCCTAAAAATCATGGAATGTTGGTATCAAAAACATTAATTTATGATAGTTACTAACTTCCCTTATTTGCTTTGCTTGCACATTCTCCTTTTTAATTTATTTTTAAAAAATGTCCTCTCTAAAAAAATATACTCCCTATTGACAGTCCCAAAAAATTCACCCACCCCCAAAATAACCTTCCACAATCCTGTCAAGATTTTAGCACAAAGGTATCAATTGCTATGATTGGTGGTATATAGGTATCAATTGTCTTCTTCTACATCTCGAGGACCCAAACATGAGGTTTAAAATTATTGATGTTGCAACTTTATACCCTTTTGATTTAATTAAACTTAGAGCACCCTTAGTGCTGGATCTTGAGGAGGAATCTTCAGCTGAAGATCTCTCCTTCCCCAGATCTAGCAATAAAGGGGGGGTTGAAGATCTCCACATGGAGATTCGGTTCTTCACCAAACCAAGCAATACAAATTATCATAGTTTTCATATAATGATCTTATTATGAAGGGTCATTCAATATCATTAGAAACAGTTCAATCAAATTAGCTCCTAAATCAATTGAAATCACAAATCGGATTGAAATTTCATCCAAACAATCTATGATTAAAATTCAAAATTAGGAAATAAATCTATAACCTAATTCATTTTCAATCCTAAACATATTCATAATCATGAAAATCGAAAAGAGGATTGAAGAAGAAGAAGAAGATGAACATTCACATAGAAATTAGAATATTAAACCAGAACTCAAATTCTTCTTGCTTGGATTGGATCCTTAGATTGATTGATTATTTAGCCTTCCATGATCATCATCAATGTAAGACCCATGAAATTTGTATGAGAAAAATAAAAGAACAAAGATGAAAGGAAGAAGAAAAATAAAGAACAATGAAGAACAGTTGAGAGAAAATGAGAGAAAAAAGTTTTAATTCTGAAAACTTCTAAAAGAAACAACAAATTATGTTTGTGCTAAAAAAAATAAAATGTATCTTCACTAACTAATTGAGCTAAAATATAGCGACTGAGTAAGTACGAAATGATGGGCCATGATTAAGCCCATCTAATCCAACTGATTATTAATTTCACCAATTCACAGCTCAAAACTCGAGTGTAGGGGTTCTGACTTTCAAACCTAAAATGACTCTCAAAATGACAGAATTGGCCTCGACTTATCTCTAACAAATTGTAGATATTTTTCTTATCTTTCCAGGGACTACTCATATGCGCCATTTGGAGTTTTGTAGAGCTCTCTAGGTCCTACACAAGGAAGATAGGTCAAGTAAACAAAAATTTCGAAAATAAGCAACAATTATCGATTAAGCCCACTTGTTTGCCTAAGACAAAAACTGAGTTTGAGTGAGAAAATAAAAGTTCAAGAGAAGCAAATAAACTAAGAAGAATTGAAAAATGTTAAACTAAAAACACTCAATCAGGGAGCAACAACCCATAACCCAACCAACCAATAGATGAAGAAAACGAAAAAAAAATGAACAAAAGAGGTACCTGGGGGGAGTGCGGAGGGGAGGGGAGAGTGAGGAGCGTGAGGGAGGGGGAAGAGGAGAGAGGGAGGAGCGTGGGAGGGGAAGAGGAGAAGTGAGGAGAGAAAAAAAATAAAGAGGGAGAAAGAAGCATTTGGAAACATAGGAAGGAAAAGAGGAAAAAAAATAAAAAGGTGAGAGGGAAGCGTTTGGAAGCAGAGGAAGAAAAAGAGGAAAAAAATAAATAAAAGGTGGAGGTGGAAGAGTCCGGAAGTTGAAAAAGAAAAAAAATATTTAAATTTTGTCATTTCTTAATATTCAAATATTCTTCTTTCATACTTTATTAATTAAATTTAATCACTTAATTAATTAAATTGAATTTAATCAAAATTTAAATATTTAAAAGTGGGGTCCATGTGGGACCCATTAAAACTTATTTAAGATCTCAAAATGAAATCTACCACTAAAGGAAAAAATACTACAGATCTTAAGAGATCTTCAATCCTAAGTGGCACTGTGGGATCCACCAAAAAGTGGTTTAAGATCCCAATTTGGAATCTACCACTAAAGTTGCACATTTAGTGTTGGGTCTTGGGGAGAGATCTTCAGCTGAAGATCTCTCTTTCCCCAAATTCAACAATAAAGGGGGGGTTGAAGATCTCTGAAAACAATGATGAATACACAAAATAACCAAGAGGGGGGGTGAATTGGTTAAAACAAAGTCTTTAAAATTTCTTTAAAACAAGCAGTGGTTTTAGGATCTTTATCACAATTAAACCAAGAATGCTTCAATCAATCAAAGCACCCAACCCAAGAAAACAATTACAAAAACTTCATTTGTTGAGTAATAAAGATTTCACCAAAAGAATCACAGATTAAGATCTATACTGGTTCACCTCTCAACAAGAGAAACTACATCCAGTTTCTTCCAACCAAACATTTGTTAGAGTTCCACTATTATTAAAATCTATTCTTTACAAGCTTACAAAAGATCATCTTTATCAACCCTAGATAAAGAACTGAAATCTAAAATCCTATTAGACTTCTAATGATCAAGACATAGAGAATCATACTCTACTCTTCCCTCTAAACCCTACTCTAGAAAAGCTTTAAAGAACTTCTTTGTAATAACAACTTACAAGTTGTAATGTAAAAACAAATTACACAGAAACTAATAAAACAACCTGATGATCCACAATATATGAATGCATATGATTACCAATCTTGATCAAGGTTGAAAGCAAACAAGTTTCTGACCAAACTCTCCAAAAGCTTCTTTTGAAATCTTGCCCAAGAAACCTTTCAATACACCATGAAGATTTGAATATGTGGACAAGAGCTTTGTTACTCAAAGAATCTCTTCTTACTTTAGAAGGCTTTTGAAAACTATGAAAATTTGTAAGGTAGTGTGTTGTGATTTTCAAAAGACCCAACAACTATTTATAACAAACTGTTGTAACTGAATGTAATCGATTAAATCTTCATTTGTAATCGATTAAAATGTTCTTTAATTTTCTGGAAAGGTTATATGAACAAAGTAATCGATTATTTCGAGCTGTAATCGATTACTACAGGGATTCATTGTTCAACAAATGAACTAAGTAATCAATTACTGATAAATGATAATCGATTAACACAGTCAAGTTATGTTTTGTGTTTATACTGAGTAATCGATTACTTAATGCTGGTAATCGATTATTTTGTTCTTCAAAGCTTAGGTAATAAATTACAATATGTGGTAATCGATTAACACAGTGAAAAATAGTTTTTTCCAAAAACTTGAAACCATGAGCACTTGACTTTTATGCAATCATGAAATCTTAAAGCTTTTTCACAAACCATGTTGTTTTGTCAAATCATGAATGCAAGTCAATGAATGATGTTTATGCAATGACATGGATCATAGGATGTAACTCTCACACATCTAAATATTACAAATGCCTTTAATTGAATAGTATGTACAAAGCTAAAGCTCATCCAAGCTTCAACATACATCTTGATCCTTCTTCATGTTCCCCTGTATCTAACAATCTCCCCCTTTTTGGTTTTGATCATGCCAAAATTCAACTAAACATATTTAGCCTTTATGTGCTTTCAAGGGATGAATGCTTGGAGCTGTATACCTGATATCTAAAATCAATTCAGCTTTTGCCAAGAACAAGTATCAAGCATACTTTACATAAACAATGTATATTCATTTTATTGCTCCCCCTATCTTAGGTAATATGATATTAAATTTAGATAAAAGCAATAAACAATTCAGAATTAAGAATTTAGAGTTCTTTTTTTTCTCCTCCTTAATATCTTAATATGTTCTTATTTTTCTTCCCCTTTTTGGCTTATCAAAGTCAAAAACAATCAAGAGATATATGAGATAAGCTAAGGAAGATATAAACACCATAGAAAGGAATTTTATTCATTAATAATAGGTGCAGAACAAGAGACATGAAACAAAGACTTTGAATTAGTCATCATCCTTACGTAATCGATTAATACAACATAGTAATCGATTATTCCAGAGAGATTTTGATTCTAGATTCATTTAAACCACAAGTAATTGATTAATTCGTCACAATAATCGATTACACCAGCAAGGTTTTGATTTTGAAACGCTTTGAAAGTACCAAGTAATTGATTAATTCGCACTGTAATCGATTACTCTAGTGAAGTTTTGTCTATAAGATTGTCTCTAAACCTCAAACAATCAATTAAGACATGTAGTAATCAAACAAAGCAGACAATTATGCAGATTGAATAGTGTTTTTCAACAAGATTTGAATTTTAAGCATATGTGATGAATGACCAATATAAATGGTATATTATGTAGTCAGACACATTGCAATATAAATGCTAGCATATGTTAGATTCATCAAGAATACCTAGCATATTCCTAAGATCATAAAATCAATTTCAAGATAAAGGTTTGTTAGATATACCAACCAATGAATGGTCAATAAACTCAATTGAACAATATACCAACTCTCCTTTTTAATGTGATCTTTAAGGAAATGAAGCATGATCTCTATGTACTTATGTCCACTTCATTGAATTTTGAGTAGATGATAGACTGATTAATCTTTGTCATTTGATTCATCCTTTTTCCTTCTCCTTTTCCTTTTATAGTTATCTTCCTATAAGTGACTATCCTTCCTCTTTTAGAGTCAAATTTGTAAGCATGGATATGTCACTTGTCATATGTCTAGAGCATTTTATGTCTAAGTACCATAATGATGATTTTGCTCTAAAATACACTTGTACAAATCAAACTAAGTGTCAAAGAAAGGTACCCACTCAATGTTGGGTCCATAGGGGTTATTCATTTTCTTCTTTTTCTTTGGAACCCAAATGTAATCTCCATTAGGCACATGGAACCTTCTAGCATAGCACCTATGAGATGTATGACCTTTCTTCATGCAGTAATTGCAAATTATAGATTTTGATGCTCTTTCAAAATGAGTCAATTGAGTATACTTTGTTTTTGAAACAACTCTTGGATTCTTCTGTTTTGGTGGTACAGAATTTGTATTTCCAAAAGATTTTGCTCCATGTTTGTAACCTAAACCATAAATATCTCCAATATACTTTTGTACACTTAGCATTTTATCTAAAGTGCATTTTCCTTTATAAAGTTTTTTTCAGAAGATCAACTAAGTAAGAATTTTCTGAAAGCAATTGCATATATTTTTCAAATTGACTCTTTTTGAAATCATCCAATTCTTTTTCTAAATCTTTGCAATTATCTACATTTGTAGAAGAAGAAGCACACACACATCCATTGGCTTTATAGCTTGAAAGAAGTTTCTCATTCTCTTCTTTCAACTTACAAAGTTTAGCTTGTTGTTTAGCAAGTTTAGTGATATGCCATTTAAGGTTACCTTTCAGCCTTTTGTTGGATTTTGCAAGCTTTTGGGCCTCTTCATGCATATAATGGAAAGCATAAAAAAGTTGATCAAGTTTAGAGTTTACTTCTGATTCAGCACTTGAGAGTTCTTCATCTTCACTAATTATGGAAGTGAAGCATACATTAGCCTTTTCATTCTCACTTGATGAATCAGATGTTGTTGAGGCATTGTCTTCCCATTCACACCTAGCTGCATATTAAAAAATATAGGACATTCAAATTTAAAATGGCTAGACTTACCACATTCAAAGCAGGAGAAGTTTGCATTGTTGTTGTTGTCATTTATGTTGTTGAACTTTGTAAACTTCTTGTTCTTTTTGTTCTTCAAGAACTTGCTGAATCTTTTGACTATTAGGTTCATGTGTTCATCACTTTCATCTTCACTTGAGTATTCTTCTTTTTCCACATTAGAAGTTGCAGCTTTCAAAGCTATACTCTTTTGCTTTTTATCTGCATTTTCATCATGTGTTAATTGAAACAATTCTATTTCATACTCAAGAAGCTTACCAAATAATGCAGCCATGGACATCTTGGATAAATCTTTTGATTCCTTGATTGTTGTCACTTTTGGTTGCCAAGGTCTTGTGAGACACTTCAAGATTTTGATGTTAAATTCTTTAGCATCAAATATCTTCCCAAGACCAAGAAGATGGTTCGTAATGTGAGTGAATCTTGTTTGGAGCTGAGATATGTTTTCTATGGTGTTCATCTTGAACATTTCATACTCATGAATCAAGGCATGCTTCCTTGATCTTCTGACTTCATCTATCCTTTCATGAGTGACTTCCAACATCTCCCATATCTCCTTTGCACTTTTACACCTAACAGTTCTAAAGAATTCATCAAAAGAAAGTCCAAAAGTAATCATGTTCTTCGCTTTGAAATCATATTGAACAACTCTCTTTTCTGCATCAGTCATCTCATCCCATTCTTTGGGAATCATATTATTACCAACAGTTTTCATAGGAACTAAAAGACCTTTTTTTATTGCATTCTATGCACCAAGGTCATTTGATTGAATGAATATTTGCATTCTATTTTTCCAAAAACTGAAATGTTCTCCTTCAAACATCGGAGGATGAATGAGGGAGGCAGCCTCCTTGAAGGTAATTTGTGTGGTATTCATTCTCTTTAAAAAAGATAGTGATCTGGGTCTTTGATCAGCTGAAGATCTCTCCTTCCCTAGATTCAGCAATAAAGGGGAGTTGAAGATATCCACGTGGAGACCCGGTTCTTCCCCAAGAACCCTGAAGATATGAACTTTTAAAAAAATGGTATTTTACTTTGTAACAAAACAACCAAAATGGGCAGCGAGCAACAACCCACAACTCAACCAACCAACAGATGAAGAAAACAAAAAAAAAAAGATGAACAGAAGAGGTACCTGGGGGGAGCGTGGAGGGGAGGGGAATAAGAGAAGTGAAGAGAGAAAAAAATAAAGGGGGAGGGGGAAGCGTCTGGATGCAAGGAAGGAAAAGAGGAAAAAATAAAAGGGGGAAGGGGAAACATCTCGAAGCAAAGGAAAAGCGGGAAAAAAAATAAAAGAGGGAGGGGGAAGAGTCCAAAAGCTAAAAAAGAAAAAAATATTTAAATTTTATCATGTCTTAATATTCGTATATTTTTTCTTCCATGCTTTATTAATTACATTTAATTACTTAATTAATTAAATTTAATAAGTAATTAAATTTAATTTACTCAAAATGTAAATATTTAAAAGTGGGGTCCATGTGACACCTATTAAAAGTTATCTAAGATCTCAAAATGAGATCTACCACTAAAGGAAAAAATGTCACAGATCTTAAGAGTTTTTCAATCCTACGTGACACTGCGACGTCTACCAAAAAGTTGTTTAAGAACCTAATTTGTGATCTATCACTAGAGTTGCACCATTAATGCTGGGTCTTGGAGAGGGATCTTCAGCTGAAGATCTCTCCTTCCCTAGATCCAGCAATAAAGGGGGTTGAAGATCTCCACAAGGAGATCTGATTCTTCCTCAAGAACCCTGAAGATCTGTACTCTTTTAAAAAAATATGGTAATTTACTTTACCAAAATGGGCGGAAAGCAACAACCCACAACCCAACCAACAAACAGATGAAGAAAACGAAAGAAAAAAAAAGATTAATATAAGAGGTACCTTGGGTGCGCGCGGAAGGAGGGGCAACGCAGAAAGGTGTGGAGAAGGAGAAGCGTGAGGGAAGGGGAAGAGGAGAAGTGAGGAGATAAAAAAAATAAAGGGGGAGGGGCAAACGTTTGGAAGCAGAGGAAGGAAATGAGGAAAAGAAATAAAAGGGGGAAGGGGAAGCATCTGGTAGCAGAGGAAGGAAAAGAGGAAAAAATAAATAAAAGGAGGAGTGAGAAGAGTCTGGAAGCTGAAAAAGTAAACAAAATATTTAAAATTGGACATTTGTTAATATTCATATAGATTTTTCTTCCACAAGAATCCTGAAGATCTGCAGTTTTTTTTTAATGGTATTTTACTTTGTAAAACAACAACCAAAATGGGGGGGGGGGGAGTGATAGAGTGCTTTTAGTTAAATTTTTGTCTATCATTCTTAGCCTATTTGACCTCTTTTGGACTTTTATTTTCCCATTCTAATTCAATTTTGTCTTAGGCAAGTAAGTGAGTTTAATTGCTAATTGTAGCATATTTTTTGATTTTGCTCACTTAATGTATCTGATTTGTGCAAGGCCTATAGAGTGCTACTGATCTCCGAATGTAGCGCTCTAGGAGTCCCTGGAAAGATAACGAAAAGATCTACAAGTTTGCTAGAAATAGCCCGAGGCCAATTCTGTCATTTTGAGGATCATTTTGAGCTTCAAAGTTAGCACCTCTGCACTTGTAATTTTGGGCTGCGAATTTGATTTTCATGGTTGTAAATAGTAAATAATTAGATTGTTGGGTTTGTTTATGACCTATTCTATTTTCAGAACTTAGTCACTATATGTATTAGTGACTTTAGTGAAACTTGGACAGCACTACACAATTCAATAAACAAGTTTTATATTTCTTTTCTTTAGTTTTTAGAATCAAAAGCTTGTTCTTCATTTTCTTTCATTTCTTCTTCATTGTTCTTCATCTTCTTCATTTCCATTTTGCTATTCTTCCATTTTTCTGCACTTACTTCATGGGGCTTTCCTTGGTGATCATCATGGAAGGTTAAATCATTAATCAATCCAAGGATCTAACTCAAGCAAGAGAAGAATTGGAGTTTCGGTTCGGTATTTCGAATTCTACTTGAATATTCACCTTCTTCTTCAATTTCTATTATGTTTTCATGATTATGAATGCATTTAGGATTGAAAGTGAGTTAGGATTATGGATTCATGTCCTAATTTCAAATGATAATCACAAGATTAATTGAATGATAGTTCAGTTAGGATTGTGGTTTCAATCAATTTAGGAGTAGAATCGATTGAACTACTTCTATTAAGATTGAATGAATTCATGTTAGAATCAACTTATGGGAATGACGATGATTCAAATAGCTTGGGTTGGTGAATTGGATTGATGCTTTCTAATCTGTTTTACTTTACTCCTTGATAATCTTGTTAATTTCTGCATTGTTCTTTAATTTTAGTTTGTGTTTTTGCATGTTTTACTTTGTGCATACCAACTGTTCGACAAAATTCCCCCTTATTATTACCAATGATTTAAAGCTAGAACCATATTAATCGTGTCTCTGAGTCGACCTAGGTTAACCCTGTGCTACAGAAATAGCTTAGTTAATTTGTTTTGGTGCGTCTCGACAAAGCATTATCAGGGAGCAACAACCCAAAATTCAGCCAACCAACAGTTGAAGAAAACGAAAAAAAAAGGTGCACGTAAGAGGTACCTAGGGGAGTGCGTAGGAGAGCGCAGAGGGAAGGGCAGCACAAGGAGGTGGGTAGAGGGAGGAGCGTGAGGGAAGGGGCAGAGAAGAAAGGGAGGAGTGTGGGAGGGGAATAGGAGAAGTGAGAGAGAAAAAAAAAGGGGGGGAGGGGGAAGCGTCTGGAAGCAGAGGAAGGAAAAGAAGGAAAAAAACGGGGGGGGGGGGGGGGGGG
>PYAF01001132.1:47847-69287 GCA_007407185.1 Glycine tomentella | reverse complement strand
CCCCCCCCCCCCCCCCCCCCCCTCCTTTTTTACCACCACCACCACAAATTATTTTATGTCAAGCCCTCAAATCCCTTCCACCAAAAATTCTCACAATTCTCAAACATTTCCTTCAATGCAACCAAACAATCCTACCATGGTTGAAAATCATGAAGTTGGTTCACAATTTCAATGTTTTCTACCCATATTGGGCTAGAAGATATCGTCGTTGAGGAAGTAGGAGGATCTTCTACAAAAAGGAAGCCTCAAGTCGCCTTTGCAATTGAAGATACACACCTCATTAGTTCATGTCTCAACATCTCAACCGATTCAATTGTTGGTGTTGGTCAAGGAAAAGAAGCATTTTGGTTGATAGTCATGGAAAATTACAATAAATTTGGAGGTGAACTCCACGAAAGGGCATTGAATCAACTATAATCATGATTACAAAAAATTAATCTGGACGTGCAAAAATTCAAATGTCACTACAAGCAAGTGTATAATTGAAGAAAGTGGTTGCACGAAGAACAATGTCATGCTTCATGCATATGCCATATGGAAGGAAGTGATTTTGGTTTGGAACATGCTTGACGACTTCTGAAAGACCAACCGAAATGATTATACCAGTTTCTTGAAAATTGCTCTAAGAGGACGAATATTTTCACAATTGGGGCATATTCATCGTCATCTAATCCAGAAACACAAGTGGAAGATGCCGAAGCTGACACACCGTCTCCAATTGCCCGTCCAATGGGGCAAAAGGCAACCAAAAGGAAGAGCAAGGGGAAAGGAGTAGGAAGATCTATCAATGTTGTGGACTTGACTGGTGTAGAGGAAGCAATAAGGGAAAGAAATATTGTGAACGCCAAACTAGCAGTCTTACGAGAGAAAGCACTAGAAAAAGAGTATTACGACATTCTCATGGAGGACATATCTAAAATGTCTAACACTCAACTCTAAGACCATCAAGCCTTTTGTAAAATAATCAAGCGTAAACTAGGAATGTAGTATTAAACTAGCCATATTTTATTTTGTGGTTATTGTCTTTTAATTTGTTGTAATTGTCTTTTAATTTGTTCTTATTGTCTTTTATTTTGATTTAATTAATAAATCAGCAATTATAAACTAGTTGTTATAAAACTAGCTGTTATAAAGTAGCAGTTATGATTTGCTATTTAATTGTTCAATTCTCATTCATTGTTGCAAATCTCCTACAACCATTCATACAATGGATTGAAATAATGAATTCGATAGAGTTTAGAAACAAACTATTTATGAAACACTTGACGACGATAGTGATGAACAAATACTGAGCTATTTACGTGAGATGCAATATCAAGGAGGCAACAACAATCAACATCGAAGGCCTAGAAGAGTCATTAATCGCAATCGTGAAGATGGACATCTACGATTAATGAATGACTACTTCTCAGAAAATTCGATTTACGCAAAGACTCAATACCGACGTAGGTTCTGAATGCGGTGATAATTGTTCAATCAAATTGTCAACGCTGTTAGTAACCACGGTGAGTATTTTCAAATGAGACCTGATGTTGTTGGTAGAATAGGTCTCTCACCGTTGCAGAAGTGTACTGCAGCTATCTGTATATTGACATATGGATCACCTGCTAATTGTGTGGATGAGTACATTAGAATTGGCGAATGGATCGCAACTCAATGCTTACAAAAATTTGTAAAGGGTGTCAATGAGATATTTGGAGAAGAGTACTTGAGAAGACCCAACAACAATGACATAAATCGCCTACTACAAATTGGAGATGCACGAGGGTTTGCAAGTATGTTAGGTTCTATTGAATGCATGCATTGAGAGTGGAAAAATTGTCCAGTTGCATGGCAGGGTCAATTTTGTAGATGTGATCACTGCAAACCCACAATAATACTTGAAGGAGTTGCTTCACATGCCTTGTGGATTTGGCATGCATTTTTTGGAGTTGCGGGTTCAAACAATGACATTAATGTGTTAAATCAATCGCCTGTGTTTGATGAAGTTTAGCAAGGTCGAGCTCCTCCAATACAATTTACAATTAATGGAACTCCATACAATATGAGGTATTATCTTGCAGATGGTATTTATCCTAATTGGGACACATTTGTGAAGACCATACCAATGCCACAAGGTCCGAAAAGAAAATTATTTTCAAAATGTCAAGAAGCAGTGATAAAGGATGTTGCGCGAGCATTTGGTGTGCTCAAATCTCGATTCACAATTATATATGGTCCATGGCGTGCCTAAAACATGAATGAAGGATATAATGTTGACATGCATTATATTGCATAACATGATTGTTGAAGACGAACGAGATACATTTGGTGTAATGTCGATGTTGATTATGATCACGTAGATAATGACATTTCAAATGTTGAAGTATCTCGTGGTGCTCCTCTTGACTTTGCTACATACTTGCAAACAAGACGCTAATGCATATAAGAGAAATTCATCAACAACTTTACGCAAACTTAGTGGAGCATATTTGGGAACATTACAGTAACAAAAATAATGAAAATTGATTTTTCTTTAAAATTAATGTCTTGCATTTTTTTATTATCAAATTTATGTATTTTTCATTTATTTAAAATTTACTTATAAATAAAAAATATTTAAATTTATGATTTCTTAATATTCATATATTATTTTCTATATTATATTAATTACTTAATTAATTTTATTTTAATCAAAATTTAAATATTTACAAGTGGGGTCCGCGTGGGACCCATTAAAGGTTATCTAAGATCTCAATTTGGGTTCAACCACTATAGGAAAAAATGTCACAGATCTTAAGAGATCTTCAATCCTACGTGGCACTGTGGCGTCTACCAAAAAACGGTCTAAGATCCCAATTTGGGATCTACCACTAAAGTTGCTCTTAGGAGATCTTCAATCCTACTTGACACCGTGGGATCCACCAAAATGTGGTCTAAGATCCCAATTTGGGATCTACCACTAAAGTTGCACCTTTAGTGCTAGGTCTCACGGAGGGATCTTCAGCTAATGATCTCTCCTTCCCCAGATCCAACAATAAAGGGGGGTTGAAGATCTCCACATGCAAATCCGGTTCTTCCCCAAGATCCTTGGAGATTTGCACTTTTTCAAAAAAAAAAAAAGGTATTTTACTTTGTAATAGAACAACCAAAATGGGCGGGGAGCAACAACCCAACCAAGCAACAGATGAAGAAAATGAAAAAAAGATGAACATAAGAGGTACCTGGGGTGTAGCGCGGAGGGGAGGGCAGAGGGGACGGGAAAGGGAGGAGCATGAGGGAGGGGGAAGATGAGAGAAGGGGGAGCATGGGAGGGGAAGAGGAGAAGTGAGGAGAGAGAAAAAACAAAGGGGAGGGGGAATCCTCTGGATGCAAGGAAGGAAAGAGAAAAAAATAATAATAAAGGGGGGAGGGGGAAGTGTCTAGAAACAGAGGAATGAACAGAGGTAAAAAAAAAATAAAATGGGGAGGGGGAAGAGTCCAGAAGGTGAAAAAGAAAAAAAAATATTTAAATTTTATCATTTCTTAGTATTCATATATTTTTTCTTTCATGCTTTATTAACTAAATTTACTTCATTAATTAAATTTAATTTAATCAAACTGTAAATATTTAAAAGTGGGTTCCAAGTGGGACCCATTAAAACTTATCTAAGATCTCAGAATGAGATCTACCACTAAAGGAAAAAATGCCACAGATCTTAGGAGATCTTCAATCCTACGTGGCACTTTTGGATCCACCAAAAAGTGGTCTAAGATCCCAATTTGGGATCTACCACTAAAGTTGCATCTTTAGTGCTAGGTCTCAATGAGGGATCTTGAGCTAAAGATCTCTCCTTCCCCAGACCTAGCAATAAAAGGGGGTTGAAGATCTGCACGTGGAGATCTGGTTCTTCCTTGATAACCATGAAAATCTGTACTTTTTAAAAAAAAATTGTATTTTACTTTGTAATAGAACAACCAAAACGGGCGGGGAGCAACAACCCAAAACCCAACCAACCAACAGATGAAGAAAATGAAAACAAAAAATGATGAACAGAAGAGGTACCTAGGGGGAGCGCGGAGAGGAGGCACGGAGGGGAGGAGAAAATGAGCGAGGGAAGGATGTGGGAGGGGAAGAGTAGAAGTGAAGAGAGAGAAAAGAAATAAATGAGGAAGGGAAAGCGTCTCGAAGTAGAGGAAGGAAAAGAGGGAAAAATAATTAAAAGGAGGAGGGGGAAGCCTTCGAAAGCTGAAAAATATTTAAATTTCATCATTTCTTAATATGCTTATATTTTTTTATTCCATGCTATATTAATAAAATTTAAGAACTTCATTAATTAAATTGAATTTAATCAAAATGTAAATATTTAAAAGTGGGGTCCATATGAGACCCATTAAAAGTTATCTAAGATCTCAAAATGATATCTACCACTAAAGGAAATATGCCATAGATCTTAAGAGATCTTCAATACTACGTGACACTGTGGGATCCACCAAAAAGTGGTCTAAGATCCCAATTTGGGAACTACCACTAAAATTGCACCATTAGTATTGGGTCTTGGGGAGGGATCTTATGCTGAAGATCTCTCCTTCATAGATCCAGCAATAAAGGGGGGTTGAAGATCTCCACGTGGAGATCTGATTCTTCCCAAAGAACCCTGAAGATCTGCACTTTTTTTTAAAAAAAATAAATGGTATTTTACTTTGTAACAGAACAACCAAAACGGGCGGGGAACAACAACCCACTACCCAACAAACCAACAGATGAAGAAAACCAAAAAAAAAAAAAAAGATGAACATAAGACTTACCTTGGTGGAGCGCGGAGTGGAGGGGGAGTGCAAAGGGGAGGCATGGAGGGGAGTGGAGAGGGAGGAGTGTGAGGGAGAGGAAGTGGAGAGAAGGAGGGGACGAGAAGTGAGGAGAGAAAAAAATAAAGGGGGAAAGGGAAACATCTGGAAGCAGAGGAAGGAAAAAAGGAAAAAATAAATAAAAGAGGGAGGGTGAAGAGTCTTGAAGCTGGAAAAGAAAAAAAATACTTAAATTTTATCATTTCTTAATATTCACATTTTTTCCATGTTTTATTAATTAAAATTAATTACTTAATTAATTGAATTAAATATAATCAAAACGTAAATATTTAAAAGTGGGATCGATGTGGAACCCATTAAAAGTTATCTTAGATCTCGAAATGAGATCTACCACTAAAGGAAAAAATGTCACAGATCTTAAGAGATCTTCAATCCTAGCTACCTGGTATTGTGGAGTCCACCAAAAAGTGGTCTAAGATCCAATTTGGGATCTACCAATAAAGTTGCACCTTTAGGGTTGGGTCTTGGGGAGGGATCTTAAGCTGAAGATCTCTCATTCCCCAAATCCAGCAATAAAGAGGAGTTGAAAATCTTCACGTGGAGATTTTGTTCTTCCCCTAGAAACCTGAAGATCTGCACTTTTTTTAAAAATATGGTTTTACTTTGTAACAGAATAACCAAAATGGGCGGGGAGCAACAACCCACAACTGAACCAACAAAAAGATGAAGAAAACGAAAAAAAAAAAAAAGATGAACAGAAGAGGTACCTGGGGGGAGTGCGGAGGGGCGTGTGAGGGAGGAGGAGGAGGAGCATGGGAGTGGAAGAGGAGAAGTGATAGAGAAAAAAAATAATAGGGGAGGGGGAAGCGTTTGGATGCAAGGAAGGAAAAGAGGAAAAATAAAAAATAAAAGGGGGAAGGGAAACATTTGGAACCAGAGGAAGGAAAAGCGGAAAAAAAAAATTAAAAAGGGTAAAGCGAAGAGTCCAGAAGCCGAAAAAGAAAAAATATATAAATTTTATCATTTCTTAATATTCGTATATTTTTTCTTTCATGGTTTATTAATTAAATTTAATTACTTAATGAACTAAATTTAATTTAATCAAAATGTAAATATTTAAAAGTAGGATCCATCTCAGACCCATTGAAAGTTATCTAAGATCTCAACATGAGATCTACCACTAAAGGAAAAAATGCCACAGATCTTAAGAGATCTTCAATCCTACGTGCACTGTGGGGTCCACTAAAAAGTGGTCTATGATCCCAATTTGTGATCTACCACTAAAGTTGCACCTTTAGTATAGGTCTTGGGGGGGGATCTTAAGATGAAGATCTCTCCTTCCCCAAATCCAGCAATAAATAGGGGTTGAAGATCTCCACGTGGAGATCCGGTTCTTCCCCAAGAACCTTAAAGATTTGAACTTTTTGTAAAAACAATGGTATTTTACTTTGTAACAGAATAACCAAAATGGGCCCGCAACAACCCACAACCCAACCAACAAAAAGATGAAGAAAACAAAAAAAAAAAAGGTGAACAAAAGAGGTACCTGGGGGAGCACGGAGGGAGAGGCAGTGCAGAAAGGTGGGGAGAGGGAGGAGCGTGAGGGAAGGGGAAGAGGAAAGAGGGAGGAGCGTGGCAGGGGAAGAGAAGAAGTGAGGAGATAAAAAAAATAAAGGGGTGGGGGAAGCATCTGGAAGCAGAGGAAGGAAATGAGGAAAAAATAAATAAAAAGAGGACGGGGAAGAGGCCGAAAGTTGAAAAAGAAAAAAAAATAAATTTTATCATTTCTTAATGTTCATATAATTTTTTATTTCATGCTTTATTAATTAAATTTAATAAATTAATTAATTAAATTAAATTTAATCAAAATGTAAATATTTAAAAGTGGGGTCTATGTGAGATACATTAAAAGTTATCTAAGATCTCAAAATGAGATCTACCACTAAATGAAAAATGCCACAGATCTTAATAGATCTTTAATACTACGTGACACTGTGGAGTCCACCAAAAAGTGGTCTAAGTTCTCAATTTGGGATCTACCGCTAAAGTTGCACCTTTAGCGTTGGGTCTTAGGGAGGGATCTTAAGTTGAAGATCTCTCCTTCCCCGGATCCAGCAATAAAGGGGGTTGAAGATCTCCACATGGAGATCTGGTTCTTCCCAAAGAACCCTGAAGATATGCATTTTTTTTTTAAAAAATGGTATTTTACTTAGTAACAGAACAACCAAAACCGGCAGAGAGCAACAACCCACTACCCAACCAACCAACAAATGAAGAAAATGAAAAAAAAAAGATGAATAGAAGAAGTACCTGGGGGGAGCGTGAGTGGAGGGGAGCGCGGAGAGGAGTGGAGAGGAAGGACCGTGAGGGAGAGGAAGAGGAGAGAGGGAGGGGACGAGAAGTGAGGAGTGAAAAAAATAAGGGGGGAAGGGGAAGCATCTGGAAGCATAGGAGGAAAAGAGGAAAAAATAAATAAAATGGGAAGGGGGAAGAGTCCGGAAGCTGGAAAAGAAAAAAATATTTAAATTTTAACATTTCTTAATATTCGTATATTATTTTTTCATACTTTATTAATTAAATTTAATTACTTAATTTAAATTAAATCAAAATATAAATATTTAAAAGTGAGGTCGATGTGGGACTCATTAAAAGTTATCTAAGATCTCAGAATGAGATCTACCACTAAAGGAAAAAATACCACACACCTTTAGTGCTAGGTCTTGGGAAGGGATCTTCAATTGAAGATCTCTGGTTCCCCAAATCCACCACTAATGATGGGATGAAGATCTCCACGTGGAGATCTGGTTCTTCCCCAGGAACCTTGAAGATCTGCACGTTTTTTAAAAAATGATTTTTAATGTTGTAGCAAATAACCAAAACGAGCGGAGAAGAAAATGGAAAAAGAAGAGGAACAGAACATACCTGAGGGGGAAGCGGAGGGGAGCGCTGATGGAAAAAGGAGGCACGGAAGGGAGGGGAGGAGCGTGAGGGAGGAGGAAGAGGAAAAAGAAAAAAAAAAGGGGAGGGAGCATGTCTGGAAGGGGAGGGAAGGGAGAGATAAAAAAAGGGTAAGGGGGGGGGAACGAATATGAAGGGGGAAGGGAAAAAAAGGGTGGGAGGGGGAGTGTGTACGTGTGGGAAAGGGGAAAGAAAAAAAAATAAAGGGGAGAGGAGGGGAAGGGTCTAGAAGGGGGAGGGAAGGGAGGAAAAAAAATAAGAAAGGGGGGAGCGTATGTATGGGGAAGGGGAAAGGAAAAAAATAAAATAAAAGAGGGAGGGGGGTAGGAAGGGAAAAAAACACGAAAAAGTTTAAAATTCAAAAAACTAGCCGTTATTAGCCGTGTTTTTTAAAAAAATTCTATAAATTGGTTCACTACTAACCATTGGTGCATACAACTTTTATTTTCATTAGTGTTCTTGTCAATCTTTTTTCTCCATCTCTTAGTTAAATTTTACTTGTGTGAAATTGATCAAAATCAATTTGATTGGCAAAGTTATAAGATTTTTTTTACAAAATTACCACATGCCTTCTTCAACCTAAAATCAGAAAATTGCCCTCTTTTTTCCGCCCTCCTTTTTTTTATTACCACCACCACCAAATTATTTTATGTCAAGCACTCAAATCCCTTCCGCTGAAAATTCTCACTATTCTCAATCATTTCCTTCAATGCCACCAAACAATCCTACCATGGTTGAAAATCATGAAGTTGGTTCACAATTTTCACAATTTTCTACCCAAATTGGGCTACAAGATATCGTCATTGAGGAAGTAGGAGGATCTTCTACAAAAAGGAAGCCTCGAGTCGCCTTTGCAATTGAAGAAGATATGCACCTCATTAGTTCATGTCTCAACATCTCAACCGATTCAATTGTTGGTGTTGGTCAAGGAAAAGAAGCATTTAGGTTGAGAGTCCCAGAAAATACAACAAATTTGGAGGTGAACTCCGCGAAAGGGCATTGAATCAATTGAAATCATGATGGCAAAAAATTAATCTAGGCGTGCAAAAATTCAAAGGTCATTACAAGCAAGTGGTACCATTGAAGAAAAGTGGTTGCACGGAGAACGATGTCATGCTTCATGCATATGCCATATGGAAGGAAGACGAAGGAAGTGATTTTGGTTTGGAACATGCTTCGCGACTTTTGAAAGATCAACCGAAATGGTTAGACTAGTTTCCTGAAAATTGCTCAAAGAAAATGAAGATTTTCACAATTGGGCATATTCATCGTTATCTAATCCAGAAACACAAGTGGAATATGCAGAAGCTGACACACCATCTCCAATTGCCCATCCAATGGGGCAAAAGGCAGCCAAAAGGAAGAGCAAAGGGAAAGGAGTAGGAACATCTACCAATGTTGTGGACTTGACTGGTGTAGAGGAAGCAATGAGGGACTATCTTGCAGATGGTATTTATCCTAATTGGGTCACATTTGTGAAGACCATACCAATGCCACAAGGTCCGAAAAGAAAATTATTTTCAAAATGTCAAGAAGCAATGAGAAATGATGTTGAACAAGCATTTGGTGTGCTCAAATCTCGATTCGGCAATTATATGTGGTCCATCGCGTGCCTGGAACATGGATACAATGAAGGATATAATGTTTGCATGCATTATATTACATAACATGATTGTCGAAGACGAACGAGATACATTTTGGTGGTAATGTCGATGTTGATCATGATCACGTAGATAATGACATTCCAAATGCTGAAGTATCTCGTGGTGCTCCTCCTGACTTTGTTACATAATTGCAAACAAGACGCGTAATGCATACAAGAGGAATTCATCAACAACTTCAAGTAGACTTGGTGGAACATATTTGGGAACATTATGGTCACGAAAATAATGAAAATTGATTTTTCTTTAAAATTAATGTCTTGCATTCTTTTTATTATCAATTTTATGTATTTTTTATTATTTAATATTTAGATATAAAAAAAATTATTTAAATTTTATCATTTCTTAATATTCATATATTTTTTTTTCTATTTTATTAATTAAAATTAATTAGTTAATTAATTAGATTTAATTTAATCAAAATTTAAATATTTAAAAGTGAGGTACATGTGGAACCCATTAAAAGTTATCTAAGATCTCAATTTGGGATCTACTATTAAAGGAACAAATGGCACAGATCTTAAGAGATCTTCAATCCTACGTGGCTAAAGATTTCTCATTCCCCAGATCCAGCAATAAAGGAGTGTTGAAGATCTCCCCGTGGAGATCTGGTTCTACCCCAAGAACCATGAAAATCTACACTTTTTTCGAAAACAAGAAATGGTATTTTACTTTGTAAAAGAACTACCAAAACGGGTGGGGAGCAACAACCAAAAACCCAACCAACCAACAGATGAAGAATAGGAAAAAAAAAGATGAACATAAGAGGTACCTAGGGGTTGCGCGGAGAGGAGGCAGGAGGGGAGCTCGGAGAGGAGGGAAAGAGGAGAGAGGTTAGAGCGTGGGAGGGGAAGAGGAGAAGTGAGGAGAGAAAAAAATAAAAGGAAGGGGAAGCATGGGCTCACGGATGCATTGATCGTGGCTAGGAACACATCCTTCCTTGCAAGGGTAACTAACCGATCACTGCATCCCACGTGTACATACACAATATACAGCCATGGGCACCATCAATGTATGACTGACTAGGAACACATCCTTCCTCGCAAGGGTAACCAATCATACACACTCCATGGGTATCCATGTATATCCACATCACACAATGACAACCATGGGCACCATCAATTAATGACCTGACTAGGAACACATCCTTCCTCGCAAGGGTAACCAGTCATGCACCCCCATGGGTATCAATATATATTCATATCACATAATGACATTATTAGCATCAACATAATCTCTTATCAATATCATTATCAATATTCACATCACATCATCTAATTTCATCATCATACATATCAAAGTCATTTCATTTCAACATTATCAATGACATCAATATCACCTCATTCATCCACAATTCATATTATCACGAGACTGGTATTTTAGGAAAATTCTAAATTAATGAGGATGACTGCAATATAGAAAACACACTCTTATGCCCATTTAAAAATTTAATAAATAATTAAATAGGAAAACATATTATAAAATTTTTGGGCAGAGTCTCCTCTGTAATTAAGATTTTCCCAAAAATCCAATCATCACAATAATAATATCATTCACAGTTTTATTCATCAACAAGCCAATTCATCGCATCCCATTAGCTAAAAACAGTTTTTCTTGAAAACGAGCATACACAGGAACAAACACACATCAATCATAAATACATCGCATCCCATTAGTTAAAAACATAGTTGGACTCCCTGGCCCCCAACTATGGTACCAAAACTATAACTAAATAATAAACTCTCCTTACCTATCTATATCCCTTTGTTAGCTCCTTGAAATGTCATTTTGAGATCTCTTGTAACACCCTGGAATTTCAATAACTGCAAATGTATGGTCAAAATGTTTCTTGGACAACTATTTGATGTGAGTGTTAGGTTATGTGAGATTTGATTGGTCTATATTTAAATTATTTGGGTGAAATATTAATTAGAGATATTACAAAAATGTTTGAAGAGAAATGATCATATTACCCTTCCCTTAAAGTAGAAATTATGAAAATGCCCCTAGATATTTCGGTTAGATATTATATAGTGAAAATTACAATCATACCCCTAGGGTTAATGACAAATTACCACAGTACCCTTGAGGAAAAAATTACCAAGACACCCTTTGATATTTTGTGAAAGCTTGATGAAATTACAGAGTGCCCTTGGATGACAAATTACCAAAATCTTTTGTGACAAGAAGCCTCAAAATAGGATTTCTATGAATTTTATACAGTAATGACTTTGAAATTTTATTCAGGAGAATTCAAGCATCAGAAAAATATGGAAAAATGATAAATAGAATCTCTGGAATTTTCTCTTAATTGTAGGATAATAAACTTATTCAATAAGATGGTTTAGTAATTTTGATGGTTAGAAGCAGAACGGACCAATCAGAATTAAGATAAGAGCAATCTTTTATGTAAGGTCCGTGTAGCACTCTGTATAGACTGCTTGTGAGCAATTTATACTGTAGTTGAAGTCAGTTTCTGAAAAACTCTAGAGGTCTATTATTTAATATTATTCTTTAGGTAGAAGAGTTCAAATTGAACTTTACTTCCTCTTAAGGAATGCCATGTGTGAAGTCATGTTGGAATTGAATTCTTCTTCTTCATGAAAGGTGACATATCGACACAAGGAGAACCACACAATTTTCTTCTCTTTAAGGAAATAAAGACATGATAAGTAGAAAAATATCTTAAGATTCATAAATTTAAATGATAAGATGCAATTATGAAGGCTTAAGAAATATCTAGCCACTTGTAAACCATCATTGATGAAGGGATAAGAAGCCATCATAACCTTGAAAGACATGTGTATAAGTATGGCATGAAGAGAAGAAAAATCTTCTCTTATTTCTCCTTGTTGGCCACGTGAAATAGTTAGAATAATGAAGATTCATGAACTTGCCAAGTGGAGGGACACTTGGAAGAAAGTCATCATGGCTTAGAAGATTTTTATAAAGGATAGAAGATATTTAGGAAAACCATTATGAGCTTAGTTAGAATGAAATGGAATGAGATGAAACTAAGTTCTAATGAAACCAAATGGGAGTAACTAGCTAGAAAGGGTAGAAATGTCCTTGAATATCTTATTATTTTCCAAACTCTATATAAAGGGAGGAAGGCCTTAAGTGGAAGTCACATTCAAGACTCCATTCCTCCACTCATTCCACGTGAAACCTCTCCTTCATTTCACTTTCATCCTTTCATTTTCAAAGCATAAAGAGACCCCACTTCCTTGAAGAATCACGTGTAGAAGCTAGTACCATTAGGAAGAGATAGACAAGCTTCATAAGAGGTTACAAGGTATGTATAGGGAAGCTTTATGATAAAGATAGTTTAAGTGTTGTTTGTGTTTGAATAAATGCTTGAAGTTCTGTGTAGTATGACTTGTATCTGAGAAATTGTTGGACTCAAGTTATAGTTATTTGATTGAGTGCTTGAATGAAGTTTCATGTGTTGTTGAGTGTTTCTATACATGGGTTATATGTTGTGTACTTGAATAACAAGCTGAGTTCTATACTTGATTTATGTTGAATTTCTGAATAAAATATATGAGACAGTGATTGAAAACTGATGTTAAAAATAAAATGACTGAGTTATGTATAAGTCTCATGTGTCTCATAAGAATTGCCTCAGAGTGGAGGTGTATATAAAAGTTGCCTCAGAGTGGAGGTGTGCCTCAGAGCAGAGGTGTGTTAGATAGTTACAAGAACTGAGTCCGTGCGTTCAGACAAGAGAAGTATGAGCTGGGGGGTGACTCTTGCGGTGAGGAATCACGCCACCCGTGATGATCACATGAAGTGTGGGTGAGAACCTGTGCAACATCGGAAGACCCTGACTGGTCGGATCAGTTCTAGACCACTGGGATGGGGCTATCTTGATAGTTGGTACCAAATAATAAGAATTTAAGAGAATCATGCATCATGATAAGAGCCTAAGAGAATCATGCATCTTTGACGATGTTGTTATGAATATATGCATATTGAGTATATTCTGTTGCTTAAATTATGTTTATCATAAACTTACCCTGTATTTTGTGCCTGTGGTTGACACTTGCTATGACCTCGATTTTATTCGGGCAAGCATATGAACAGTAAAGAGAGACCACTAGCTGTTTACAAGAAGAAGATTTTGTTTGAAGATGATGTTTGAAGATGTATTCTTTTGTTACAGAGTGTTTTGAATTAGTTGTACTATGTAATAGAACCAGTGTCAGTTTGTAATCTTATTATATATTATTTCAGATTTATAAATATTACTCAGTAATGAAATTTATTGGCAAAATTTTGTTATATTCAGTTGAGTGCTTTTAAGTAAATTGAAAAGAATTTTCATTAAAAATCAATAATAACAAGATTGCGAGTTGAGGTGTTACATCTCTCAAGTTCACGTGCTTTGTCTCAAACACAGAGCTCTATATACCAAATTGAAGATAATTTAGTATAGATTTTATAAACAAGGATAACGTTAGCATTCGGGGTCAAATACCCACTCAAATTTAAAAAGAGGCTAAAATGGTGTTTTAGGAGTCCACATCAAAAGACATCATTTTGAAATTTCGATCACACTAATGTGACCAGGGTTCAACAAGGATCACAAAAATGACATCAGTTTCATAAAAAGGAGACTTTTACAACATCTCATTTTCAAAGGATTTTCAAAGGAAGTATAGAAACAGCCAATAACGGTACCCGAATCACAAGAGATATCAAGAGAGGCTTAAACTAGCTAGAAGAAGACAAAGGAAACCAAGATTACCTCAAGGAAACCAAGAAAGGAGGATTGGAGGCTCTGTTCTCTACCGAAACCTTGAGAAGAGTTTCAAAAGATTCTGCTCCGATTAAAGTGTTCCTCTCCGTGCGATGGTCCAATGGCAAGCGACGGTGCTTCGTGGTGGTCTCCGATGGCTGTGGGTGGTGGAGGAGGAGGGGAAGGAGGTTTGGTGGCTGTTTTGGGGGAGAAGAAGCCATTTTTTTCGAGCTTGGATGTTGTTGGATATATTTAACACCGCCTTCACTCGCCTAGGCGAGCAAAAGTGCCTGTAAAATTCGCCTGGGCGAGCTTACCAAATTCTAGAATTTCTGCTTTTGTGAAAAATTAATTTCTCACGTTCCAGACATTACTTTGACAATCCCAACAGTCAAAAGTTACATATATGGGTTAGAAATCTATCTTTAAAAATTGAAGACGATCCAATGGTTAACCAATCCAGAATGATGATGTTACTAAAATAGATTTTCGGGTCAAACTCAGAATCGCACAATTCAACGCAGCTCAAACAAAATCCACATAACTTGATCTCTACACCAAGCAATTGCACATGGATAATTCACATAACATTTCAACTAATCCTAATTAATAAAGTAATCAAATTATACAAGTAATACATCACACATATATTTTAAGTTAAATAAATTTCAGGGTGTTATAGATCTTGCGTGTTGTGATACTTGTTTCTTTGGAGCACCTTTTGTTTTAACCTTTTCAAGAGGAGGACACATTGAATTTTGGTCTGGAAATGCAAGTTCTTTCAGTTTTGTCTTTAAATTAACTTTGTCACACAAGTTAAGCTTTTCAAAACGCGAAGATACGGCTTCCATCTCTTCAGTTATGCGCACCTCGCACTCATCTAAACCTTGATCTTCAAAAGTTAACCTCAGCCAAAAAGCATGAACTGTCTCAAGCAGTATGCTCCCAACAACATACTTAACTAGCTCACATGCACAAGGCAGCCTATGCGTAGTTCTCATAACACATCCACAACGAGAACTATTTTTGCCCGTATAATAGACTCGCTCATACTCCGCAGCTATTTGGTTTAACGCATACCTCGACACCATACCAATTAGTCTCTTGTACAACGTTACTTTAAACACATGACCAACCACATGTATGTTTCTCTCCAAAGATGCCTTTGTGTCGCTATGTTGCAAGGTCAACATGTTGTTCATTTCATCCCATACACTACAAAGATCTCCAAGGCTATTCTATAAAAGTCTCTTTAAGGTCCAATGGGCAAACTCTACCCTGCAGTTCATGAATCAAGTGAGAAAGCATCTCCCAAATGTAGGTTAATCAACTATCAATTAAAAAAATTTAAAGATTTTCCAACCTGTTAGTTGTCGTGTTACCCAAATGCATGACTTGTTTTGTCCATGCTGTTACAAATTTTTCTTTGTGTGGATTCAACCATGTGTCTTTCACATAATCAACAAACATTGGCCATGGCAAACACGCAACTTCAAACTTCGTTAGACAGTCATCATATTGATTCTCCGTTGCACAATCCACAAGACTCCCCTAAGCTTCCATGACATAGTCCCATGCGTTACTCTGTTGAATAAAAGTTTTACATCTTGCCTTAACATTCTTGTCAATGTGAAACTGACACAGTAAATTGGTTGCCTCAGGGAATACAGTTTTCACCGCATTCATCAATGCAGAATCTTTATCAGTGACAATGACCTTTGAAAAAAATTGACTTTTAAAAAAAAAATGCCTTTAAATCGTTGTAGGGTCCAAACAACATTGTTTATACGTTCGGCTTATAAATAAGCAAATGCAACTGAGAATGTCATCCCAGTAGGAGTCACACCAACAATGTCAAGTAACGGAAGTATGTACCTGTTTGTTTTGTATGTGTTGTCTATCAAGAAGACAACATGATATTCATTGCTCAACTTCACTGCATCCGGATGTGTCCAAAATAGGTCACGTATGACATTTTCATCCTTTACTCTATGCCAATGAATATATATGTCGTGTTCAAGAAGTTTCATTAATTAATTCAGTATTACCTTCTCTGATATGCGTACTGCGGCGTACGGTATGTATATCTTGCATTGATTACTTGCCTCAAAGATGTATAATTATTGGGATTGTGTTCCTTCAAAGTCAGGAGGATATTCTTTGGTTTCACCATCGACCTTGTCATATCAGCAACAATAATCTTCTCATCCTTTGTTAGTCGACCAACATATGGGTGTCCACATAATGAATTTGCCAAAGCATAATTATGACTGCCACATAATAATTTCACCATCCACCCTTCACCTCCCTAAACTGGTTTGCCTCGCAGCTTAAACAGACAATTACATTTTCTAGTGCTAGTTAGTGTAGGTACCATATCTTTATTGAATGCTCTATATTTTCCACTCTTTTCACAACCAATTAAAACAAATGATGTCCTTCCTTCTTTCTAGTTGACATGTCTGACCTCATTATGACAGCTACAAAACCATTCTCATATGCAACAGTTCGAGCCCATTTTAATACATCCTCATAAGAAGGGAACACCTACAAAAATTGACACTAAAATTTTAACTTCCATAAATCATGCATTTAACAACTTTAACCAAATTCAAAATAATATAATAACCTCAGAAGTATTAAAGGCTGCAGAACAATCGACTGAATATTTATTATTTTCAAACGCACTAGGTTCATCTTTGATATCTTCATTCATATTAATTTCTTTAGACATAATATTGTCATACTTCCACTCATAGTTGTCCATCTTAACAAATGACAATAAATTTAAATAAGTGACAAAAAAACACATTATAATAATAGTTAACAACATTAAAGTCATATTATAAAACAAATCCTATATATTACAAATTAAAACAATATCAAATAAATTGTTCGATAAAAAATTTAAAATACCCTAAAATTTTCAATGAACAACTAATTTCAATTTTAACCTACTTATTTTTTATTAAACAAAAGCTTTTTTTAATAAATATTTAATCATTTTAATTAAGTTTTTTTATGCAAATCAACAAAAAAAATGTATAGCAAAACAAACTATCCAAGTAATGCATTACAACTAAAATCTATTTTCACCTACTTATTTTCTTAATAATTAAAATCATTTTTTAATAATTATTTAATAATTTTTTAAATATTATTTATGTCGTACGGATTACCCAATACGGATTAAGTAATCCATATGAATCATACGGATTGCAAAATCCGTATGAACCATACGGATTATATGATCCGTATGAACCATACAAATTATATGATCCTATGAACCATATGAATTATATGCTTCGTATGAAACATACGGATGATATGAAATATACTAATTGTGTAATCCGTATAATCTATATGGATTACGTAATCCGTAAATTATAAAAAACTTACCTCAGCCCTCAACCACCACAGCACCACCACCAGAACGTGCTCTGATGAACCCAACAACGATAACAACTTTCACAACAACCCAAAACTATGCACTCAAACAACAAAAGCACCAAAGCAGGGAACACCACCAAAAACCAAACTTCAAACAACAAAAACAAGCGAGCGTATAGCACCGTGGCCTTGCTTCCAACTGTTTATAACAAGGAAGGGTATTTTTGCCATTTTTATTTTTGGAATGGTGTATTAGACTTTTGAATGGTGTATAAAGACATCCCAGAGGTCTTTTGAAGGAAGGTACTCAATCTCATTCATCATCTTGGTAATGAGATTTAAAGTTGGTATGTGGAGAGAGATGTCAAAATAAATGGTTTGACAGGAGACTCACTTGGAATGGGAAACCAAGCAAGGTTTTGGTTAGATAATTGGGGTGGGGAAGATAGTTTTAGGAATAATTCAAAGATTGAAAGTTAGTTAGATAACTAATTTCAGTTAGTTATCTCTTAAGGGAGTTAGTTGAGCTAGTTACTTATAAACAATGTTTGTTACCTGTTATATAAGCAAGGTTCATAAACTGTATATTCTGATTTTCTTCAGTTTTGCTATCAATACATTTTTCATTCAATTGTGTGCTTTGTTTTGAATATATTTGAGTGAGTTTAACAGATAGCTTGGTAGAAAAATTCCCTAGATTGTACAATATTTCCACACAACAAAATGAGCTTGTTGTGAGAATGGGTCATTGGAGGGAAGGGATTTGGGAATGGGGTCTTGTATGGAGACGAGGTATGTTTGAGTGGGAGAGAAATCAATTAGAAGAGCTAAGTACTTTCTTTGGTAACATAGCTTAGACAAGAATCATAAGACAATTGGATTTGGAAGGTGGAGGTATCCGGAATTTTTTTCGGTTAGCTCGGCTTACAAAGAAATCCATTTAGATTTGGTGGGGTCAAAAAATTCAGATTTGATGCAGGATATTTGGTGTTTGAAAGCTCAACCAAAGGCTGTTTTTCTAGTGTGGAGAATGATGCTCAACAAATTGCCAACTAAAGACAATCTCAGAATAAGAAATATAGAGCTTGATCAAGAGGAGAGCAAATGTGCCATTTGTAATGAAGAAGGGGAATATATCATTAAGCCACTGATTCTTCTCATGCCCAAAGATCATGGAGGTGTGGAAACAATGCTATGCTTGGCTACAAGTACACACGGTTCTACCAAACTCTCCGGATCTCCATTTTCAATAGCACGTACATTTTCTCAGATCAAAACAAGAACGTGACTTGTGGATGGTGGCTTGGGTAGCAGCTGTATGGAATTTATGGCATCTGAGAAATGCATGCACTTTTAAAGGGGAAGTGTTTGATGGACAATCATTGTTACAGATGATCTCTTTTTCCACATGGTCTTGGCTACAAGGGAAGACAAAAAGTGTTAAATATTCTTTCAATCAATGGGTAGTGTCCCCAGGAACGTGTATATTGAAAATTCTGTGCAAGGGCACCGAATGAGGGTGAGAATGTTAAGATCCTGGTATTATTACGTGGTGCAGGTGATTGGTGGCCTATATCTCTTGGTGTGAGTAAATGGTCTGGGTGCTGATATTTGGTCCGAATTAATGCCATCAGGTTTGGTGAATTATTTTGGGAAAGGGGCCACGTCACTGATCATGGTGGGATGGCTTGTGGGCTGAATGTATATTTTACTGTTTGAGGGGTCATTGGTTACATTTTTTTCTTGTTAATTCTGCAGTTTAGATGTGGAAGAGACTCATTAATTTGAACAGAAAGATGAATAAAGTTAATTAATTTTTTTTTTATCAAGAATTGAACTTCATATTATCAATTTAATTTTAACCTTAACATATTAACTACTTTGTTTATGTGGACTCTTCCTCGTTAATATTGTGTAACCATTATATATTGAGGAGTATTTTTTCTACTGGAACCTATGTAAATCTGATATTTCTGGTATCTGTTTTTTTTTTTCTGATAAAAAAAACCGGTCAGAGTTTCTATTTAAACAAACTAATAAAATGATACTCACTCTATACTCATATATAAGTAAAAATAATTATTTTTACATTGATTAAGAAAGTTAGTTAAACTCATTTAATTTTATAATCTCAAGTAAAAAAATAAGGTTATTCCTAAATTATCCATCATGAGAGCTTGATATCATGAATAAAATAAAATCCTTGAAAATGGAATTGTAATCAAATAAATGGTGTTTTAGGAATGATATAGTTAAATAGGGATAAATTAGTTAGATATGTTAATTACATGAATCCAAAAAAGAATACAAAAAAATAAAATCAAAACGGCTCCAAATCAAGTTAAAACCAATGTAAAAACACTCAATCCAATCTTTGCTAAATGCTAATTATTAAAAATTTGATTTTTATTTTATAATTGATTTAAAATATAATTTACAAATGAATTACTATTATTTTTAACTAACTTTTATCTTTTAAAATACTAACTATTATAAATTTATCTACTAAAACATTTAATATTCTTTTATATTGTTAAGTTTTTATATAACTTAATTCTCTTTTAACGTTACTCAAAATAATAGTTTATACTTTATATTATATAATATAAAACGTAAATATTTAAATATTATAATTTTGTGTATAATAATAACGAGGATTGAATTTAAGTCCTAAGTCCTAATGTATCTATCTCACCTTCACCATTAGGTTGATCTTAATAGGTTTAAATATTATCTCTTTAATCACGGTTTAACAGTAGTTAAATTAATAAACTGTAAACCAGGATTATTATTATTATTTTAGCTACTGTAACGGAGAATTCAATTCAATTCTAAAAACATTATACTTTACAAAGCAGAGAATCACCTCACCATCGGCGTTTTAAACTACAGCCCAGAATTCGAAAAACGGGGAGAAATAAAACACAAAAAAAAAATGCTTAGCTCATATTGGGCATGAAAAATGTTTTTAATTTCTGTAAATGTAGATTTAGTTTTATTTCTATACACTATTAATGAAAAAAATTTACATTATCTACCAATAAAAGATAATGACTTTTGAAACAATTACTATAAAAATTAGAAAATTTACCATACATGACATTCTAATTAAAATATTGAATCAGTGGAAAATCTTTTAAAGTGTTGCAATTAGTTTTATTCTCAGAATCTCAAATTTTAAAAGTAACTTATCATTCTAAAAAATTTAGAAGCCTAATAATATCAAATACTTCTATAATCATATTTATAAGGACAAAAACATTTAAACCTAACACATAGTTTGGGCAAATGCTTTTGGACCACATAGAAAAACTTGCCCGAAGCTTACAAAGAGAACAAATGGCCAGTCTCCAGATGTTTCACGCAAATTAATCTACGAGTGTTTGGCTTAGCACTCTTTCGGATCTAACACGTCTTGCATGCTGCAAATTCTATTTGATAAATAAAAAAGATTTAAATATATTTGTAATCACTCAAATTTGGGAGTATATAACTTTTAGTCCCCAAATTAAAACTTAACAAACTTTGTAAAATGTTTTTTTCGTCTCTTCCACAGTCATAATCACAAATTATGCATTCAAAGCCAAAAGATAACCAGGAGACTAAAAACAACAAATTTTAATTTAAGACTAAAAAAGACAAACTTCAAATTTAAAGAACCAAAAACATATTTAAAGAAAAACAATTTGAATTAACATGCTAGCCAGTTTCACGTTAGGAGTTTTGATGTAATGTCTACAACCAATAGACATTAGGTTTCCCAAATCTTCCTTGCAATGAAACTCAATCTTCAAGCAAACTCCAAGAAATGGAGAATTCTGCACTTTCACAGAATTTTGGGATTTTTTTAAGAGATTTCTAATTTGTAGAAATGGATTGTGGAAGAAGAATAGGAATGAATTGGAATGACACCATGGAATAGG
>PYAF01001132.1:0-44939 GCA_007407185.1 Glycine tomentella | reverse complement strand
AAGCCATTGATAAGAAACAAGAAGGTTCTTGAATAAGAACAAGAGAGAAACCCTCTCAACAATTTCAGAATTGTATTAATTGAATCCCAAAGTTGTTACAAACAGTTTTGGTGTGGTTTATATAGCCCACGAAATTACAAGCTAAATGACCCTAAATGTAAATAAAATGCAAATTGAAATGAAGCCCAAATGTAGCTTGCAGTGCAAGCTTTGTTCAAAACGACCTTTGGCTTCTCAAAATCGCGTTTCTGCATAAACTTCTGGTTTAATCGATTATTTCGACCATGTAATCGATTATTTAACCTAAATAATCGATTACTTGGTTTGGTAATCGATTATTTTGCTCTAATCCTTCCTGGAAACGGATTTAGGACCAAAATAATCGATTAATTCAACATGTAATCGATTAAAATAGAGATACTTTCATTTTTCAGGCTGATTTAATCGATTACAGGATGCTTGTAATCGATTACAGGTATCAGAAAAGATGCTTTTAATCTGTTACAGGATGCTTTTAATCTGTTAAAACAGACAACACTCCTTTTGCATTTCCACTACTTTTGTGGGCTTCTTTTTGGCTTATTCTTGCTTTTCCAAGAGATACAAGTTAGATTGGATATGATCTTGAAGTACTTGAATCCTAACTCTTTAGCTTGCATTGATCGTCCATCAAGTTTGAACTTATACACCTATGTAATTCATAATAATAATGACCAATACCTATGTATTTGTAACCCGAAAGGGTGCCACTGATCAAGACTTCAGTATCCATCCAAAAAAATAATGACAAATTTTGGGCCTCAAAAATTGAAAAATATGGCACCCAAGAGAGGGGATGAGGTATTTCATATATTTTTCATGTATTTGTACCAAAGCTGCGGTCCCCAGCATCTCCAAGGCCAGGAAGGCAGGAATTATGAACCTAAACACAGAAATAAAAATACATTAACAATGCTACAACTCTATAAATTAGCTAACTCAAAATAATAAATAAATAAACTATGGGTCTTACTAACCAGATGACACTGGTTAAGAAATTAAAAAAAATTATTGCTGAAATCATAGGAGAACACAACAAAGATCATGACAATACAATTTTATCCATTTCAATAAAAGCTTTTGGTTATCATTTGTCATAAACTATTTATTTGGTGTCCATAGTTATCTTCATTTTAGTTTTAGTCTCAACATGAAAACTGTAGCAGTCCCTACACATACATAAAAAGTTAACGCCCGGCTTAATTCTGTTTTCGTTTCCTGTTTTCAACCTGCTTTCTTTTTTCGATTCAGAGATTTGTACAGAAAACATTGGAAATAAAAAAGAAGAAAAGTTGTTTTCACTGTTTCCTACACATTTTTTTTAAAATAGAGAAAACATATTTAAAACAAGGTAGAAATTTTGTAAATTAAAAGTGAACAGAAAATGAAAACAAAAGGGAACAGGGCATATTGGTCCAAAATTGCAACACCAAAAGAACATTTTTGGCCGTGTAAAACTGTCACAAAACTGTAGAGACTAAAACTTGGCGTTTCTCATATAGGGACTAAAACTAAAATGTAAACTATACAGACAAAATGACTAGTTTAACCATAAATAAATTGTAATATCGTGGGACACCAACCATTTTTCATTAACTTCGGGGTCAATTATTCCAGTATACACATGAAGCCTGCAAAAATGCCATAATTAGAATCTATTGCTTGAAAGAAAGTGAAGAAATTTGAAGTTCTGTTAAAATTACCCAGGGAACTGCTCGCTCAGCTTTTGAAGAGCCGAAGGGGCAGAGGCAGCAGATATCTGCAATGTCATGTATCCATTAAAAATATAAAAAAAAAAACTACGTACCCCTGCCCGGAGGCTCCATGCTATGCACAGGTAAGGAAAAGGAATATTGTACGCAACTTTATCCTTACATATGTATCCATTATAAATATATTTAATTTGATATTTAATAATTACACGATCTACTACAGTTTCTCTATGGTTGAATCAATGAACTGTAAATTAGTATTTTTATTGGTACAATGAACAATTCGGTTTAAAACATTGATTTCAGTAACAATATTGAATTTTTTTACCTAATATGCAGCATGCATAATGTAATGGCATAATGCATAAAGAACAGACTTCAGTTATGTAGTTGTTGCCAGAGTTAACTAATTAATTAAGCACAGGAAGAGAAATATGTTTGGCTTAAAATTAAAAGAATTCTAGCTTCTGAATATAACCAGATTACTATTCCTTACCACTTTAATCTGCTTGTTGCCAACTCCATGTTCCTTTAAGAGGCTCACAGCTGCCACTATAGTGCCACCTGCAATTCATACAAAATATTAATATGAAACACGTAAAATTGATACACACGTCATTTTGTTTTTGTTTTTGTATATGACCGAGAATTCTCAAAGGCAGGGCGGTGAGATTAATCCTTTGGTCGGGAGTGGTGGTTGGGTAAAATTCTCTCCCAAGTAGCAACTTCAGAATTCAAACCCCTGACATTGCAGGTAAAGTTCGTCTAGGGTTTCAGTCTACTTCTGTTGGACTCAAGAAATAAACTCACTAAATTCTGAATAAAGATAGAAATAATCTGGTTTAAGGCAAATTTGATTACAGAATAACAATATGATACCTTAATTGCCTTTTACAAATCTGCAACACAACTTATATCACCACCTATGAAGCATGGACACGTTAAAAAAAGGGAGTGTTGTGTCCGACAAGCCGACACTGTATCCAACACGCAGTCAACAAACCCGACACGTTGCCCATTTTCGACACACGAATTTGACCATGTCCGTCACGGTCAAATGGCATTTTCATTAACACATAACAATTTTTATTAGGTATAGGGTTTGCTTCTGGATCATTTTTCTTCTTCACACAAGTCGCGACTTTGCTTCTCCACTCTTCTCACTATCGTCATTCGCTTCTCACCGTCGTCGCCCGTCGGCCTGTCATTCGCTTCTCACATGTAAGTGCTTTTGCTCTGACCTCTCTAGTTTCATCTCATCTCTTTCTCTGATATGCTTGCAAATGCTTAAATGTGTCTTTCACGAAGTGCACCATTCAATAGTTGGTTGTCATTGCATTCAAGAACTTAAATTTTCTAAAACATAACAAAGATGCAAACAATCGGTTCCAAGAATTTTTTTAATTTACTTGTTTTTTTTTCCTGTTGAAGGGAGGAGGGGAACAAGTTATTTCATTTTGATGTCTTGTGAATGAAATAACTAAGGCTCCATTTGGGTACTTAGGGATCTTAATTTGAAGTTAGAGCTTGGGCCACAAATTGTAAATCTTCATGTTATTATTTTTTAGAATTGAAAAACAATTCCTTTTTATTTGAAAACAACAAAATAAAATCCTTCACAATTCGGAACAAAGTAGCACCGACAAGTCAATCTTAAAGAAATATGGATTTCGACACATTTTAATATTAAATAATAATTTTAATTTATATAGTGTATATTTCATTTACTATTCAATAATTTAACAAAAAAAATTAAACTAAACTAATAATACCCATCAATGTTACCAAAAAAAATTCAAAAAGACTGCATTTCAATTTTTAAAGATAAGAACTAAATAGTCCATATTATCATTAAGAGAAAGCAAAAAAAAAAAAAAAATATCCATAGACAAACATAAAATATGGAGATTACCTTCATGGAGCATTTTCATCAATAACATTTGATCCATCTCTAGCTCATCAAGTGAAAGAGTAGTCACTTCAAGAATTTCAACATCTTCAAATGTATCTCTAGCAATGTTCCACATTTTATTCTCCCCTTGTGTATATTGTGGATTCTTTCTTGACAAGAGCCGAAGGTTGCTATCTATATAAAGCACGTTTTGGAGTCATCTTATTCCTCCTTACAGAATGCACAAAAGAATAAGTACTCCAATTGCATTCAGCACATGATGAAGAAGAAGGTTGTGCAATAAGCCACAATGTTATCTTTTGAAGCATAGGTGGACAAGCACCATGAAGCACCCACCAAGCTTTGGGCTCCATAGAATATCGATTTTGGATGGCATCATAATCTCTAAAACCCCCACTTGTACCAGCAAAGTCCACATACTCCAAATTTATTTTATTTCGGTCCTCCAAGTTAGGAAAATATCTCTTTATGCATTTTTGTCTTTCTAGATTAATCTCTTGATCCTTGTTTGGAGGAACTAGACTAGAATCTTCATTAAGCCATTGTTCACTATAGTATCTAAAAGGGGAAAAAAACTATTAACAGATTATATCAAATAAGAGAAGTATTAAATCCATTCATATTTAAACGCTTAATTGGGATTCAAAGCATGTGCCAAACAATGAAGTGGAGTTGAATTTTTGGTCCAACGATCCACAAGAATGTCATGCACCACGTCATAAAAATTTGAGGTCTCATCCATCCTCTTCAATTCATGCAAGTATATAACTTTCTTCACTTTCTCAATCATCTCATCCCACATATCATAAATCAAATGAATATCAATGTCACAAATTCTAATCATATTATAAATGGGAGCAGTGAAAGCAAGTATGTAATCAATTGAATCCCACTAAAGATCATCCAATATCTTATCTTTAACAAATCTTGCTCTCCCTAGATTATCATCTTTATAGACACTCCACACTGATTACCATATTTTGGAGACCACATTTTATCAATTTGAACCTCTATAGCATTATAATCATGGAAGCAAAGCGAGTTTCAGCTACAGAAAGCAACTTCAATCCCATAAACTCATTAAACATTGACAGTCTCATAGAATGATTTATTATGAAATGCTTTATTACAGAAGCATCTCCAACAATATCAGAAATCCAACTACATTCTTCATATGTTATTTGATTATTCTCCACATTTTTAGTAGCACAAATATTTTCACAGCTAAATTCAGTGTGTGAACAACACATGGTGTCCAAGTAATAGATGGAAATTTTTGCTCAATAAGATGCCCTGCTCCTTTACAATTTGCAGCATTATCCATGATTACTTGAACCACTTTTTCATGCCCAACTTCTTGTAACAACATGAAAATAAAACGCCTATCCTTAGTTTCTCATGAACAATCAACCGATTTCAAAAACATTGCTTCACCATCAGATACTGCCATGAAATTAATAAGTGGCCTCCTTTGTGAATCACTCCATCCATCACTCGCAATACTAATACCTTTCTCATTCCACCTAGCTCGAATAGGTGCACACAACCTAGCAATATTTTTCTTCTCTTTTTGCAAAAGAGTGGTTCGCAAGGAGTTATATCCTGGTGGCAAATAACCTCCAATATTATTATCCGCGGCATAAGTGAAGACGGCCTGAAAGTATGGGTTCCTTGCTAAAGTGAATGACAATCCTGCTGAATAAAACATCCTAGCAATGTAGTTGGATTTCTGATATTGTTGGAGATGTTTCTGTAATAAAGCATTTCATAATGAATCATTCTATGAGACTATCAATGTTTAATGAGTTTGTGGGATTGAAGTTGCTTTCTATAGCTGAAACCCGCTTTGCTTCCATAATATGATGCTAAAGAGATTCAAATTGATAAAAGGTGGTCTCCAAAATATGGTAATCAGTATGGAGTGTGCATAAAGATGATAATCTAGGGAGAGCGAGATTTGTTAAAGATAAGATATTAGATGATCTTTGGTTGGATTCAATTGATTACATAATTGCTTTCACTGCTCCCATTTATAATATGATCAGGATTTGTGACACTGATAAACCTTGTCTTCATCTGATTTATGATATGAGGGATGAGATGATTGAGAAAGTGAAGAAAGCTATATACTTGCATGAATTGAAGAGGATGGATGAGACCTCAACTTTCTATGACATGGTGCATGGCATTCTTGTGGATCGTTGGACCAAAATTCAACTCCACTTCATTGTTTGGCACATGCTTTGAATCCCAAGTAAGCTTTTAAATATGAATGGATTTATTACTTCTCTTATTTGATATAATCTGTTAATTGTTTTTTTTTTCTTTTAGATACTATAGTGAACAATGGCTTAATGAAAATTTTAGTCAGTTTCTCCACACAAGGGTCAAGAGATTAATCAAGAAAGACAAAAATGCATAAAGAGATATTTTCCTAACTTGAAGGACCGAAATAAAATAAATTTGGAGTATGTGGACTCTGCTAATACAAGTGGGGGTTTTAGAGATTATGATGCCATCCAAAATCGATAGTCTATGGAGCCCAAAGCTTGGTGGATGCTTCATGGTGCTTGTGCACCTATGCTTCAAATTGCGACTTGTTGCACAACCTTCTTCTTCATCATGTGTTGAACGCAATTGGAGTACTTATTCTTTTGTGCATTCTATAAGGAGGAATAAAATGACTTCAAAACGTGTTGAAGACTTGGTTTATATACATAGCAACCTTCGGCTCTTATCAAGAAAGAGTCCACAATATACACAAGAGGAGAATAAAATGCGGAACATTGCTGGAGATACATTTGATACATTTGAAGATGTTGGAATTCTTGAAGTTGCTACTCTTTCACTTGATGAGCTAGCGATGGAGTCAAATGTTATTGATGAAAATGCTCCATGAAGGTAATCTCCATATTTTATGTTTGTCTATGAATATTGTGTTTTTTTTTGCTTTCTCTTAATGATAATATGGGCTATTTAATTCTTATCTAAAATTAAAAATTGAAATGCAGCCTCTTCGAATTTTTTTTGGTTACATTGATGGGGATTATTAGTTTAGTTTAATTTTTTTGTTAAATTATTGAATAGTAAATGAAATATACACTATATAAATTTAAAATATTATTTAATATTAAAACGTGTCCCAACGTGTTGAAATCCATATTTTTTAAGATTGACGTATCGGATAGTGATGTCGTGTCGCGTGTCATGTCAGTGCTACTTAGATCACCACTAACTGTAATATCATAATCATAACCTATACTTTCTAATTCGAAAATAATATAAAAACTACAAAATAACTTCCATTGTGATCAACCACTGTAATATCACCACTAACTGTAATATCATAATCATAACCTACACTGGCTAATTCGAAAATAATACAGAATTATGACTGCCTAAATGGCTAAATCAGATTTTGGTCTATCAACTTCCAGTGTGATCAACCATTGCTGTGTTATGCAAAGATATCATTGATTTCACTAGGGAGTCCAAAAGGAAAATGCTTTTTGAACAAAAACTAAACATTAAAGTTGCCCCATTGATTTTTGAGATGCATGTTGACGAAAAATGATTAGAAGTGAGATATTTTCTTATGTTCAAACAATGGAATTGTGTCCAAAATTCACTAACATAAATAATTCCCAGCCATTATTAGTTCATAATGATTGAAATTTTCAGGCAAAATTTATTCAGCCTTTGGTGTCTAAGTGATAGAAGTAATAGGTGGGTTAAGGTGTACAATAGGAGAATTATCAGTTAGTTAGTGGGGCTGTTAACTGTTAGATATTAACTGAGTTAGTTAATAGGTTGGAGGGAAATTGTAAAAAGGATAGAGAGAGTGGGAAAGGGGGTTGGGAAATTACTTGGAGGTGGGTGATCCTCGAATTTCACCTGTAACAATTGGGAGTTGGAAGCTCCATTTCTGAATAAACTTCCTGTTTCATTTTTCTCTGTGATCCAGTTCCTAACACTAAGCCTGTGACTTGAACCTACACTAAGGATCACAACACAATTCTCATAAGAATCTGGGATAACCATATCTCAAAAGCTAGCAATTGTAGTTGGAGAGCCCAAGGTCTTATAAGCTCCACACTACAGTTTCATAGGAGAACAATGCGTCCTAGACATCCCTACCCTGACATAACCCACCCCGCCCTAACTAACTAATTCATTGACAGTCTAACTATCTTAACTAACTTTCCCTTCTCCTTATATCCTAACAATAACCCTAACCCATAAATCTAAGCATCTGTTTGTCCTACCTCAGAAAAAGAGTGAGGGAGCAATATAATTAGAAGTCTAGAGCAAGGTTGACACATGACATATGTCTCAACTCTCAAGCATCATTTCAACATACAACTATAGAGAGAACAAAATTAGGACAACTATGCTGGATGCTTGGAAGTTGGAACAAAATATAATGTTTATAACCTATTCCCTTTTGGCTTGACCTCATACAGATGTATACAATAGTATAGACCAATTTGTAACATTTTGTGATTATAGAAACAAAAAAAAAAAGATTGCAACAATATCAAATTATATTCTAGGAACAAGAAAAAATCAAAGTCAAAAGCATGAGAATTATAGCAGGGATATGAACTATGAAATAGCAACTAACCAACCAATCTCTTGAAGCTTCTTCATTCATTAGTAGCCTTCCCAACTCGGCCATTGCATTTCCTACAACATTAGAAACTTGAAGAGTCAGTTCTACCTTTTTACTATTAATCCAGAAATTTCATGTCAAGTCTGATTAAGATTAGTTAAACATTGGGGTTAGAAGAAGAAGAAGAAAAAAATCAGAATGAGGGGAAATTGGGAAACTTACTGTGCATTTGGTTATGTTTTCTGTTTTCATTTTTAGTTGATATGTTTTCACTAAAATGCCATATTTTTTTTTCATTTCGTTTCTCATTTTCAAGAAAGTAAATGATGAAAACAAGATTTTGTTGATTTTACCACTTTCTTTGTAAATTCAAGAAACGATTAAAATAAAGATGACATTTTGTAATTCCGAGTGAAAACATATCTATCATCTGAAAATGAAAACAAAACACAAACCAAATGTATACCCTTTGAAGTTGAACATATCAATAAATGCAAAATTGATGATGCAACTCACTAGTCTATCTATCCTACTCAAGAGTTTATTTTCTTAGGAAAAAGACCAAGCTACTCAAAATAAGATTGTGTTTAGATTTTCGTTTCAGAGACAACAAACGTCTGTTTGCACTTTCTAAAGCACAAAACAGAGAAGCAACAACATTGTTGGATTGGAAATACTGATGGTTACGTTCAACTGAACTGTTTCCCAAACACACCCTAAGTTGTCCCAGTTCCAGGTTCCCATCATACTTGATGACACCATTTTTCTTTCATGCTGATTACCAGTAACAACAGATTAACAGATAATGTGAACCATAAAAGTGAATATTGAAATTTGACAAACTATCAAGGACACTCTAAATACATCATTCAGATAAGATTACCTGTTGGACGAGAAAACAACTAGGCATACTCATACATCTTTCCCAACTTAACAATAACAATTCATGGAGCCAGTTGGTCCATTGGAATCAACAGTTTGCCAAAACTAACAGCCTGATCAAATACAAGCAGCATGTTTTTGTTAAGAAGCTATAATACCATTAAGCATCAAATGGAAAGTAGCTATCTAACTAAAGTGATGAAGCTCTTCATACGTCATTACATCAATTGTGGTGAACAAAATCAGTTCAAAGTTGACCTCACTGAAGATGGGACAAGGAGTTTGCTCATTCCCCAAAACTGAAACCCAGTGCTTGATCAACGGATGTGGAGGCACATAGACCTTCAAAAACACAACAAACAGAGAAACCAATCAAACAAAACACCTCAGAGAAATCACCAAATACGCATGCACTCCTTCCATTATTTTTCCCTCAGCAACCAACTAGAGCAAAAACCCTCAAACCCAGAAGCCAAAACCGCAAAAGGAATCCAAAAAATCCAATACACAAATAAATTGACCAATTAAGCAGTGGCACATAAATCATTAAAAAAAAGAATAATTGGCTCCTTTTCTCAAGTTTTTCTCATGAACCAAACACGCCAAAAGTTCATAAACCGAGAAGCCAAAACCATAAGCGGAATAATAATTTTTTTAAACAAAAAATTGTCTCCCTTCCCTCCATTTTTCCTTTCTCAGAAACCAAACAAACCAAAAACCCATAATAAACCCATAAGCCAAAATCAAAAGAGGAATTAAAAAATCCAACAAAACCCAGAAGCAAAAACCCTAAAAGGAATAGTCAATAATTAAAAAAAAAAAATCTTTACAACAGATCATATAACTAGTTAAGCCACCAAAGATAAATTTCCAATAAAAACAAACCTTTGACTCCATTCCCTCCATTTTACTTTCTTAGAAACCAAAACCCCATAAACCCAGAAGCCAAAACCAAAAGAAATAATATCAAAAACAAAAAATCCAAAAAAAAAAAAAACGTAAAACCCAACAAACAGATAAACCAACCAACCAAAACCACCATACCACCACAGAGAAATAACCAAAAAAACAAAAAAAAAAACTGTTGTCTCTTTCATCTTTGTACGACCCAAAATCCACAAACCCATTAAGCAAAAGAGCACAAAAAGGAGAAGGAAACTAACGAGCATTCGGTTCTCAGAGAGAGGCTTCTCCTCCATGGTCATCTGAGAGCACACCGCACCACACGTGCGCCGCGGAGCACTGGAATAAGCGATCTGAGCGGGGAAAGAAAGCAACAGTGACAACACAACAAATAAAAAGGGTATATAAATAAATATGTGAGAATCGAATCCAACGTAATAAATGGGAGCAAAGCAAAGCAAACAAACCCATTAAAATGAAGCACAAAATAAATGGGAAATTAAAAAGATCTAATTTATTATTAGTAGCATTGCCTTTGGTGTTGTGAATGTGAAAATAGGGGAAAGAGAGAGGCGAGAGGGAGAGTGACATGTGTACGGAATTGGTGCCGAATCGGAGGGGAGAGGGAGATTAAGGTTGAAGTGAATGCGGGAACAAGCCATGTATGAATGATGTATCTATGTAATGTAATCTTGGTCCGAGGTTGAGCTGTTTGTGTGTGACTTATGGGGAAGATGGTCTTATATGCTTATTTTAGATCAACGGTTTTTTTGATAGAAATAGATATATAGGCAAAAGAATCTAAATAATATAATTTTAATGAAAAAAATTATTAATTTGGTATTGTTTGTAAATAAATTATCAATTTGGGACAGTAGGTCACGTTCAGAATGGGCATGATTGGTCACGCCCAGAATGGGCATGACTGGTCACGCCCAGATTAGGCGTGACTGGACATTCACGCCTAATCTAGGCGTGACCACTGATGCTCATTCTAAGCGTGACCTACTCTTATATAAGTTGTAGTTTTTTACTTTTTCACCACTTTTACTGTTGCGCCTTCTCTCTAAAAGTTTCTGAAGCACACCTTTGTTAGCTTTTGAGTGATTTATCTTTGCACCGAAGCTATGGCAACAAGTAAGTTAATTTATTAATTATGAGTATTATTTAATATATTATATTGTTGATTTTTAAATTTGTTAGAGCCATATTATTTATTTAGTTTTGTAGATAACTGATTGGTATTGGGTTATAGGATTTAGTTTAGTCTAGGGTTTAGTTGTTAATTACAATTATTTTAATAAATGTACTTAGTTCAGTTTAGGGTTGAAGGGTTATGGATTAGGGTTTACGAATTAGGGTTTAATTTAAGGACTACGATTTGGGTTTAGGGTTAAGTTGTATAATTAAAACTGTTGTACTGAATTTACTTAGTGTTTAGGGTTTACTTAGGATTTAGGATTTTAGGGTTTGGTGTTTAGTGTTTGAGATTTAGTGTTTAGCATTGAGTTGTTAAATTAAAATTATTAGGGAATAGGGTTTTATGTTTAGGGTTTAGTTGAGGGTTTAGAATTTTAGGGTTTGGAATTTATGGATTTTAGGATTTAGTTTACGGCTTAGTTTAGGGTTTAGGACTTTAGTTGATCTATGCGAACAAGTAAGTTAATTTATTAATGATGCATATTATTTAATATGTTATATTATTTAATTATAAAATTGTTAGGGCCATATTATTTAACTAGTTTTGTAGATAACTGTTAGGTATTATGATATATGTTTTAGTTCAATTTAGGGTTTACTTAAGATTTTAGGGTTTAGGGTTTAGTTATTAATTTACAATTAATTTTTAGAGTATATAGGGTTTAGTTTAGGATTTTAGGGTTTAGGATTTAGTTGTTAAATTAAAATTATTTAACTAAATTAACTTAGTGTTTAGGGTTCAAGGCTTAGGGGTTTGAGTTTAGGAATTATTGTTTAGTTCAGGGATTAGGATTTTAGGGTGCAGGGTTTAGTTTAGTTTAGGGTTTCGGGTTCAGTGCTCAGGGTCTACGGTGTAGGGTCTACGAATGAGGGTTTAGTGTTTTTGGGTGTAGGGTTTGGTTGCTAAATTAAAAGTTTTCTTTTAAAATTTATTTAGTTCATTTTAGGCTGTAGGCGTATGGTTTACATTCTAGGGTTTATGGTTTAGTGTTTAAATTATTTTATTGAATTTACTTAAGGTTAGCGATTAGGGTTTAGTTTAGGGATTATGATTTTAGGGTTAATGGTTTAGTGTTTGGGTTTAGTGTTTAGGATTTACTGTTTAAATTAATTTTTTTTATTAAATTTAATTAGTTCAGTTTAGGGTTAAGGTAATTTATTTGTATTGTAATTTAATTAGAAGTTATTAAATTATTAATTATAATATTGTTTTAATTATATTAAGATAGTCTCATAATACATGGCTGATTCATCATCTTCAGCGTCTTCACGGTCTGGATCTGATCACGAGGGTGACGGAAGGGATCCGACGACCCATGTTATGCCTACCTCGTATAAGTGGGGGGTTTCAAATTAAGTTTAATGCTTTAGGCAAGTTTCGTGCACACGAGCTTCCTTGGTATCGTCTAACAATAGATTCCCTTTACTCGGGAAGAGGTACGTGTTGTTATTTACATAAGTTTTGGTCGGTTAACTTGGATAATTTGCATGTTTTGTAATCATCGTTCTTTCCTAATTGTGTGTTTAATTGTTTTGTTCAGGTGGTTTGGCAACCATATGCAGGCTATCACTTCCTTGGTGCAACTGAGCACGAGTGACTATTATGGATGGTTATCACTTCCTTGGTGCGACTGAGCACGAGCGACTGTTGTGGATAGCTACTAGTCCAATTATATACTTCCACACAGTTGAATATTCTCATCCGGACAGATGCATGCGACAATTTGGAAGGGATCAGCCAGTCCCACGAAGGCCGAGGAAGTTGAAGGGCGTGCATGACCTATCCATGCGAGGCAAACAACAAGATAATTGGAGTCGTAAGGTGAGACCCTTTATCCGCCGATCGAAGGTTAGGGACCAACGCATAGAGCTGCCCCCCCCAACTGACTACTCATGGTTTGGTACAGGGAGAATGGGAAACGATACGTGACGAAGATGGCTGCCAAGATGGGTCGTGGTGTAAGTGTTGTTTAAATTTAATTTGTAAACTAAGTTTCATTTTCATGGCATTATTGTCTGGACTAATGAATTTGTTGTGTAATTTGTAGTTTGATGCCCTGGAGATGTTGTACTATGCAAGTGGCGGTCAGGAGTGGCCTGGATTCGGCATGGACTACTTGCACAAGGAGGTGGATCGCATTATATCCATGTTTCGACAAAGCTGTCGCTTGGAGGAGCCAGGCTCACATGCACCCCCATCACAGCTTCAGCATGACCCACAGGTGTATGTGGATGTTCCCCGTGGGAGACGTGAGGGACATGGACTAGAGCGTCGTTGGAAAGTCATGCCCTATGTTCCTAAGCCCATAGGAGTTCCCAGGGCTCGCATTGATGGTTGCTATAGGCCTCCATTGATAGAACCTACATACGACAGTCATCCTTTCTATTATCAATCCTCTCAGTAACGGGACATGGGGTATCAGGGGTTCAGTAGCCAGAGAGACATGCGTCCACCGATAGACTCCCAGTCACAACATGTGTATTATGTGACTACTTTGGCCATGGCATCAGCGGAGTGTGGGACAAGTAGTGACGTTCCTGCTACAAAGTGGAGTGCTGATGATATTGACAACCTGTTGTCTTAGGTTGATTATACTCTGGCCGGTTGTGGGGATTGACTAGCACATGCAGAATATGTCACCCCACCTCCTGATTATCCTCGCCCACCATCACAAGATCAGGGGATTGCATACCTACTTGCATATGTAGACCCTTCTCAGGCAGGCCCTCCTCAAGCAGGCCTTCTCAAGCAGGCTCTTCTCGGCTCCGTGGTAGATGGAGGTTGCCCGATCGTCAAGCGCGTCATCAGCAGTGGCCACCTGAGTCATAGTTTTTATTTTTGTATTATGTTAGTGTTTATTTTTTTTTGTTTGTAGTGGACTTTATTTGAGATTCAGATGTTTATGACATCAATTTCGTGTAATGGTTATATTTCTCGTCTTAACATAGCACGACCAGTGTGACGTACAACATTTTTATGCTTTGATGTAGGTAATGCATATGAATACGGCGATAACAAAAACACACACGCACAATTCAAACACTGGGTCGTTACAACATTATTAGGAGACGACCAAAATCTTATTGTTCACTCAAACTTTCTTTTCTTTTCCTTTTTGGAAAAGAAGAGCCCATTGAGAGGAATATGTACAAAAGACTAATCAAAACATTCATATGATCAAGTCAAGTCCACTCAATAAGCAATTTTTTTACTAGCTCAGTTTCAACTAAAACCCTGAGCCTGAAAGGAAACCCTTGCTGTATAAGTGGATCCCAAGCAGCGTTACTAAAAAATAAATTGACCCAAGTGCACAAGACAATGAACGAATATCACATAAAATAGATTCTTTGGCAACACTTAAGACACAAATGCCTGATTCTATCCTGAATCTTGACCTTCAGGTCTTTCAAAAAATAGAAATGTATTCCAAGGACTCCAACTATTTATGTGCAAATAAAGATAACATTCATGCCGATCATTGTCATGTAAAATAGAATATGGCATCAATCATTATATCTAACCATGAGTGCATGAATTCATGAAACATGCAGTTTGACAAATAAGATTGAAGAAAAGACAAAATTAAAATAACAACAAAAATATTGAAATTCTTACTGAGAACAATCTCAAGAAGGTGGTGGTTTTGGAGTTGAGACTTGAGAGACCTTACCCCTTGGAAAATAAACAATGTAGAACACATTGTTTATTAACAACATAATATCTTAAATCCAACTTGAATCCACAATGGTGTTGAATTTCAAGAGGCCACACCACATTGTTGTCTTCCTCTTCCACCCAGGGTGCAAAAGTTCGTTGCAGTGTTAGTTCGAACAAATAACCCAAAAAAGATAACACTTACCAAACAGACCAATGCACTAACATGACTCTATCATATTATAGTGCTTGATTATCCCCCAACTACTATCAGTTGCTCGAGTTAGGTTATATTATAAACAAAATAAACATATTTGAAACTATTTTTAAAGCCTCTTCCCATTGATGGTTATCATTAAGATCATCATGCAAAAACCAAAAGAAGTGTGAATCATGCAAAAGCCTCTTCACGTCGTCAGTTAACAACCCCAAATAAGACATGATTGGAGACGACCAAATAGGGCGGGACTGAACACGCCTAACAAATAGGAAGTGACTGAAGACGCCCAATTTAGGCGTGATAGAAAGGGGTGTCACGCCTACATTTGGGCATCATTGACCCCTATATAAGGCAAACTGTCCCACACAACTTACCTCGACAACGAAATTCAATCTGAATACTATGACATTCTTAGGAGAAACAAGCAGTCAAACCATTGCTAACTCAAAATTAGCCTTCATTTTTCCAAATGGATCGATGAAACACAACGAAACAGGTGTTTATTTTGAATGTCCTTCTCCAATACCAATGCGGGTTCCCAATGAGTGTTCTTTTCAAACACTGAAGAGTAGGATGTGCAACACCCTTATGCTAAGCAGTGACCATTCTGTTGATGAAATCTACTACAGACAGCCATCCCTACATCCAGGTCAGCAATATTTTTTTCATTCTATTCAACTCACCAATGATAACGATGTTTGCATAATGTTAATGTGCAATGAACAAATGTCGAGCATTGGACCTATAGAAATATTACGCACCATAAACAGAACACCTGATGGTATACTCAACCTACTTTAATCCACCATCGTCCCAACACATGATGCAATGCTATATTACAACGGCAAGGTGATTTTGTGGGGTTATGCATTCACTGGAACAAATCCAATACAATTTGAAATTCCTTCATGATGCAACATTGAAACACTGAAGGATGTAATCAAGCAAGTTGCGCCTGTTGGGGTTCCCCCTCATGGAATTCACAACTCACAGGTGGTAAGAAAATCATTTTTTCGACAGCCAGCCCATTACGCTTATTTAGACAACAAAATTGAATATCACATAAAAGAGTTGCTAACCAATGTAGACGTCTTGAAGGTGTTAGCAGAATCCAATTACTGGAAACGTTTTTCTCCAATACACATCTTAGCTGTTTTTAGCAAACCTGTAGCCGAACTGGAAGAAGACATGTCCGCTACACAACATATGTGAAACTGCTAATTAGTGTTGTTATTTTCTTATTTCGATAAGTGTGGTTATTTCAATTGTTCTTATTATTTCAATTGATGGCGTAATTGTATTGGTCCTGTCAAAAACATATTTTTTTAATGCGAATTGATCAAGATGATGAAAGGCTAAACATATTCTGAAACAATATGTAATTCCTTAAAATGAAATACATTTACATACAACTAATATTACAAACATCATTAAAAAATCAGGAAACAACACGACGATCAGGACAAGCTCTCCGATTATGTCCAACAACCTTGCAAATTCCGCATCTGGGGCGTCTTTGACTAGTTTCGACTTCGTCCATCTCGTTACGTATTCTAGTGGCCTTTGGACGACCTTTTCCATGCAACATTTCCCTATTGGGTATGATAACTGGACCGTCACTCGGTGCAATAGCACCTTCATTACCAATTGGCTGCCATGGGACTGAGTAAGCTTGCACCAAATTACTTACGAGGAAGACATCATCCACATACTGAAAAGGATTATGACGAACATGTAAAGCAGCAGCTGCGGCGTGACTACATGGGTATTTGAAGGCCTTAAACTTGCCACATTTACAAGAACGCTCTCCAAGATTCACTGAATATGACCTCTCGCAGCCCTCCTCCACCTCAAACTGTGTTTGATCAAGATTATATGTGCGTACATGGTGGCCGGTAGCAACGGACTAATTATGCCTCATAGCATCAACCAAATTTTTGCAATGCTGCATTAAAGGCTCAACTTGTGAAATAGCCGCCTAACCCCTTGTTACAAAATATTCAACCAATCTGTTGTACGTGTGCTTCACCAAAGCAGCGATAGGCATGTTTCTTGCTCCCTTCAACACCCTCTTGACTGATTCAGACAAGTTTGTTGTCATATGGCCAAATCTCCTCCCTTCTACGTCATATGCACATGTCCACTTTTCCTTGGGGATGCTATCAATCCATTCTGCAACCTCAGGACTACTATCACGAAATTGTGCTAACACCACCTCAAAATCAATTATACAGGGAGTATAACCTGCAAAACAATCCTACCATTAACACTAATCGAGTTACGGATATATCCATTTAATATATTCAAAATACTTGTTAACCATACCTAAATTCATCAGTGTCTTCTTCAAGCGTTGATTTTTGAACTTTTGATTAAAATTACTGGCAATATGACGAAGGCAAAACACGTGATGAGCATAAGGTGGTTGCCAACCAGGATGATTCGCCACAACAGATAGTATGCTCCGGTGCCTATCTGAAATGAGACATATGTTTTGCCTTTGCGTAACGTGGAAAAGAATGTTAGCAAGGAAGTATGTCTAGGCTTCTAAGGTCTCCCCCTCAACTATGGCAAATGCCAGTGGCAGACATTCATTATTGCCATCTTGAGTTGTGGCAATCAACAATTTCTTTGTATACTTCCCATACAAATGAGTGTCATCAATCTTAATCATTGGTTTGTAAAAATTAAATCTCTGGCAACATTGTCTGAAAGTCCAGAACATGCGATGAAACACACGCTTTCCCCGTACCAGACGATTTGCCACAAAATAATCATTGGTTTGAATATCATAAAAAGAACCTGGTGAAAAACGAAGCACGTAGCCACACCACCTGGGCAAAAATGCATATGATTCTTCCCAATTCCTGTAAATCATTGTCATTGCTTTCTACTTCGCACACTAGGCCTTACGATATGAAACTCTAAATCCAAATGAATTGGCGATCCTTTTCCCACCAATGCAATCGACACAGACGGTTCCTCCTTAATCATTCCTAACAATGCAAATGTAGCATTCACATTAAAATTAACAACCTTAAAGAACCATTATTGAAGACATATAGAGGAAATTTAAAAAATACATACCTACTACAAGTGAAGCAATAACATTAGAATCAAGCTGTCTATGACCCTGTGAAATATGGTCATTCAGACAATTGTGTTTGTCACCCCATCTTGAAACAATTCACTTCTCACCGAACGCTGGTTTAATTACCCTAACCCTCCATGGGCAACCCTCGTTATGAGTAATACTTCTCATGCTAAACTTGTTAGGCTTGCTCTCAACCACATATGCTTCTTGATGCTCCTTCATGAGGTTCTGCTTACATGCGATTTGTGCGTCCTTTGTGGAGGCAAATTCCTGTTTAACAAACAACGCATCCCCTAATTGCCATGGACCCCGCACTGAACCCGAACCGGAACCAATAAAAGATTCTTCTTCGCTTGGATGACTCCAATCAATATATGTATAATGAGGAATTTCATCCCAAAAAGGAGCGACCTCAGCACCTTCAAATACAAAATCAATTGAATTAATATAAGATGCACACTAAAATACTATAACATACAGATATTCAAATTTTAGATCACTTCATCATTCATTTCAGTAATGTTACATACCTTCAACAGGTTGTTCTGATTGTGTACATCCTACGTCCGGATGATGACGGATTTCAGACGACCACACATCAATGTCTACTTGGAATCCAGTCGCATGCACACCAGCATCGTCATCATTATCCGATGCACTAGCATCCTCCTCAAGAAGACGATCTTCCATTGTAATGTTTTCATCATCGTCATCCATAACCCAAGTTGGATTATGTGAATCTTCCTCAGACACGTTTACAAATGGAGCAGCATATGACGATGTAGGCTTACCAGAATTTAAAGGAACTGACCTGATGGGTAAAACATCATTTACTACAGTAAAGTCCACGTACAACTCTATAAAATCTTTCGTTGGCAGCTTAAAAAATTCTTCCATTAGCAATTCTATGTCTTCGTCATCCACAAGTTGAAAACCCATGTACTGTTCACGTTGCCATAATCTTCCCGTAACCAAAGTGATACATTGGTTGTCTTGCAGACCTAATTTTTGGCGTATCTTCTGATGTAATTCACCCATTGTTGAGCTTCGCTTAATACGTGTTTGCCTTTTCTCCCCTTCAAAAACAACACCCTGTCGCCCTTCAAATTTCCTTCCATTAAAAAATAACACAACACGGACAAACTCCTCACCTCCTGAACTCATTTCTTCCACTCAACAAAAACAAAAACTTCTTGGCAGAGCTTCGCTGTAGACATAAATTTCAAAAACTTGTGTTAGAATATGTTGTTACCATTACTCATAAAGAAATAAATTCATAAAACAAGATAAACGACATTGCTCGGGTTACAAAGATTAATAGCGATACTTTAACAACCCTAAACCCTAAAACACTAAAAACTAAACCATAGACCTTAACCCTTAGACCCATAAACCTTAAACCATAAACCCTAAAACCCTAAAACCCTAAACCCTAAACTGTAACCTGTAAATCCTAAACTTTAAACCCTAAACACTCAACACTAAAGCCTAACCCGTTAACCCTACGCCTTACACCCTAAACCCTCAACACTGAACCCTAAACCTAAACCCTTCACCCTAAACCATAAACTAAACTAAACCCTAGACTATTAGCCTGCATTGTTAACTGCAATTAGCAAAGAAAGATTCAAATAAAGGAAAAGCTTCTAAGAGTCATCCAACGAAACAACATACTACATATCATGCACAAACGACTTTTGAAAATCCACCATGTCATTCACAACCAACAAATTCAATGGAAGGGACACACTCACCTGCTATGACATCTAATGTATCACCTCCACCTTCAATGGAAGGGGTGCACTCACGATGTACATCACAACCAACAAATTCAGATGCAGGATGAAACACTTATTAGGCTTATATTGGTGATGACAGGAGGAATTTACACGCACATTGAAACAATTGACCAAAAGAGCATTGGCACAAGGTAAACCTCCACCAAGTGAGTTAGATGTGTAGTGTGGTGTAGCTAGATCTAAGAAAGGAAAAGTTTCTGGGTTTGGAATGGAATCTAAGGTAATGGCAACAAGTCCATCCTATCGTTGCTCGTCTTCTACATCAATGGAGTGGGTAAAAAAACAGGAGTTTGATGAATTGGCAAAAGAGATGGAAGAAGTTAAAAATGAAAGAGATAAGCTTCAAGCCAGAGTTGCAAACACTGAATGCCTTGTAGACCATAACAATGCAATAATACCAAAATTGATTGCAAGGGCGAATAGACCATTTACTGTAAATGAAAGTCAAGATGAAGGCGAAGATGACCGTGAATACGAAGGTGACGAGGAGTCACCAAGTGAACCATAGTGTCTCAACACTGAACCCTAAACCTTAACCTCTCATCCTAAACCCTAAACTAAACTAAACCCTGCACCCTAAACCCTAAGTCCCAAAACCCTCAAAAATACCCTACACCCTAAGACCCAAAACCCAAAAAACTAAACCATACACCCCAACCCTTAGACCCTAAAACCTTAAACCATAAACCCCTAAACCCTAACACCTTAAACCCTAACCCTTAGACCCTAAAACCTTAAACCATAAACCCCTAAACCCTAACACCTTAAACACTAACCCTTAGACCCTAAAACCTTAAACCTTAAACCATAAACCATAAATCCCTAAACCCTAACACCTTAAACCATAACCCCTAGACCCTAAAACCTTAAACCTTAAACCATAAACCCCTAAACCCTAACACCTAAAACCCTAACCATTAGACCCTAAAACCTTAAACCTTAAACCATAAACCCCTAAACCTAACACTTAAACCTTAACCCTTAGACCCCAAAAGCTTAAACCTTAAACCATAAACCCCTAAACCCTAACGCCTTAAACCCTAACCCTTAGACCCTGAAACCTTAAACCTTAAACCTTAAACCATAAACCCCTAAACCCTAACACCTTAACCCCTAACCCTTAGACCCTAAAACCTTAAACCTTAAACCTTAAACCATAAACCCTTAAACCCTTACACCTTAAACCCTAACCTTTAGACCCTAAAACCTTAAACCTTAAACCATAAACCCCTAAACCCTAACACCTTAAACCCTAACCCTTAGACCCTAAAACCTCAAACCTTAAACCATAAACCCCTAAACCCTAACACCTTTAACCCTAAACCTTAAACAAAAAAACCTACACCCTAAAACGTAAACCATACACGCCTATAACCTAAAATGAACTAAATAAATTTAAAAAAAAAACTTTTAATTTAACAACCAAACCCTACACCCAAAAACACTAAATCCTAATCCGTAAACCCTAAACCTAAACATTTTTCTGCAAAACTAAACCATAAACACTAACAATTTCACATGTCACTAACAATTTTATAATATAACATATTAACTAATATCCATAATTAATAAAATAACTTACTTGTTGGCAGAGTTCGCGCTGCAAAGTCACTCACACTACATTTTGGAAACTTTTAGAGAGAAGGCGAAACAGTAAAAGTGACGAAAACGTAACAGAGGGCAGCGTATAAAAGGGTGGGTCACGCCCAGAATGGGCATGATTGGTAACGCTTAAATTAGGCGTGACTGCCCCCCTAGTCACGCCTAATCTGGGCGTGACCAGTCTTGCCCATTCTGGGCGTGACCTACTGCCCCAGATTGGTAATTTGTTTGCAAACAACCCCAAATTGGTAATTTTTTTAATTAAAATTGTATTATTTAGTTTCTTTTACCTAGATATATCATATATGGATATGGATACACGACATTGCATATGTATGTACCTCATTTTCATTTTTCATGTTCAAATAACATTAGTTTGTTACAGATAATTTATAATTTATTTCTGGTTGTGTATATCTTTTATTGAACTATTTTTTAAAATTTATTTGTTGAAATAAATATTTATCATAATAAAATAAATAAATTTTTATTTTTTAGTAAGTGTTCTCTAAATTTGTTTACATAAAAATAATAATTTTTTGTTTATTTTAAGAAACAAATTTTATTTATTTCTTAATAAAGCATTTATTTTAAAATTATTTTTTTATAAACAAACTCACCTATATTTTTTATGATATTTCTATATTTTTATTTATTTTTTGTAACTTCCTAGTTATCTTTTGTATCTAGGAGTGTTCATCAGACAAATTTAGATAGATTCAGGTTCAAAATGGCTCACCCGACAAAATTCGATCATTGTTTTTTCTGGATCAAATTTTCCCGATTTCTTTTTTGGATAGGGCAATTTTGAATTAGCTGTTTACGAGTTTCGCCGATTGAGTTTATACGAGTAGAAGATATCAACTTGAAACTCCAATTCACTCCGGCAACTCGAACTCGCACACCACCACGATGACAAGCGACAAGAGAAACATTTTTTTAGTGGAAATGAAGAATGAGTAAAAGTGCAAAGCACACACTAGTCTTGCGTAACTGAGTTAAAAAGTTGACACCTAGACCAAGTTTCACCATTTTAGATTTGATTAAAATGAAAAAAAAAAGGAGTCTATCGATAACACCAAAAGAACACATAATTTCTACAAAAGTAGCTCACAATCTGAGTTAAGCCACCCTAATTAGTAATAGTGTAATGATAAGGGACTATAATACTAAGATAAAGGTATAATAATCAAGAAATAATGTAGAAAGAACTATGATGGCTTTGATAATGGGACATGAGAAATTGTCATCATGTCCAAGCCCCATTGGTGCCCTCAAATAACAAGGGATAGCAAAACGGGTCTGGCCCAGCGGGCCAGCCCATTTGGCCCACGAAAAAGTGGGTTGGGTTGAGATTTTGAACCCAAAATGACTAAACGGACAAGGCCAACCCGGCCTACCAAAATGTGGGCCAAAATCGGGCCTGGGCCGAGCCAGCCCACCGAGCCAACAACCCACAATGCTAAGTCATTTACAAATGATACAATGCTGAGAGACATGAGTGGTGAGTGCACTTCCTAAACAAAAGGCTTTAGTGAATAATAATAATAATAAAAAATTAGATAGATATTATTGTATAATGTATATTGTGTGGCTGAGAGAGAGTGAAAGTGAGAGAGATGAGACGTTGAGACTCGTTAGAGTGTGAGACCTAAGACCTGAGATTAGTGAGTCTGAGAGAGAAGAGAGTGAGAGGCTTCCATTCCGCCTTCCATCCGAGCTTCTGCCAGCCTGGTTGCTTCATCATCATTGTCAAGCTTTGTGGTGGTCACCATTCTCGTTATCTTTCGTCAACCTCGGCAGCAATGACCATTATCGTTCTCGTGTCGGCCTCCTGTGTGTTCCTCGACCTCGAACCCCTTTTACTCAATCTCCTTTATTCTCACTTTTCAATCCAAAATCGTTAACTTCAATTGATTTTAGGGTTGCCCTTTCTCTCATTTTTCTTCATTTTTTATATTTCCTTTGTTAATTTTGATATTAATATTTAGGGTTTCGTTTCCCTTTATCAGAGTCTCTCTGTTGGTGATTGCCATAGAGTGCTGGAACTTTTTCTCAGGCTGTTGCGGTTGAAGATTCAGTGATTATGCCATTACTGCTTTTACTTGAAATGAGTAAATTTGATTTTCATTTCGGTTATGAAGTTTTGTGTCATGTGATGAATTATGGATTAATGGGGGAATTGGTTCTGTTGTGTTTTTGGATTTTGTCTCCTTGCTTAAGTTTCAATTGCTGTTGTTATTCCTCTATGTGTTGATTCTATTTTCATGTGATATGCGTAATAACATAAGGACATAATGCTATTTGTTTATGAATTTCTTGAAAGGGAGTGAGACACATGAGAATGAGTTGTTTCTGGCTTCTGGTGAAGGCAAAGGGCTTGTAAACGTAATCCTCTAGTAATAGGGTTTTCTTAATTAATAGTCTTAGTTCAACTAATGTAAAGGTTTTGTAGAATTAAGGTTATGCTTTGCTCTGTTTGCTACTAGGATGTTAATTTCTTCTCTGCTATCTATTTGATTGGATTATGGGGTAAGTGACATGGTATTGAATTGTTTAGTTTCTATTACCTGAGGTTTAACAATGTTTGTTATGGTTCATTGTTTCGAACATGATGCATCAGTTTGTATCATGTACTTTAAATTATTCCACTGTGAACTTTTAGGCTATGTGTGGATGTTTAATGGTGATTGGAAGGAAATGAAATGAGGTGGAACAAAAATAAGTGAACTGGAATAAAGTTAGCACTTAGCAGTCTTGTTTAGATGTATTTTGATAGTAACGAAATGGAATGGAATGAAATACTAGTACTTAGCAGTCTTGTTCAGATGTATTTTGATAGAAACGAAATGGAATGGAATGAAATGTATTTATATTATATTTTTCAGGTGGACTGGCCCGCTGGCCCACCTTAAAGTGGGGCGGGCTAGCATTTCCAGTCCACTTTCCAAAAGTGGGTTAGCTTGGCCCGTCCCGTTTTTTTGGTGGGTTGGGCTAGCCCGACTCGTTTTGAGTGGGCTGGCCCACTTTGCCATCCCTACAAATAACAGATTTGTTTATTACTTTGGTAGTCCTAACTCATACGACTTCAATACATTAGTTGGGAGAAGAAAGGGATGAAATTTTTCTCACGTGCGTGACTAACTTAGTTTTTAATTCATTTAAGTGAATTAATCTTAGTTATTGGATCGATTTAATTGAATGGTTGAAATTTTGCATAAGTTTAAAGACTTACCTTGATGTAAACAGATCTTATCCCATATATATATATATATATAGAGAGAGAGAGAGAGAGAGAAAGGATGATTATTATGAGAATAATACTTTGGGAATGAGAATAAACACTCTTAATTGTTGGATTAAAATTAAAGATTGTGATTAAAACACTAAATTAAAATATCACATGCCCTTAATTATACTCATTGATCTCTAATATTCTCAATTTTCCTACTACGCTAGCTTCACTATCGTGTAAAACATATCCTGACATTCATAATCCCTATGTTTGGAGGAGCAACACCTGCCTTTATGGTTTTAATAGAAAGCAAGCTCTAATTGAAGGTCATTCATACTCTGCTCTCTTAAATCCCAATCTTAGGTTGACTATTAAATTAAATCTCCCAGTTTCTGCTTTCTACTTGCATCAATGGACCCCAAAGAACATTGATCAAATCCTCAAAGAGATACTTTCAATTAGCAAAGGGTTCTCGAGTGATAGCAAAATTAATTGTCTTCTTTAAAATATCAAAGAAAAAACACATAAAAAGCCTAATTTTGAAGCAACAGCTTGGCAATGTGCTCTCATATAGGACTAAGCATCGATTGAGTTTGGGCGGCTTTAGGCCCAAACCTGTCAATCAAGATGAAACTGACCTAACCATTTCAAGGTCCATATCCGACCTTTTGCATGTTCGGTTTATGCGGGTTCCAGTCTTGTGGGTTACGATTTTGGTCTGATGGATACATTCAGATTGGGCCCATTTTGGGCCATAATAGATTTTTATGCCAAAAACACATTTTTTTTTCTTTCTAAAGGATTTTGCTTACTTTTTTTAAAAGATAAAAAAAAGTAAATTGGTCATTTTCTAATTATACTGGACAAGGTCAAAATAGACTTTTACACTAAAAATACATTTTTTGAGTGTTTTTATGGATTTTGCTTACTTTTTTTTTATAAAAAAAAGGACCACAAAAGACAATTTTTTTGGCCATTTTCTAATTGTATTGGCCCTAAGGCTAAAATTTTATATATAATAATAACAATAACAATAATATTTATCAATTTTAACATAAATAATATGTTGAAAGGAAAAAATGATAAAACTTGATGAGAATTACATATATCAAGAGATTAAACTTGTGAAGAAAATATACAATATAAGTTAACAATGCAAATATTTAATTTACATTACATCCATAATGATCATACATTTGAACACACTAATTAACTACATAATATACTTCTTATAAGTCCACTAAGTCAACCTTGAAGGAGCATCCTAGAATTCATTAAACCGATTAACACTGTAAAAAACATAATATCAAATGTAATATAGTTCTTTATCTCTTTAGCTCCCTAGTATTGTACACAAGAGCAATATTCTTTAGTAGTAGGGGTGTTCATGGTTTGGATATTAACATAATTATTACTATAACTAATAAATAACCAAATCATAAGTGGGTATTATAACTATTCTTACTAAAATCTGAAAACTCCACGTATGAGCTAGGTGGGTTCCAAATTTTGCTTGTCGGATGATGAGTCAACCTTGTTTAAGGGAGGAACCTGCAAAATAAAGTAAAGACACTCCAACACTCAAGTAAGTACATCAATTATATGAAAATAACTGAGTGTGTGAAAGTGTATAAAAGGCTTCTAAGAGTGTCTCGGAGGGATGTCCATAGTGGGTGAACAGTGATAAATAATGAGGAGATTGTCCTCTGAGTAATGACTTAGTAAAGGTTTAGAGAGAACCTGTATTTATAGTGTGGAGTGTGGGCTTTGGGCCTTTGTTTGTTAATGATCTGTTGATAAGATAATAACAGATAATAGTAAACAGTTATCTAATTTAAATAGAAGATACTGTGTATCTTATTGATATACTATTACTTGTAGATAAGTAACAACTTGTAAATATCTTGTAGAGATATTAGGTGATAAGGTGGTTACACATGTTTGAATAACCAGACATATTTGATATGTTGTTAATAAGGAAATATGCACTGTAAGCGTTCGTGCTCCTATATAGAAGGTCGACGTTCGCACTCCTGTAGCAAGGCTAACAAAGAGGGCAGACAAGTGTGTCTATGTTGACACTTGGAGAATAAATAAGCACCATTAATGTAGCAATGCTGACGTGGAAGGTGTCCACATGTATAGTGATCTTTCAGTGATGACCACATGTTAGTTTACCATATTAAACTGTACAATAACTATAATCATAACTAGTTTTATACAACTAGTTATAATTTGATATAACCAGTTATTGTTTTTAAAATATGGATATATAACTGACTATGAATAAACTAGTTATATAACTTGTTATATAACAAGTTATATATAAAATCAATTACGTAACCAATTATGAATGAATAACAATAAGTTATTGGAAATAATCATTTATATAAAACTAGTTATATATTATTGTTTTTCTAAATAAAAATAAATTATTTGAAATGACCATAAATATAAAACTAGTTATAGCTTTATAACTAGTTATATAAAACTAGTTATAGTTATTTTTTAAAAACTATTTTTTTAGTTAGCAGCACAATGTACTATCACAAATTAAAATAACAACCTTAAGATTGTCATATATGGATTTGTGATTTCTGGGATGATCGAAAATTGGTTAAATGCAACCATATATCAACAATTCCAGGGACACAATATGTAGCATAAGAAATGTTTTTTTTTTTATAAGCAAGTATAGTAATATATTACTTAATGCTTGGTTCACCTTTTTACTATAGAATTAATAGTCCATTTTCAGGATTGCCTATGGAACCACGTGTTTTGTTTGTGGTGTTGTTATGTTTTTATTCTGATTTGGGCGTTGCCCATTGGGTGTGATTAATTACCGATGCAAAATTAGCACCCCAATAACAAACCAACTTGTTGAAAGTCATCATGACTTTTTGGAATATTTTAATATTTAATTATTTCAACGCTAATTTTTTTGTCTTATATGTGATTCATTTTCTATAAAAGGCCAATTAGTTGTCATTCACTCCTTGCCATTGGAGCCACTCCCGTCCCTCAACTACTTTTTTCAACTATGTATTTGTAAAATTCTATGGTTCTCACGTATTGCTCTTTGTGTTGTATTTTTTTATAATTTTTAATTTCATTGTATATGTAATTATTTTGGCAACTATCAATTTTGGGTTTCATCCTATTTAATTTCATTATATATGTAAAAAATTATAGTTTTTGTTATTTTGTTTTTGGTTTCATCTTATTTGGTTATTGCTATTTATAATAATTTCATCTCTATTTTTTTATAACTTTCTATTATATTGGCTTGAAACCATTGCAATACTTATGATTACTTATTGTCATTTTTTTGTTTGTTTGTTTGTATTCATTGTTTTAGTTCTTATTTATACTTACTTTTGAATACATTTTTTTGTTATTATAACTATTCTTTTGTTGTATATGATTAATTTTATTTTAGTGTTTTTTCAAAAAAATAGTAGAGAACAATGTGTGTGTGTTTGACAAAATAAGTGATGTATACAAAGACTAACAAAACTAGAGGTTTAAGGTTAGAGTTATTCAAATGTGGGGCATATATCCTATTAATGATCCAAAGAAGAAATTTGTTGTTGATATGGTTCTCATTGATTCTGATTTTGTATGATCTATTTTTATTTTCTTTTATGTGTTACTTTTTTATATTTACTAATCAATAAATGCTAGCAATTATGTGAATTTATTTTATAAGAATATATTTTTAGTAATTCTTTTGATGGTCATTTATATGAAAAAAATTTCGCATATGAAGGAGTAATGATTATTTAAAAAATTCTCGCATTCCATTTTATTTATTATAATTGTGATTTTTTTTATATAACATTTTTACATATTTATTTGAATATTTTTTTATCATTATTTTAATGTTATAGGATAGCATAATTCAGGCTTCAATTCGTAAATCTATGATGAGGAAACATTATGGTTATATTAAGGAAGGCGAAGTTTATATTTCGACGTCCTTTCATGTTATTGAGAACTTGGGTTCTTATAGAGAATACTAGACATGCCTATTAGCTTTTGTTCCAAACAAGACTGTTTTATACCTGTAAATATGAAACTATTCTCATGAATCTATTTACTATCATGGATTCTAAATCTGTTATGAAAACCAATGGTGATTGTGACTACTTAGTTGGTAATGACTGTACATTAATCAGTCATTTTTAATTAATTTATTTTGATTATATGGTTTTTGCTTATATTTTATTTTTATATTGTAGATGTCATGGGATTGTTGATTGTCTCTATTGAAAGGGTCACTATTAAAGATGGAAAGTAAACTAGAGTTGTTCAATTTGATTTGGTTGATGATAAGTAATATATTTTTTATTATATTATATATTTAGTTATATTATGGTGATGGATAAATAATTGTACCTAATTTAGTATTTTTTTTTGACTTATTTGATTGAACTTACTTACAAGGGGTAATATGCAATGTGCATTGTTTGGAAAGTATATTGATGTTTTGAACGAATATATGACTATTGGTGGGAATGAACTTCTTATATTGGTTTTACAATTTTCAAAGATTAAAATATATAGAGGTGAAATTGTTGTGCAAAATGTCATGGACACATCTAGACTTATTTGAGAACAACATAAAAATGAAGCTTTGCAACTTAAAATAGGTTATTTGTTTTTTATATTTTATATGTATAATTATATAATTTATATTTTTATTTACTTACGTAGTATTAATATTTATGTTATACTTATATAGTTTATAACTAAAATAGGTTGATTAAGAGTGGATATGTTGTTAATGTTCCTTTTGGTGTCATTGAGGATCAAAGGAGATTTATTCCAATGGTTGATGACTTTACTAAATTATATCAAATAAAGAACATTTTCCAGCTACATTTGACTAATGAGGTTATCTTGATGATATTGATGGTTTATAAATTAGTTTGCTATTATATTATATTTTAATTATTGATTAGTTCATTAGTTTATTTTTTTTGGTTTATTAATTAGATTGAAATTTAATTTTTATCAAATTTTTTTATGCTTTGGATTTGTTGTGTTCTTATAGGATGATATTTTTATTAATATTGAAACAAGTGTATCTATTCCAAAAGATGAACCATGGTGGTACCGTGCATGCAAGTGTTAGAGGATGGTTAATTATCAAAATGGACTGTATTATTGTTCCTCATGTGAGACTAATGTTGAGAAAGTTATTCCCAAATGTTTTTAAATTTTGTATTTTTTTTACCTTTTTCAATTGTTGATAATGAATTAGAATTAATACAGTATGGGTTTTATTGTTTCATTTATATAGGTTTAGGTTAAAGTTGGAGGTTAGTAATGGTAGTAATTCGATTAGTTTTACCATGTTTGTGTCAAGGTGCTTCAAGAGTCTTGTGTTTCCTTCGTAGGTGGAAAAATGTATTTTTTTTATGAGTGTTAATCATAGTATAATATGATTCAATAAAATATGATTAAATAGTTACAATTACTTTTATTATCATTTTTTATAGGATCCAAAGTTTCTTGATCAACTCGGTGCATTTTAAAAATTACTCGACATGAAAATTTTATTCAAGGTTGAGAAGGATGTTGCTTATTATGCCTTTTGATATGACGATTCATTTAGAGTGAAGAGAATTTATGATGATACTACAATTATTAAGTTATTTAAATGCGAAAAGAATAGATCAACACCTGATAAGGTTTGATCTTATTTGTTTATTAACATTGTTTTTTTTTTCTATATATATTTCAAATGAAATTTTATTATGTTTTTTGTTACTTTATTAAATATAACAAATTTATTTACATATTTATTATTTATATAGACTAAGTTCTCCATTGGATTTAACGATGTTGTTGGTTGTGGAAATTTTGTTTCTAAGTTTGAGGCATTTGCCACTGAGGTTTTGAACATTGGATCCGGAGGAGATGATGTTGTTGGTGTTGTTGAGTCTAATAATGGCAAAGAAGTTATTGATGTTGGAGTTCATGATGCCACTTATTTGCTTAAAACTAAATTTGTTCCAGGTGTTGAGGACAAAGGTTCCATTGTTGTGATAAACTTATATGATGTTGTTGAGGCTACTAGCGATTGCAAAAGGAAGCTGAAATTCAAGAAAGTGAAAATTGAGAAGTAAATTGTATTGATGTTTAGTTAGTTTTTAACCTATGTAATATTTTAAGTAAATAAGTGTAATGTCCTAGAGAGATATACTACCATCTTAGTGACTTTTGTGTTGTATATTTAGTTATGTTTAGTTTTCGTTGATTAGGGTTTCTTCTCCCCTTTAAATGGACTTACCAAGTGTTATAATTATGTGTTGTTTAACTCATCTCTCTCTCTCTCTCTCTATATATATATATATAGATTAATGAAGTGTGTATTGTGTTGTGATATATTCTGAGCCGATCTATCTTAATTTTTGTTTTTTAAACAATAATCTATATATATATATATATCATGGGTTGGTTTAGAATTTTTAAGTGTGATTCAAAAAAAGTATAATCATAAGCTATAACAGAAAATGATTAATATATAGTATAAAATTTTGAAGTATCTAAGGGGAACTCTCTTCAGCAATACAAGAACATTTTCTATATCAACATTTGCTTAAAATAATATAAAATTTTGACAAATATACTCATTACACAAGTAGTATAGAATTGAAAATCCTAAATGTTATTTTGTGATAAAATAATAAGCATCATATTCACAAAACTCTTACTATATTCAGACAAATAAGTAGAAATTGCAATGACGAAGAAAGAATGTTCAAGGTCCTCAAAATCTCAAGAGATTCATTTGTGATAAGATTTACTAGTTGTGTTTTTACTTGCAATTGATATAGGTTCCCTAATTGGAAGAAAGAGGTCTTAACCTTGAAAAGTCACTCACCTTTTTATATAGTATATATTAAGTTAAATGAACATTTAATCCACTTTGAAGTATAAGTTCATAGTGACTTCAAGAATTTTCGTATTATTTTTATATTATAAATGATTTATTATTGTTATTGTTTTTTAATTATTATTATATTATAATTATTACTATAACAAGTATAAGAGGGTCTAAATTTTTTTAGTTTTTGCAAATTCTAAATTACACAGGTCACATAATTGTTAATATTTATCTATTTTCTTTTCTTTTAACTGTTTGTATAATAATAATTTATTTTTCCAATATTTTTCCAATTTGGTATTTTTTTATTATTCTTAATTTTTAGTATAATTTGTATAAATTTTTTTAACTTCTTTTTTTCTTATTACCCCATCTCTAGGTATTTTCCTTTTTATGTCTTTGTGTTTTATTATTATAGTTCATTTTTTTTATTAACGTGTGTTGAAAATGAAGTTGTCGTAATGTTCATAGATGTTTTACATGATTTTCTAAATTTGACTTTATAAATTATTATATATTATTTTATTTTGTCTCCTTCTTGCACACTTGCATTATACTATCAGTTTATTCATTCATTCATTGCAAAAAATCAAAGTCTCATTCTTTCCTAGTATTGTTGAATTCATTGCACCATTTTTTTTTTGTTCATTGAGGTTTAATATAGAAGACTCTATTTTGATAACGCCCACACCACCGTAAGCTATTTTAAAGTTGGATTTTCCATAGTTTCATCCCAATTACCATCTTCTTATACTATAGTGCCAATGCTTATGCATCAAAGGCCCATGTTTTCATCTCAGACATCTTTAGAACTTATTCATGTTAAGTTAAAAGAAGTTTCCCCTCTCACATATTCAATGGTTATCCAACAAAAAGTCATTCAATGAAAATACTCCTGGGAAGTGTTATATTTCTTTTGAACTTATTGATATGAAGGTAATTGTTATTTTTTTAGTGAGTGTTATATTATCTATGCTCATTTTATATTATATTACCTTTAGTATTTTATTTGTATTTTTATTATATTTTTCTTTTATGATTGTTGTTTTCTATTTTGTATAGTTTGTTAGCAATGAGAAAGCGTAAAAGTGAATGTTTAGTAGCTCTGATGAAATTGGTGAGTGTTTCATACAAACTTCATCTCATAATAATACTCATTCAAGATATAGTAGATGCATCACATATTGTATATATATTTATATGTTAATGATGATTTATAATTTTTTTATTCTTTTTAGCAATGAGAAAGCGTAAAAGTGAAATGTTTAGTAGCTCTTTATGAAATTGGTGAGAGTTTCCGACAAACTTCATCAAATGAGAATACTCATTCAAGATATAGTAGGTGTCATTACAGTTGAGTATTTTCTTTTTATATTTTTATATATTAATGTGTGTGAAATTTCCAATGATTATATGCTAATATTTATTAATTATAAAGTGAATAAATAATGTGGTGGTAGAAGAACGTCGAAGAGGACGACAGATACTAGTTCTTTCATAGTTGATAATGATGCTGGTAATTTTTGAATTATTTTTTCATGTCTTGAAATGGTATATTATATGTTAAATATTTTATATACTATAGTAGTAATAATAATTCACACACACACACACATATATATATATATATATATATATATCAATGAATTGCCTTTTATAATATATTTTGTTGTTGCTGGTTTTTGTTGACCATTTATGTAATTGTAATCTTTGGTATACATTATCATAGGGGGTACACTCATTAGTAATTGAGAATCAATATGTGAAGACTATCTTGATGAATCTTTCGTTGAGGCTTAATTAGAGAACCTTTTATTTTTTATAAATGAATCTAAAGGTTTATTATTTATTATTTTAATGAGTTAGTGTACGTGATATACAAGTTACAATTTTATTAACGTATTTCTAATATTATATCAGAGTACTTGGGATATGGGAGACATGTCTCTTTGTTGCAAACATTGTGGGGGCAATGTATTGGTTTAATGAGTGTTATGTTAAATCTGAAATAGTTAAATTTTCGTTTTGTTGCATGAAAGAAAAAATTTCATTGCCTTCTACAAAGATGTCTCCATTGTTGTTGATTAATTTGTTCAATGGTAGTAATTCAAGAAGTTCATACTTTATAAAAAGTATTAGGTCATATAATTATATGCTCATGTTTACTTTTATTGGGACAAAGATTGAAACTAGTCAAAATGATGGTGGAGGTCAACCATAATTTGTTATATGTGGTCAAAATTATCATTGAATTGGAAGTTTGATTGTCAATTAATGGAGAAAGTCCCAAATTTGCCCAATTGTATATTTGATATTCAAAATGAGGTTTGACATAGGATTAATCATTTCAGGTATATTTTAAATGTATTTGACTATATTATTAATAATTTATTTCAATATTGTGCAATAGTTATAGTTTATTGTTAATATTGTTTTTTTTACCTATGATCAAATTGATGTATCACTAGTTTTTCACCTAATTGAAATGATTGATCAGAACAATGTGTTGGCAAAATGGTTTTGTCTTGATGATGAACCTTTAAGGGATTTATCGTCACAATTATTTTGAAATCGTTCAAGTGATCCACAAACTTCAAATTTATCACGTGTTGATGAAGTTGTTATTGATTGTTGGTGATGTTGAATCATTTGGTTGTGGTCGTGATGTTATTGTCATGTGTTGTGATGGTCGACTTCAAAGAATACATGAAACACACACCAACTTTATTCATTTGCAATATATCCTTTATTATTTCCATATGATGAAGATAGTTATCAAGAAAATATACCTTTTAATGATGATTGTGATCGTCAATAGAGTTGGGAAAAAGAGGTGAATTTCATTGAAGGAGTTTATATCTTTTAGGATTCAAGATAAAGTCAATAAAGTGTGCATGATTATTCGTAGTCATAGACTATTCCTACAATTTATTATGGATGCATACTGATGAATGACTGTGATGTAGCTATGATGTATAGCTGAACCCATAGCCATTAGTTTTCCCAAATCTACCTTGCAATGAAACCCAATCTTCAAGCAAACTTCAAAAACTCTGAATTCTGCACTTTTACAAGAATTTGAGGTTGTTTTAAAGCTTTTTGATTCAACAATGGAAGATGGAAGAAAGGTTAGGGATGAAGATAGATGACACCATGAAAAATCTTTCCAATAAGTATAGGAAGAATTACCACAATAGCATTGAGAAGCCATTGATAAGACTCAAGAAGTTCTTACACAAGAACAAGAGAGAAACTCTCACAACAATTTTCAGAATTGTATTAATGAACCAAAGTTAGTTACAATCAGTTTTGGCACCTTATAAAAGCCACGAAATTACAAGTTAAATGTCACTAAATGTAAGGAAAATGCAAATTGAAATGAAGCCGAAATGAAGCTCGAAGTGCAAGCTTCCCTAAAGTGACCCTTGGCTGCTCAACACGCGTAGTGCAGTTTCAACGCTGAAGTAATCGATTAATTCGCACTTGTAATCGATTAATTCACACTTGTAATCGATTAAAATAGAGTTATTTACAATTTTCAGGCTCATGTAATCGATTACTGATGTTTTGTAATTGATTAAAATAGACAAGTCTTGTTTCTGTGTGAAATTGAATTGTTTGTAATCGATTACAGGTATCAGAATCTGTTTACAAAATGCCTATGTAATCTATTACAGGAATTTGGTAATCTATTAAAACAGACAACACTTCTTTTGTGTTTGCACTGAGTTGGTGTGCTTCTTCATGCTTTTCCAAGAGATACAAGTTAGCTTGGATGTGGTCTTGAAGTGCTTAAGTCCTAACTCTTGTCATTGGTCCTTTAAAACTCACCAAAAGAAGTGCTTCAAGCTCTTCTTCTAGACCTTTAGGCTTTGTTTGAGAGTTGGGAGGGGAAGGGAAGGAAAGCGATTCAAGGGGAAGGAAAGGGAGGAAAATGAGGGAAGTTTCTTCCTCCTTGTTTGGGAGTTAAAAATATATTAAGAGAGGGAAATGGAGAGTTAATAAGATACTTTTACAATTTTGCCCTTGAATTGTGATTTAGTGCTTTGTATTTTGGTGTTTTATTAACACTGGCTGGGGTAGGATAGTAATTTTATTACTTTTCCTTCTAAAAACCCCCAATTTGGGGGGAACAATAACTTTTAGGCTTTGGAGGATTTCAGAGGAGTTTTAAAATCCTCAAATCCTTTTCCTCAAAAATTAAAACTCCTAAACAAGAAGATGTCACCACCTAAACCTTTTCCTTCCCTCCCTTTCCCTCTAAAATCCCTCTCCCAAACAAAGCCTAAAACTCCCAAACAAGGAGATGTCACCACCTAAACCTTTCCCTTCCCTCCCTTCCACTCTAAAATCTCTCTCCCAAACAAAGCCTTAGCTTGCCTTGGACCTCCATCATCCCCTCCTTCTTGAGAGAAACTTGTCCTCAAGTTTGCTTCCTCACTTGTACTACATCATACAAAGAAAGACCACAAACATTGAAAGTATTACTCACACCATACTCACTAAGCAAGTCAAGTTTGTAAGCATTGTTGTTGATCCTCTTTAAAATCTTGAAACGTCCATCTCCTCTAGGTTGGAGCTTGGATTTCCTTTCATGAGGAAATTTATCCTTCCTTAAATGAAGCCACACTAAATCTCTTTCATTAGAGATCACTTGCTTCTTGTGCTTATTGGCTTGCTTTGCATATTGTTCCATCTTTCTCTCCACATGTGCCTTCACTTGTTCATGAAACTTTCTAACATAAAAAGCTTCAGACAAAACATCATGATTAACCATGGAAGAAGTGTTAGGTAAAGGCAATAAATCAAGAGGAGTTAAAGGATTAAAGCCATAAAGAATTTCAAAAGGAGATAAAGAAGTAGTATTGTGAACTACTCTATTGTAAGCAAACTCGATGTGAGGTAGACACTCCTCCCAAATTCTCAAATTACCCTTGATGTAGCATCTAAGGAGTTGTCCCAATGTTCTATTAATCACCCCAGTTTGGCCATCCGTTTGTGGGTGGCTGATATTACGTTGTCGACACGCACCAAAACAATTTAACTACGTTAATTCTGTAGCACAGGATTAACCTAGGTCGACTCAGAGACACAATCAATATGGTTCTAGCTTCAATTTATGAATAACAGTGAGGGGGGAATTTTATCAAACAGCTTGTGTGCGTAAGTAAAACTTGCAAAAACGTAAACTAAAATTAAAGAGCAACACAGAAACTAACAGAATTCAACAGAAGTAATGTAAAACAGAATTAAAGCGTCAACCCAATTCACCTCACCAAGCAATTCGAATTATCATTGTTCTCAGAAATTTATCCTATTATGAAAGTTCATTCAATCTCATTAGAAACAACTCAATCGACTTAACCCCTAAATTGATTGAAACCACCACAACCCTAACTGAAATATCATCCAATTAATCTGTGATTAATATTCGAAATTAGGACATGAATCCATAACCTAATCCGTTTTCAATCTTAAACGCATTCATAATCATGAAAACAGAATAGCAATTGAAGAAGAAGATGAACATTCACACAGAATTCGAAATACTAAACCAGAACTCAAATTCTCCTTGTGTTTGGGTTGGATCCTTGGATTGATTAAGGATTTAACCTTCCATGATCATCATTAGTGAAAGCCCCATGGAATTATTGCATGAGAATGGAAAAACAGAAAAACGAAAATGAAGAACAAGCAAGAACAGTTGAGAGAAAATGAAGAACAAGGGTTTGATTCTAAAAACTAAAGAAAAGAAATATAAAACTTGTTTATTGAAATGTAAAGAGTGCTGTCCAAGTTTCACTAAAGTCACTAATATAAATAGTGACTAAGTTCTGAAAATAGAATGGGCCATAAACAAACCCAACAATCTAATTATTTGCTATTTACAACCATGAAAGTCAAATTCGCAGCCCAAAATTACAAGTGCAGAGGTGCTAACTTCAAAGCTTAAAATAACCCTCTAAATGACAGAATTGGCCTTGGGCTATTTCTAGTAAACTTGTAGATCTTTTCTTTATCTTTCCAAGGACTCCTAGAATGCTCCATTCAGAGATCGGTAGCACTCTATAGGTCCTGCACAAGTCAGATACATCAAGTGAGCAAAAATCCAAAAATACACAACAATTAGCAATTAAGCCCACTTACTTGCCTAGGCCAAAAACTGAATTAGAATAGGAAAATAAAGGTCCAAGAGAGGTCAAATAAGCTAAGAAGGATAGAAAAATATTCAACTAAAAGCACTCTATCAGTGACAAGTTGATGAAAACAAGAGTTTTGTACCAAGCTTATCCCACAATGTTTTCCAAAAATGGCTAAGGAACTTTGTGTCTCTACCACTCACAATGTTTCTTGGCAATCCATGTAGTCTCACCACTTCTTTGAAAAAAAAGATTAGCTACTTCACAAGCATCATCACTCTTGTGACAAGGAATGAAGTGTGTCATCTTTGAGAACCTATCAACAACAACAAAAATAGAATCTTTTCCCCTCTTGGATCTTGGAAGACCAAGAACAAAATCCATAGAAATATCAATCCAAGGGGAGTTAGGAATAGGCAAAGATGTATACAAACCGTGAGGCATTAATCTAGATTTAGCTTTATTACAAATAATGCATTGAGATACAAGCTTATGCACATCATGCCTCATTTTTTGCCAAAAGAAATGTTCATGCAAAATAGTCAAAGTTTTATCCACACCAAAGTGCCCCATCAAATTATTCTCATGAGCTTCCCTAATGAAAAGTTCTCTCAAAGAGCTTTTAGGAACACATAGTCTCTTTTCCTTGAACAAGAAATCATCATGTCTAAAATATCCTTGATGAGCCCCCTTCTCACACAAAGCAAAAATATTAGAGAAGTCATGCTCACTTGCATACAATTCCTCTATGTGATTAAAACCAAGCAATTTAGTTTCAAGCATAGAAATCAAGCAATGCCTCCTTGATAAGGCATCCACCACCACATTCATTTTTCCTTGCTTGTGTTTAATTACATAAGGAAATTGCTCAATGAACTCAACCCACTTAGAATGTCTCTTGTTGAGTTTGCCTTTACTTTTCAAATATTTAAGAGATTCATGATCACTATGTATCACAAATTCCTTAGGTAAAAGATAATGTTCCCAAGTTTGCAAGACTCTAACAAATGCATACAATTCTTTATCATAAGTGGAGTAGTTCAAATATGCATCCTTCAATTTCTCACTAAAATAAGCAATAGGATGTTTATCTTGAATTAACCCCCCCACTGCCCACATTAGATGCATCACATTCCAATTCAAAGGAAGTATTAAAATTAGGCAATGCAAGAATATGTGCATGAGATAACTTATCCTTCAAAGTTTGGAAAGCAATTTCATGTTCTTGCTTCCAAGAAAAGCTTATGGTTTTCTTCATCAATTCATTCAAAGGAGAAGCAATAGTACTAAAATCCTTCACAAATCTCCTATAAAAGCTAACTAAACCATGGAAGCTTCTCACATCCTTCACACCTTTTAGAGTTGGCCACTCCATTATGGCTTTCACTTTCTCTTGATCCACTTGGACTCCTTGTGCACCTACTACAAAACCTAGAAACACAACTCGTGAAGTGCAAAAGGAACATTTATCAATTGCTCCATACAAAATTTCCTTCCTTAGCACCTCCAAGACACTTTTAACATGCATCAAATAATCATTTAAATTGGCACTATAAACAAGAATGTCATCAAAATAGACTACCACAAACTTTCTTATAAAGTGTCTAAGAACATGATTCATAAGTCTCATAAAGGTACTGGGTGCATTAGTCAAACCAAAAGGCAAAACTAACCATTCATAAAGCCCAAATTTTGTTTTGAAAGCCGTTTTTCATTCATCCCCTTCCCTCATCCTTGTTTGATGATAATCACTCTTAAGATCAATTTTAGAGAAAATAGTAGCAACATGCAATTCATCTAAAAGATCATTAAGTCTAGGGATGAGATGTCTATACCTTATGGTGATGTTATTGATTGCCCTACAATCCGTGCACATTCTCCAAGTTCTCTTCTTCTTAGGCACAAGAATAATAGGCATAGCACAAGGGCTCATGCTCTCACAGATCCACCCTTTATCAAGTAGCTTCTCCACTTGTGTTTGTATCTCTTTGTTTTTCGTTGGTGAAGTCTTATAAGCTGGCCTATTAGGGAGTGAACAACCTGGAATCAAATCAATTTGATGTCTTATGCCTCTCAAAGGAGGCAAGCCATTAGGAACTTCTTTTGGAAAAACATCTTGATATTCTTTCAAGAGGGATTGCATAGCTTTGGGCAATTTTTCACCCTCTTTTTCAACATGTAAACAAAGAGAGTAAGGAAGCATATAATAAAGAGGTTGTTGTGCCAATAACACTCTATTGACTTGCTTTTCACTCAAGAACAAACTCTTTTTAATCTCAGGAATTTTTTTGCTCTCATTTTCTTTCTCTTTCTTTTTCTTCTCACTAGTTTTTCTCTTTGGTAGCTCACTTTTCTTCTCTTTTTTAGGTGCAGTATTTTTTTTCAACTCCTCAATTCTCTTTTCTTTCATTTTTATTTGATCCTCACACACTTGTCTAGGAGTCAAAGGCCTCAAAATAATTTTCTTGCCTAGGTGCTCAAACTCAAAAGTGTTCTCCATGCCATTGTGTATCACTTTTCTATCATATTGCCATGGCCTACCAAGAAGGATATGACCAGCCTCCATAGGAACAATATCACAAAGAACATTATCATGATAAGCATTAATAGAAAAAGGAATGAGCACTTGAGAATTTACCACCACTTCTCCACTTTCACTAAGTCATTGTAGCTTGTATGGCTTTGGATGCTTTGTGGTTGGCAAGTGTAATTTCTCCACAAGTCTTATACTAACCACATTGGTGCAGCTCTTACCATCAATGATAAGTGAGCAAACTTTATCTTTAACCAAGCACCTTATGTGAAAAATATTTTCTCTTTGAGTCTCCTCTTTTTCTAGGCAAAAATTGCTCAACATTCTCCTTAACATCAAGAGATCACCCTTTTTGGCCTCCACTGATGTGAGTTCTTTTTCTTCTTCACTTGAAGAACTAGTTGAGTCACTTGAATACTCACTCCTTATGTCTCCATCCTCAAGCAAAATCATAGTTCTCTTGTTGGGACATTGGGAAGCAATGTGACCATTACCAAGACACTTAAAACACTTGATATTGCTTGATCTTTTAGGAGTTGGATCCCCAATTTTTTTGCTTGAGTTCTCCACCTTTTCTTCTTTATTTTTAACTTGAGAAAATTCCCTTCTAGGCTTGTCCTTCTAGCTAGAAGTTGCAGCCCCATTGGTCTTGGAAAAGGAAGTTTTTCTCTTCTTTAGTTGTTGCTCCACCCTTTGAGCTTTGTGGACTAGCTCCTTAATTGTAGCATAAGAATGTAGCTCCATCACATCTTGAATTTCTCTATTCAAGCCATGAAGGAATCTAGCCATGGTTGCTTCTTAAACCTCCACAATTTCAGCCTTTATCATCATCAATTCCATTTCCTTATAGTAGTCATCAACACTTTTGTAGCCTTGGAAATGTCTTTTGAGCTTATTGTGGACTTCCCTTGCATAATAAGTGGGAACAAATCTTCCTCTCAAACATGCCTTCAAGTCATCCCAAGAATTTACTCTTTGCATCCTCATCCTCCCTATGTCCATTTGAATTTGGTTCCACCATATCAAAGCATAGCCACCAAATTCTAGAGTTGCTAGAGTAACTTTCTTTTCTTCATCAAATTGTTGGCATGAGAAAATTTGTTCTACTTTTATCTCCCACTCAAAGTACTCTTCGGGATCATTATTGCCAAGGAATTTTGGAATTTTTATTTTCAGTCCATTCAATCATCCATTCCTCCCTTCTCTTTCTTCTTTCCTCACCCTCCAATCTTCATTATCTCTATTATGCCTCCTAGGATTGTATCTCTTATTTTCTCTCCTTTCCTCCCTCTCACTCCTCTCATCATAATAATTTCCTCTATGAGAGGAAGCATACTCACTCACCCTTCTACTACTATGAACCTCTCCATCCACACTTCCCATTGGATGACTCCTCCTTTGGGTCTCCCTTTGTAATTTTCATGATTCATCAAATTTGCATGTCATACAAGTTCATGTAATTTTGTGATTCAAAGGCAATTTGAACTTGTAGCTTTTGTACTTTCCTTTGCTTATAAATTATGTTTTTCTTTGTATTTTTCCAGCCACAATTCAATGATGTCTTTGGTTGTACAAATTGATACCACTTGATGTATTTTTCTTTTGCTTTTGATTGTTTTTTCACAAAATTCTTGTAAGCTTTTGTTTTTCTTTTGCACAAGTTCAAAATTTCTTAAGGAAATTGATGAATCATGAAAATTTTGATGTATGACTATTGTAAAATTTGTTTCTAATAACTCAATTCAGCTTAGGCATGAGATTAGAATCAAAACAAGTGGTCATACAACACAAAAAACACTACTAACAAAAATTGATAAGAATCAAGACTAGAAAATTAGAAAAATATCAAGAACAAATGAAGAACATGAACACATGGAACTTGAAGGAATACACAAGGATATGTGGCTGAGCACACAACAAGCCTACACCACCAAGAATCGAAAGAAAACAACAAGAAACAAAGAATTGAAATGGATTTTCGTTTTTCAGCTTTGGTGTAGTTTTTTTTTTTACCTTTGAAGAACTGATGGACGATCAATGCAAGCTAAAGAGCTAGGACTCAAGTACTTCAAGATCATATTCAATCTAACTTGTATCTCTTGGAAAATCAAGAATAAGCCAAAAAGAAGCCCACAAAAGTAGTGGAAACGCAAGAGGAGTGTTGTCTGTTTTAACAGATTAAAAGCATCCTGTAACAGATTAAAAGCATCTTTCTGATACCTGTAATCGATTACAAGCATCCTGTAATCGATTAAATCAGCCTGAAAAATGAAACTATCTCTCTGTTTTAATCGATTACATGTCGAATTAATCGATTATTTTGGTCCTAAATCTGGTTCCAGGAAGGACTAGAGCAAAATAATCAATTACCAAACCAAGTAATCGATTATTTAGGTTAAATAATCGATTACATGGTTGAAATAATCGATTAAACCAGAAGTTTATGTAGAAACGCGATTTTGTGAAGCCAAAGGTTGTTTTGAACAAAGCTTGCACTACAAGCTACATTTGACCTTCATGTCAATTTGCATTTTACTTACATTTAGGGTCATTTAGCTTGTAATTTCGTGGCCTATATAAACCACACCAAAACTGTTTGTAGGAACTTTTGATTCAATTAATATAATTCTGAAATTGTTGAGAGGATTTCTCTCTTGTTCTTATTCAAGAACCTTCTTATTTCTTATCAATGGCTCCTCTGTTATTGTGGTGATTCTTGCAAGACTTATTGGAATTCCTATTCCATGGTGTCATTCCAATTCATTCCTATTCTTCTTCCACAATCCATTTCTACAAATTAGAAATCTCTTAAAAAGCCCCAAATTCTGTGAACGTGCATAATTCTCCATTTCTTGGAGTTTGATTGAAGATTGAGTTTCATTGCAAGGAAGATTTGGGAAACCTAATGTCTATTGGTTGTAGACATTACATCATGTGGTATCAGAGCCTAATCCTTGTGGAATTCTTCTTCAAGTTCAGTTTTAAAAGTTCTTCAAAGGTAAAAATCTGCACCAAACCCAAAAACGAAAATTTCATTTCAATTCCCTGTTTCTTGTTGTTTTCTTCTGATTCTTGATGGTTTGGGCTTGTTGTGTGTTCAGCCACAAAACCTTAGTGTGTTCTTTAAGTTCCATGTCATTTCACGTTCTTCATTTTTCTTGATATTTTTCTAATTTCTAGTCTTGATTCTTGTCAATTTTGGTTTGTAGTGTTTTTTGTGTTGTATGACCACTTGTTTTGATTCTACTCTCATGCCTAAACTGAATTGAGTTGTTAGAAACAAATTTTACAATTGTTATACATCATATTTTAGTGATTCATTGAATTTCTTTAGGGATTTTTGAACTTGTGAAAAAGAAAAACAATCCAAAGCAAAAAGAAAATACATCAAGTGTACAGCCAAAGACATTATTTATTAGTGGCTAGAAAAAAGTGAAAGAAAAACAGAATTTAGAAGCAAAGTTACAAAATTACAAGTTCCAAAAGTTCCTTTGAACAACAAAATCAAGAGAACTTGTATAACATGCAAATTGGATGAAATTTGGCTTTTAGCAATTGAACTTACTTGGCATATCCTTCTTGTGCAATGTGGTACAACCTATAGTATTCCTTGAGTTGTCTCATAAATTCAATTAGAGTTGTGCTTTTCAAATTTTTCTTTTCTTTTGTTGCTTGTCTCTTAAATTTCCAAGGTTTTGTCTTAGAGTTTTCTTATTCTTGGACTCTTAAGTCTAGCCTAGAATCATTTCCTATTTCACTCTAGTAGAGAAGCTTGATTTGATTAGAAGTTTTTGCTTAAGAACTATAGAGAGGAATAAGAGTGGAAAAAGGCAAGAGAGAACATTAAGAAAAAGCCTAGAAAGTGTGCAAACACGAGTGAGAGTGGCAAACACTTAGAGAGTGGTGAGAATTTCATTATATACTTGTGTTTTGCTAACCATTTTTTTTGAATGATGAGTTTAAGTGGAAATGAGGCTTTGTCACCTAAGACTTCTAAGGTGATGGAAGCTTTGACCAAAAAGATGGAAGACTTCAAAATGGAAGTACATGCAAGGCTTGAAGAGATTCAAAAGAAGCCTCAAAGAAGGGGTAGTCCAAATGGTAGTGTGGATGGAGAGGCTCATAATAATAGGAGGGTAAGTGACTATGCTTCCTCTCATGGAAGAAATTATTATGATGATTGGAGTGAGAGGGAGGAGAGGAGAGAACATAATAGAAGAGAAAATAGAAGATACAATCTTAGAAGACAAAATAGAGATGAGGAGGATTGGAGGATTAGAAGAGAAGAAAGAGAAGGGAGGAACGGAGGATTGGGTGGAGTAAAAATCAAAATTCCAAAATTCCTTGGCACTAATGATCCTAATGAATACTTTGAGTGGGAAATGAAGGTTGAACAAATTTTCTCATGTCAACATTTTGAGGAAGACAAGAAAGTTACTCTTGCAACTATAGAATTTGGTGGTTATGCTTTGGAGTGGTGGAGCCACATTCAAAGAGATATAG
>PYAF01001130.1:95496-126189 GCA_007407185.1 Glycine tomentella | reverse complement strand
TATTTTAATTCTAACACATTGAATTTTTTTGCTTATATTTCAATTGAGAAGGAATATTTCTTAACAATAGTACTTCCTCTATCCCATTATATTGTCGTCTTAGTTTGTTTTACACAAATAAAAAATCATAAATAGATGAAAAAAATAATTTTACAAATAAATCTTATCATCATTAATCCCTTTTTTTTGTTTTATTAACTCTATGTCATTAATATTTAGGAGATATATATAAAAAAATAATAATTAATATTACATTAAAAAATTAAAATGGCAATTATTTTATGATAAATTGTTCTTATACAATGATTATTATGGGAAGGATGAAGTATTAAACTTGTGATTAATTATTTTATGAGTAATTAATCCTTTTTAATAAGTCTAACTCTACACAAAAAGCTATTTATTAATAAAATACAAAATTAAACCAAACATATTCTAAATCGAGAAGATCACGTGTTAAAATCCTCACATTTCCCCAAATAAATGGACCATGATATGACATGTGCCCTTACCTCCACAAACAAACGAGGTAGCATACACCATGAAAGTAGCACCAGTTGTCTTCCCCAAACGACAAAGGAAACAACAATTGTAGTACTTACTCTTTTGGTGACTACGAATGTGAACTCAATGGCAATCTTCCTAGTGTCGGTATACAAGTCAAAATGAAAAAAAAAATGTAATTTTATTATAATGTACTTAAATTAAATTTAACACAAATATATGATAATTAAAACTATTCTTAACGTACGCATTCATATTTATATTACGTACTAACTTTTAGTTTTTTGTTTTATGGTTACAAACTTTTAGGTTTAAATATAGTTTTGATTTCTTTATTATGTTTAATGTATAATTTTTTAATTTAAATTCAGTCTTTAATGCTTTTCAATAATAATAATAATAATAATAATAATAATAATAATAATAATAATAAAGTTATTTATTGTTTTAAAACTCGGTGATAGTCCTGTATGTTGACTGGTAGACATTAAAAGTAGTAATTAACATGCCCAATGGTCCATGATTTACTGATTAATCCAACACAATTGATAAATAATTAAATTTTTTAAGTATATCGACATCGATTTGATTTTCTGATAATGTGTATGAAAAAAAATTATTGAGAAAGATAAAATTTATTTTGATAATTTTTATATTTTAAGAATTAATCTCATGATGCCTGATTAAGGGAATATTTAGCTTTAGAAGAAAAAAAAAAACACCCTAAGATTATGTCATACCTTACGTGTGCTTTAGGCAAGAAGTCTTCTACAATTAGTAATTAGCACAGTGACTTAAGCTTTAATATATGGTCAAGTCTTCCTTCCACTTCTTCTGTATCTGAACCAGAATTCTCAACACACATTAATTTTGTTATCCTCACCATCGTTTTCGCTAAATTAGCATCTTGCTCATAATGGTTTGAAGTTTGAAGAAACTCTCACTGAGGATAAATCAGTAAAAGTAAGAGAACCTCAATGTACAGAAAGTTGTTTAAGGGTTTTTCGTCAACCCCTAAAAATAAAATAGCCTCTGTTCCTCATGTCCGAATCATCACGATTCACGACCATTTTTTACTCACTTTCAATTTATTGTTTCTTTGCTCTAATTGATCTTCCTCGCAAGAAACCTCCTATGCACTAGTTTCATTATTTGTGATCCCCTCTATACGCCATACATATATACACAAATGTAAGTATATCTTTTGTGAATGTTAACTTTCATCAATAAAAAAGTCATTGTTCACTTAAAGTTCTCATTAATTAAGTATATTAATCATAAAAAGAATTTACACAATTTAAAGACTATTTACTTTACTTCATCAATTAATTTACTTTTATATATAATATTTTTTTGCACATTAATAAACGTCCATGATAAAAATATACTTATATATTTATTTTATTTAAAATTTTATATACAATCACTGAAATAATATCACACAATTTGAAGATTACATTTATTAAATTTATGAATTAGTTCCACAAGAATCGAGTAATTAGTTGTTTTGAAAATATTTTTTTAAATCAATTCCATAATACTCAGCAATAAATTTCTCATTCAAAATCTATTATGTTTTGCAAATTATTTATAAAAAAAAAGTGTTTTATAAACAAAAATAATAAACGATATGTTATTTTTTATCTTCTTCTTATTTCTCTTTAAGTTCTTTGTTCATGTTTTCAAGGAAACAAATGTCTACAAAGCAGAAATATGCTCAGAGAATAGATACTTTTAAATATATGCTCAAAGAACAAACAAATTTTAGAAAATAAAAAATTAATTTTGAAAACATTGAACACACAAGACCTAAGTTTTTAAAACTTAGTTGTCTGAATTAAGTATAATATATTATTTTTTTTAATTAAATTTAAAGCTTTATCTAGATAACTTGCACAATTTTATCCCAACTTATATGCATCAAACAAGTAAAATAAATAAATAAAACTGCATGTCACAAAATGAAAATAAAAAATGAATGATGTGTTGATGTCTTGGAAAATTAAATGAAAGGGGGATTTCCATCTACAAACTAGCTTTTGGAGGGAAAAATGCCGTTCACTTTTGACATCAAGTTTTAACACATCTAACACTTCCCTAAATTATAGATGAGGATTATGATAAAAAAAAATTATAAAGGAGGATTTGAATCACTTTCAACTAAGATGTTTTTTGGAATTAAGGGACGAGACATGTGTGTTTTTTACACCAGAAAATGTTTTAACTTAAAAATATTGGAGATTTTATTCAGAATGGTACTAGCTACCTAAAGAAGCACTAAAATCCTCTCTTCCATACTAGCTATCACATCCGACAGACAAGGAAGCAACACCTTAATAATTAATATCCATTTTATACAACAAAAAATGACAAATGCTCTTGATTATGCATTTTTTAATCAACAAAATGTGATATATATTAATTTGAGTGGGTACAAAAGATACCCAAACCTATATACACAGTAAATAACCGTAAGAGGTATACCAATCCTAAATCCCGGTTACCAAATATTAATACACAATGCTATAAATATTAGGTAACCAAGAGTATTCCCAAAGGAAATGATAATCACCAGCAACCAATTCTTAATATCCACCATGAATTTTAGAAAAAAGATATAGATTGAAAGAGTCATCACTCGAACATTTGATATTGCACTCTTCAGAATTATCCTTTGCTTAAAAGGTGAAAGAAATACAATTTTGATAAATGGAAAAATATGAATAGAAAAACCATATATGTGTAAAATAAATAATGTATATAGTGATTTATTTAAGATGGGCTGAGTCACGTGTCCGAGATGTATTGTACTATTGTTAACAGGGAGCAAATTAAGACAGATACAAATTGGAATATTGTTGAGTTGGCTAATATTAGAAAGTCTTCAGATGGTAAGAAGCTTTTCAATATGGATGAGACTCTGAAAATGAATTACGGATGAATATCTTCGAAAGACACTTAGATGTTAAAGTCGGTAAAGATTTAACTAGAGTGACGATATATAATAAATGCTTACCTATAAGGCTACAACAGTTACATTAATTGCTTTACAGACAGGTTTGTTATAGGTTTGATTTTTTGGTTCCAAAACTATGCCATGATTAAAAGGAGAAGTTGAAATATCAAATTATTTGATTAAGTCCATTTTGGAAGGCTAATATCTTTAAGTGTGTCTTACACAAACTCTCAGCTTGATTTTAGGTTTAATTATATTTTTATACTTAATTTTTTAATTTTTTGTGAATTTTACTCTAAACTTTTAAGGAATTTGTGAATTTTATCCTAATCATTTATTCATTAATAAGCACAAAATTTGAAGGTTAAATTTGTAAAAAAAAGTTAAAAGTAAAAAGTACAATTATGTTAGGAGTAAAATAACATAGAATAAAATTCATAAGTTTCTTAAACCTGATTTTATCATATGTCTTAAATCTATCTTAACTAGAAATTTAAACACCCATTTTTGGTTGTTCAAAAATCAAAAAGTTGAGAATAAAAATGCAATTAAATCTCATTTTATCACATGCCTTTCTTAAATCTATCTTAACTGAAAATTTAAACACCCATTTTTTGTTGCTCATAAATATTTTTTTACTAGTTTTTTTTTAAAACTCATTTTCATATAATAAAAATCGGGCTCTACTAATTAGCCCAGGTCACATCCAATGATCATCCAATATGGGCCAGAAGTTACCAGTCCAATTGCGAAGGTTAATGGATCCGTAGCCCTTTCAGTTGGACCTTAAAAACCAGGCATGCAGTATGAATTTGGGATTTGAATCCTTCACTCCCTTATCAATATCCTATACTTCCCATTTCTGTTTTAAAATACAAAATTACCCTTTTATTATCATGAAATATTTATTTTGAAAATTATTTTTTACTATTATGAAATATCTATTTCGAAAATTATTATTTATTTTTATAAAATACATATTATGAAAAATAAAGTTATTTTTATCATTATAGAACATTTATTATGAAAATTATTTTTTATTATTATAGAACAATTATTCTGAAATGGTATAATATGAAAAGAATAATTTAATTTTTTTTAAAATTTGGGAGTTGTATGATTCAATATGAGAGGTACAGGACTGAAATCCGTATGAATTTCGTCTCGGAACTTAGTATTGAATTATTTTAGTCACCAGTTCTTTAACTTTTGTGTTTTACAGGGTGAATTTCAAGTTTAAATCTAGGGCATACGATCAATTACTCAATATGTTTTTTTATGATTTTCATTATTCCTTTTTTTTTATCTATCGATTGTTTCAGTAAGATTTACTTATTTTAAAAGAAACTAATATATTTTTTTATCTGAACCACAAATTTTATCCACCAAAAATAAATCTATTTGAGCCAGTAAACACACATAAATAAATAAATAAGAAAAGAAAAGATGTAACACGCTTTAATGGACACACATTAATTTGTAAAGTCGAGTCGTGCATATCTCTCCAATTCTACGCACATGTATTAGTATACTACAAAGTCATTATTTATTTCAATATTTTAGTTATGCAAAAAAAAAAAAAAAAACTAAAAGTACATGCACCTCATTATATTTCTATCCGGTTATTATATATAAATTGATTAAAAATTGGGATCAAACATTCAAATTTCAAACAGAGACGTTATTTATTGAAAAAGAAAGAAAGAAAGGAAAAAGCCATAACTCTAGCTTGCATTGGATCATATTATATTCTTCCTATAGGTGGAATCAAAACTGAGACTGAATTTGTCAATTCAATTTGTGCATACTAATACTAATACTAATATAATTACACGAAACCTCATTTTCGTTCAAATGAGTCTGGAACTGATTGAGTATTAAAATTAAAGTAGAAATAATTTTAATGCATTATCTTCATAAAAAATTAAATGATTAGTGATATACTATCATATTTAATAAATTAAATTCTTCTGTAACTCTTAACACAATCATATTTATTAAATAATATGCCTTTCAAAAAAATATTTATTAAATAATATTTCAATAAGAAATTAGATAAAATATTAAGATAATTGCATTAATCCCTCGATACACTCGTGTATATATTTATATTAAAAATATTCCACGATGACTATCTCAGTAGGATAGCTTAGGTGATATAATTGGTCTACAATTATATACAATAGCTTTATTCTGCAATAATATTGTGAACTACGAATATTATATTGTAATTATTCAGGTAAATTATCAAAATATACTTAACCAGGTACGCCACTTAGTTTTGTCTTACTTCTCCCTTGAATTATTTTTCTTCGTAGATAAAGATTCTCATAATTACCCTATAATACGTACATTGTACTCTCTATTCACGTAAGAATTTTATTTCCAAACTTCATTTTCTTTTCAATTTTTTAAGGATACATATGTCATGTGTTCTTGGATTAGTATTTACAACAAACATAGACAAAGATAAACATATAAGAATCATTAAAATAATTGCTTAGTGCTGGCATGGAAGGGGAGTGCTTGCCAAAAGATAAATAAATAAGATATAATATTTTAATTAGAAGTTAGGATTCAAATATGAAGGATTGGTACGTAAAGCCATCAAGGAATCAATATTAATTTGGGCACCATTCCAATTACGACCAATCAAATGTCGAGGGCTTCATTGGACCGACTAACGCTATATAGTTTACATAATAGTTTAGTGAATGATTAATACTCCTAATCAAGTCGCTTTTTATTCTATAATGTATTTTGTTTTATCTTGAAAAGGGTCTAGAATGATGTGGTGGGAAACAATTCGTAAAAAATGTGACTAAAATTGGAAAGCAACTTAATGGATTTATTTTTTTAAAGGCACTAACTGTAGTTAGGAGGACAATAATTCAAACAAAGTATAAAATAGAGTTATCTAGCAGAAAATACCTACAAATAAACCATAATAAAATTGTTTATATATAATGATTAGTTAACGTATTCCCTTATGCTTTAGAAAGAATATGATAATAATATATTATTTTCAAAACACTTAAGATATAACTTGTTTATATGTGTGTGTATAATAGATAAATAAAAAATATGCATGGATATGTCTAATTTAGTGACACTTGGGACCTTGTCCATTTAGATAAGTGGGTTATTATATTATGAAAAGAGAATCCACGAATTAATTCCGTCGCGTCGACCCAGCATAAATATTTGATTTACAAAGACAACCTTGACCCGTTTCATTTGTCCAAACTCTAACCATTTAGAAATTATAAAAAAAAAATGGTTAAAAAAGAGAGAAAACAGAGTTCCCAAAGAAACAATACTTTGGAAGCATTTCTATGACCATGCATCAAAACTTATAAAAGTCGTCACGAGTATATATGTATTTAGGTAAAATTAATTGCGTTGTGCATAGGTGTCTAAATTTAGAAGTATACGTTATCGAGAGCAATTTAATATTACTTAATACAAAACCTAACACGAGAATATATATTTCTTACTATAAGAAGAAGAAAAATAATGAGTGAAGGTTAATATATATGTCTGCACCCATTCATTTTTCTTAGTTATATTTTTCTAGTTGATAGGACCTTTCATACATTTATGACAGTAGACTAGTTCCTCCTCTGAAGTGAGAAAACTAAATATATCCTAATAAACACGTATAGTTTTTAATCATGAACTCATACCAATACCTTCTTCAATTCATATATTCTAATAAACACGTATAGTTTTCCACATCTTCATGAACTCAAGCCAATATATACTAATAAGATATTGTTATAAATCTATTTTTTATAAGATTTAACTTTTGTATTATTAATGCAAAAAATTTAAAATAATTTAAATATACATATTAGAAGCATCTCAATTTATTTAAAAAATATGATATACATGTCACTATTTTAAAATATCAGTATGAATTTAACGAAACCAAATGAATATTTTATTTTGTTAATGCTATCAAACTTCTCCCACTTTTTTGAGGAAAAACCAGTCCCACTTTAAAAGATTATATATTGTTACTATATATATATGCTTATCATTAAATTATTTTTATTATAATAATTAATGATTAATTAGAATTCTCAGCTGAAGCTCATTAAAGAGGAATTTGGCTATGATGATGGATTCAACTACAATAAGGAATCAGATTTTGATGCCGCTTTAAGCCAGTAATTTTTTAATTTCTTTTAATTACTGAGAAATTGAGAGTGTTCTCAATTTTCATATATTATCCTTTAATTCCCCTCTACCAAAGCTCTTAATCGATGTTGGAGGATGTTGATTGTTGAAGCTAACATAAGTTGTGTGAATATATGGTTTATATATTGTTGTGTGAGCTTGAATTTAGTAAGAATTTTTTTTGTAAAAATGACTTATGATGTGTATAAATCCTATCTTTTACACACAGAACATTTATAATTTAATTTTGATACAATTAATTAATATTAATTAGATTATAATTTACATATATTATCATAAAGACAAAACTAACACTAGCATTCTAAACAAAAACTAACAAGTAACATTAATTGATTATATATCATGAATTAGTAAAAAAGAGTTTAGTTTTCATGTAAGTAAGAAAAAAAATTATACTATAAATTAATAAAATAATTCTAATTATGTTTTTTTAAATTGTTATTATTAGAGTTAACATATTTATAATATATAACAATTTAAAATAGGATGATAATATAAAAAAAATTTAATTCTGTCATTCTGTCAATATTTTAATTAAATTCTTATTCAACATGTTATCATTACAACCACATGCCGAAGACTAACATTTTAATGGTACGTTAATACATATAATTAGACTAATTAAACAACTTCGTAAGTTTGAACTCAAAATCTAAACAGTTGCTTGTACTGTAACTGCAACCCGTTTTGGTTTTCAGTTTAGGTTTTTTTCATCTTGTAGAAATATACTATATCACGCGAATGAATTTTAGTAAAACTAAAGAAATGAAAAGGAGAAAGATCTATAGTATTTTTAAAATTCTTTTCAAAAGTACATATAGTCAGAACTTTGTAACCTTACCTGCAGATAATTTTTATAGTTTTGGTTATTCGAGGACTTTTCAGACGTTTTATATTCATTTTAATCTATATGTAGTAAAAATTTATTACAAAGAAGGGAGTTAAAACTTTTTTGCAGTTATATAATAGTATTGTTGAAGACTTATGCTTTGCAATATTATTAATAAACAACTGTGCAGTCTACCCTTCCCCATACCCCAAAAGAAAAATAAAAAAGAAAGAAATCATGTCCAGTCAAGCAATTGGTTTTAATTAACCCATGAACAAAATTTTCTGATATAAATTAAATTCAACTATTCCGTATTGAAATGTCATTAGAAGGAATGGACATTGTTGACTTTGTTTTTCTCCCCGAAATCTCCAAGATCTTCATTTGAAAATTCTCTTTAATTAATCATAAACTAATAAATATTAGGAAATAATTGCATTCAAGCATGTGTCCGGCGGCTGGTTACAAAAAGGATTAATTAAAGAAAGATAGTTAAAAAGGAGCTTTATTTCGTCTTCTAGTGTTTGACAATAAATAATGTGCGGGATCGGATATAAATATATATTTTTATCATATGTGAGTCTGATTTGTTAATTTATAAATAAAAATCAATTTATATAGATAAGAGTTAGGAGAGCGTCATAGTATTTAATTAAAATGCTGACTGATTAAATTAAGGATGTAATAGGTTACTAGGTTAGGTTTGTTCTGTAACAAATATATATAAATGCTTCCAAATTAATCAAATCAAATTCTACAGTAAAACCTTAGACTTGGTTTCATGTTATAGTGGCACATGGAACATCAAAACAAGGCATCTGGTTGATTTGCTCCACCTATATACCCTGACTGATATATAGCCCCAATTACACTTTTGTTTGTAATAGTTAATTGATGATGAATGGAGAGGAGGAGGAAGCATTAAAATATTAAGAGATTAAAAAAAGGAAGATATGGTAAGCAAAAAAGAGAAGCCAATATAGGTTAGATGGGGATAAGCACCATGACAAAAAGAAAATGATACTTTAGAGCCTATCAAAAACAGTAAAGTCAAATTAACAGTAACGATTTTAAGTATTTTATTTCTTGTATTTTTCAAAATATCAAAGTTAATGGAAGTACTTTACAATGGAGTGAAATTAATCTCCTCTTGGACATGATAATGAAGCTTATCATAACTCTTTGGTCAAAATGGAGTGCAATTAATTTAGTAGGATAAATACTAACTCTTTGATTACATGTAAAACACTAATTTACTATACCTTTATGATAGCTGAAAGTTACCGAGTTATACCTGCCGATGACTTGACTTGTATAAATAGGGTGAGGAAAAATTTCAAAGGGGTTGTTGTAACAACATTTTTTATCTTCGTCAAAAACATCATTTTTTATCTTCTAAAATGAGAATTTAATGTTAGTTTCTTTAATAAAGGATAATGCTAATAAGCACCTTTAAATTATTGATTAAAGAATTAAAAGTATTTTTTGTTGTAAAACATGCTATTAATAATACACTTCTACCCTAATTTATAATGTAACCTTACCGTGATAAAATCTTTTTTTTTTTTTATTGATTTTTTAACTAGTTTGCTTGGACATTGGCTAGCGAAACCCCTTTAGAGAATCAGTCAGAAAAAAAAAAAAAAACCTTCAGAGAGTTACAACATTTAAGACACTATAAAGGTTGGATAATTTGCCCAAGTTATAATTTGATGTTCAAATATCAACACCTATGTTTGTCACCACTTGTAAGCCAACTCTTGTTGTGTTCATATTTACTGTTTGCTGTAAGAGATTGAGATTCACACTTGTTCTAAAAGTCAAAACACTGGATTGAGAAATTTAATTTCATTCATTGGTGAACTTGTTTTAGTTATACAAGCAATTACACATGGGGAGATTATATCTTAAATAAGACGAGATTAGGACATAGGTAATGATACAAGTACCTTGTCACCGAATGAATAGAAAAATATTTTCAGATAAAAAACAAATATTACCATTACAATTTTATTAGTCTTTATCATCTTCCTATACCTCATCGATGTAAGTAATGGAGAAACCAAATTAAGTTGTTGCCCCAGGTATTATGACCATATTCCAGCTTGAAATTACAGTTTTCGAATTGACAGCCTTATAATTTCATTCTGCATGCCCCATTCAGGTTCCCTCTGGAGTTTGTTTCACTCTTGACATGCAACATTACAACTAGGTCTTTAGAAAGATAAATTTACCCTCACAAATTTATATAATCAGTACTCTCTTCTCCCAATCCATCAGCATGTGGTGTACATGATTCTATTCTATGAATATAATAAATTGGGTAAATAGCGTGTATGAACTGACATTGTGAAGAACTTTTATAGTGTGATTTAATCACAAATTGTTGTATATGATAATTTATTGATTTTTATAATCATCATCGTAAAACACATATCAATGATGATTTTTTATTGATAGTAATGTTTTTTACAATGATACTTCAAATTAAACTCATAAATTGGTGTCTTACAGAAATAGATAACTGAAATGAAAGAGAACGTTCTCTAAGCATGTATGTACTGAGAATGTAAAGAAGTGTATGTAATATATATCAAATGGCTACAACATGCTATAATAAATACATCATATGAATTGTATATGTTGTCTGAATTCTGAAAGGTGGTCATTGTCAGACTCTTCTTGGCTCTGCAGTGGCCAAGGCCAACTAACTCTAATGAATTGTAATTTTTTTTTTTTTGACCTTTTCTCATTTCCTTTTTCCAGATGATTGAGAATTGATGCATTAAAATAATTCAAGGAAAAACAAGGAAACTGTTAATTTAACCTGTATCCTATATATACTCAAATTACATCCTTCTTAAGGAACTTCTTGTATTTGACTGGAAGTTGAGGCCTAGTTGAAGATCTAGGGCTTTACTATTATGGCTCTGATTTGAAGCAGGGAAGTGGCAAGGCTTGAAGATGAAAGGACTATTATTACTTGCATCGGAGAAAGTAAACATGCAAGTATCTTGTTTGGAATTAGAAGGGTGAGATGCAAGAGAATACCAACTAGATTTCTGGTCACAAGAAAAGTTGGCATCTAAAACATTTGAATTGAAGCTAATCTGAGGTTCTTCACAAAGGGTGAACTCAGAGTTATTATAGGTAGAGGGGTCATAGAACCAAGGAGTATCAGAAGGGTAAGCAAAGCCATGGTTGGATTGGAAAGGGTGTTGTAGGTAGCGATTTATGGATTGAAGCTGCAACCTCTTCTTCTTCATTCTCTCTTTCTTGTGAGCATTTTGGTGGCCTCCTAGGGCTTGTGAGTTTGCAAATTCCTTGTAACAATATTGGCACTCAAACTTTCTCTCATCAGAGTCTTTGGCAGAGGTTTTCTGTTGCACAGTTTTGTCTCCTCCAGAAGAAACTGAGTTAGAGGAGTTCACACTTTCATCTCCTTCACCAGATTCTTTGGCACAACCATCTTTAGAAGGGTTTAGCTCAAAACCAAATAGCCTGAGCCTTTTCTCAGTGGAATTGCCATTGTCACCATCCCATGTTGGAGAAAGATCAATGATATCCTTTCCCATCTTTAGAGGAGTTAATTGATCTCTCTTGTGGGGAAAGAAATATATTAATTTTGAGGTGGGAAATGCAGTGATTAGTTGTTAGGCTTCTCTTCCTTTTATAGTAAACTCTTAAGTCCCCAGCATGCATTGTATCTATTAAAATACCTAGTTTTATAGTACATGGACAGCACAAGGGGTAACCCAGGTCAATAGAATAAAATATCAAAAAGAAAAGTCAGATTAAGAGAAAGCCGTCTCTCATGCAATGTTTCTTAATAAAGAAAAACTCTTTTGGCATTGTAGTAGATGCACCTCAAACTTCTCAATCAAAGAGGATTCACTGTAGTTTAATTTATTCAAGGTGGAATCAGATGGTCCATAAGCACTTAATAATATTAATAGTTTTCACTTGGGTTTCTCTCCCTTATTAAAAAAGAGACATATTCCATGCTTAGGACATGACTGAAGTTATTAAACTAACTGTAGCTGCAAAAAGTCAAAGAAAGAGGAGGTACTAACTTTATAACATATCTACTACTGTACTAAAATGCATATCTAATTATTTTACAGACGCCAATAACTTTGTTGCTTCATGTACTGTCCTGTACCTAGACTAGGCTAATCATATATTATAAAGATTGCCAAATGAATATTACTGCAATGGATGCTAAGCCATAGACGAGTCCTATCTTCTAGAGTTAATTCAATTGATGTTATTCATAAATTGCTGACATCTGTATAGAAATGTAATTATTCAGCACTAAAAATAAAGCTTCTTTAATTTGTAATTATCCCTCCACCCACAATCACATTAAAAAGACCTTATGATATGTTTTTCTTGACCATGTTTTATGAATGCTCTTGTAATATATAGAAAGAAAGAAAGAAAGAGTAGAAGCTAAAAAAAGAATAAAAGAAGTGGGCAATGATGTAAGCATATATACTACTAATAAGAGTCTTCCTCAAGATCTGGGCATATCTTCTTAGAGCAGGCAAAGCCTATATTTTATAAAAAAAAAAAACTTGATATTTTTCAGGTGAATCAAGTCATCAACTATAACATTATTCTACAAACAAACACAGCATTTGCGTTGGATAGTTGTTATAGTTGGGCCCCACACTTTGTTGCTTTTGTGACAATTTAGAAAAATCATTAGATTGTGTTTTATTCCATTGTCTCTAACTAGATCTTCCATTGGTTGACTTCCTCATCCACCAATAAGCCTCTCATGCTCATCAATTTCCCACTCCTTTTTCTCTAATTTCATGCTTATTAATTAAACCTTCTTTTTCTTGCTTTAGGAGGAGAATTCCAAGTAGGCATGCTGTCATCTAGCATATATTTCACTATATATCCTAACATGTGGAATAAAAAGAGGCCATGAGGGTGGAGAATTGGGTTATGGTGGCTAAGTGGGTGGGTACGTTGTTGGTTGTGATTGATTGATTCTAGCTAATTCCATTTCATTACACGTTGGTTTGAGAATATCAAACCGTGGTCCCTACCCTAAAAAAAGAAAAAAAGCATTGCTCTCCCGCCACTGGGTATTGCCCTTGCTTTTGGACAAATCCAAAGTGGGGTTAGGGTTACTAATTTTTTATGAGACATGATAGAATGCCAAAACTGACTAAGGAAAATGTGTATATTAGAATATGATAATGCAGTCATGTGATATCTAACGACAAAAATATGTTACTTTGGAGAAAGAACATGTTAAGTTGAAATGTCTTCTTAATATATACTGGTACATCATTCAAAACGCACTAGGATGAGCATTAGAAGTTAATGCGACAACAAGGAAGGTTCAACCTTGTTTTGCTGCTGACTTAGGTCGTAGTTCTAAGGCTAACGACTCAAACCTCTATCTTCAATATAGATCAAGGAATTCGTGTTCTAAAGTGTTTGGACTTAAGTTCATAGGGTAACATAAATGTGTAAAGTGACATCAGAAACCATTATTGTGAATGAAAGTAGTATGTGTGAATAACTTCATGAAATCTAATCTGACCCATGTAAGGGCTAAAAGCAGCAGATAAAGGCGCCTTTATAATCTACACTCTACAAAGCAACACACAATAGCAATGGAGAGCATTCTATTCTGCCACGTAAGAACAACTGTTGCTAGGAGAAATAACTGTAGCTTTTTTAATTTTCTGTGAGTCTCAAAAAGATTTTAATTGTATTTGTCCATAAATTTAACAGGGTGAGATAAGTTTTGAAGTTTATTTAAAAATCTTGAGTCAGTGAATTAGTAGTAAAATATTTACTTAAGTAGATTAAAGCAATAAAAATAATGAAATATAAAGTATCATAAACTATTAAATAATATTTTTAACAAGTCAAGAGAATTGCTTGTTAGAGTTTTCCCAAGATACATTAAGATAAGTTGGCTTGTTGGCATCAATATGTTACTCCTTTCAACGGTATTCAATTACGATCTATCCAAAGACTAGTTTAGGTTAAAAAGCATGCAATATCCCTAGCAAAGTGTAACATTTGTCAGAAACTGTCAGAAATGAGACTAGGTTGTTAGGTATGGAAAAACTATGTTACAGTTAGCTGTGTTAGAGCTGATACACCGCTCGCCTTCTCAAGGTTAAGGTCCTTTTTTTGGGTACAATGGCTTATGGCTCTATATAAGCTCACCCTAGTCACACATCCCATCAAACTGTTAAAGGAATCTTAACAGTGTAAAAAAAAATAATTCCACTTTTATTTACTTTCATTCTTAATTGTTTATTTAAGAATATTACACGTAAATTAAAAATATAATTTATATTCTTGCTCATATTAATTTTTAAACTCCTTCATTTTTTCTTATTTATAATGTGTGTAAAATATTCAAAAATTAGGGGAAAATAAGAACATAATTAAAAAATTAAAATAGTTGTAGAAATTCAGAAACTAATATTATAAAAGCAAAAGTATATCTCAGAAAAGAGGAACAAACAAAAAGCACAAAAAAGATTTTGATATTGCATTATGCTAAATTGACAATTCAAGTGCTCAACGCAAATACAAGAAATTTAGACAACGTGGGTAATGAACTGAATTATAAAAAGATCATATTTTTCAAATTACGCAAACCGCTTGAAATCTCACCTTGATTATTAAGAAATTCAAAATGTTTGTTATACTAGTTATTTTTAATAACTATGTATCTAATACGCAATACTACGCAATACTTGAGGATTAATATGGCAACACTTGCAATTTCATAAAGACGGTAATGTTTTTTTTTCCACTTTTAATGACTAACGTGTTATTTTTATTTTTGCTTGCAGACTAACGTGTATTTCTCAGACAAATTAAGAATATGCCATTATAAAAATTTACTTCAACGGACAGTGACGAAAGGCAATTTGTATAGAGCCGTAACACATGACGCACCGAAAAACACGAGCACAGTGCTTACTCTAAAAACCACATGAAATGTAATTCGATAACAACGTATGACCAACACACGGCGATGTCTTCAACTTTACCTCCCGAAATTCATTTTTAGTATCAGGGGCCAGGAATTGGGTGCTTACCAACACACGGTGATGTCTTCAATTTTAGGAGAAAAGAGTAAAGCTTACACAGATTCGCAGCAAACGTTGAGGTTCTCTGTTTAGCCCAACATTCTTTCAAGAACCAATAAATTATTAGTTAACCTCGCAGAAACACAGTTTTCCTCCCAGTTCCTAAAGAAAATTGAGACCGAAAGCAAGACAAGTTTTGAACAAGTGTGTAGCTGTAAAAGTATTTATGGTAAGGGAAGCATCAAGTTCATTTTTCTCTCTAATGTCAAACTTCGGGCTTTAACGATCTTGACGCTCTACATTCGCACCATCATAACGGGTACACAAGTTGGAAAAATGAGGGTATGAAAGTAGAACATTTTGCTCACACAATTAACCTTGCTCAGTGCAAAAAGTTGAACATAATCTGATTCACTTTCCTATTTCTTTCAATGAAAAAAAATGAGAAAGTACGGACACCATATATAACAGATCAATATCTCCAATAGACGAGAATTTTAACCCAAACTTGTTTTTCAAAAAAGGATACTCGAACCCTATAAGGGACAAGGGGTGTGATATGCGTAAAAATTCTCAGATATGTGCTTTACCATCATCCAAATTATAAAAATAAAAATAAAATGTAAAAACTGGTGTTCCAATAATGTCAGTTTCAGCATCATGCAGGATAGACATCGATCAATGTTGACGCTTAGAACGGGGCAAGAGAGCGAGAAGAATTTTTTTCCTGGGACCCTGCAACCCAAGCAACATCCATTTAGACAAATAACATCATATAGTCAACTTGTGTACTCAGCACATGCACACGACGAAATACATTCTTCTGGAACAAACACATGCACAAAGACAAGAAATGCTAGCAACACATTGTTTCTAATATCATCTATACACACTTTCATTATTGAGGATTTTGTGTTGATCTCACTAAGCAGTATTATGGACTCAGGTTATTTGGTGAGACCTACAAGAATTTACCCATTGAGTACTGATGACTGTGTTGCTACATCTTTGTTACATGGTACTACTGTAGCAATTTTATAGGCTCATCACAAGCAAAGGCAACAAGTACAAGAAATAAAGACAAGTAGAATATACACAATCAACGTTCACGAGGTTCAGATTCCAAAATTTACTGGACATATTTATATTTTAGCGTTGACTGGGAAGTGAAACATTCATGCATTTTGGTAGATGTTCTCAAACCATGCAAACAATAGAAAGCATATCCACTGGCTAAATGTGCAAGCATGAGAAAAATTCATGTATTCTAGCAAAATAGCAAATAAGCTACTAAACAAGTGAAAGAGGATTTACTGATACAAAATTAAACACAATCTCTACATGATTTTCTAATCAATAGTTGTAATTGCACTTTATCCTCTAAGCACACTCCTCTCACTTCAGAAGAGAGAAATATTTTAAGGGTTGTCATGGATTCGAATCTGGAAACAGCCTCTTTGTATATGCAAGGGTAAGGCTGCATACAATTTCTTTCCCCCTTATATGCGTATAGCTTGGAGCCTCCGGACAATGGGATACATAGTGTTTTTTTTTTTTTTTTTTAGTTTATTTGACATCTGAGGCATTATACTTTGTTATGGCTTCAAATCAAATACTTGAGCATTGATGATAAGCCTATCAAAGGAAACATAGATAAATGTGTGGTATTGGACATCGCATCTAGACTAGTTTACTGAGGAGATGGATACAAAAACAACGTTAACATCAAGATATCTTTGGATACAATTCCACTAACTGAACTCATGCTTCATTGTCTGAAATATACATAATACAAACTATAGCAATAATGCCTAAATCCATTTATTTGGTGTAATATTCACAATAGCAAGCCTCATTCTCATTGAATAAATACCTGAATATATGCCACATATGAAAAGAAAGACAATTATTTACCATAGGAATTCCAAGCTCTTTGAGGTCATTTTCTCCCATCTGCTTCAATGCAGTCATATCCACCTAAATGAACACATCAGTGTATAAGATAACTAGCAGTGCAACATTTGAATTAACCTAATTCATAGCTATGATTTACCAAATCATACTTCATATTCCATTATTTCATACTTCCGTATATGATTTACCAAATCATACTTCATATTCCATTATTTCATACTTCCGTACTAACATATCATAATTTCATAAGACAATAATATGATTACTTGAGCACTCAACACAACAAATTCAGTTCATCTACTAGTTCAGACTTCAGAGTTAGTGTGCAGAATTATTTAAATGTCAATTGAAGCAAAAAACTTATTAATCGCTGCAGGAAAATAAGAACTAAGCTCCCATGCTGTTATTCAAGGAATCTAGGGGTAAATTTAATCATTATCAACATTGCCACCTTAGGTGAGGTTGAGTGCCAACCTAAGAAGAGCAAAAGAGATTAAAGGTATTTACAAGGTATGATTCTTTAAGCAATGTTTCAACTGTTGACATTCATATACCCAATTTACACAACTATGAAACACACCACACAAATAACACAATTTGTCAATAAACACTAGTACACTATGAAAAGTGTAAAAATATAAAATTTAGCTAATGAAACATTCTCAGCCAATTCATGTCATATGGAACATGATAGAGCATTATACAAGTTAGTAATTATGTGAAACACATTTCCCAAAACATAGAAACTGAACAGAGAGCTTAGTAGAATTCATCCATATAATGACATAATAATGAACCAAACTATCCTGACGAAAAAGGCATGAATTAAATCAAGAGGCAAAATACTGCTTAAGACTATCCCAGAGGACAATCAGTTGAAAGTTCCCTATATTTTAGATATAGTCTTTTCCAATCATTTTCCCATGTAGAATTCCAATAGCAGCCAATAAGTAAATGAATTTTGACATCCCATTGAACAAATGATGACACAAATTGTCAATTAAATTTGAGAACAAAAAATACCAGGACAATATAATTTCATTTATAGAAACGGATTAGTTACATACTTCCTCAGCCTTAAAGAGAATGACATATTTTTGAAGTCCCAATGCATGTAATAGGCCATCCACAGTTTGGTGAGATTGTTGTACTTGTACTTGTACTTGTTCATCACCCTACATGATAACCATCAAAGCCAAATTAGGATGCTAACATTTCTTCACACAACACATAGAGCAAATTTATGCATAAGCAAAAACCAGAGAAGCATAAGCATTAAAGAAACATTAACTTTGTTTATATAAAAAGGTATCCAACACTATCTATTGATGGAATATTATTTTTGCTGAATGAGTGTTTCTCTAGTATATCCTTTCCAGGCTCAGATGTTTTGTAATTAACACTATAAACTTATGTTACAAAGTTTGCATATTATATTTCACATTAACGAATCTTATTATATTTTCTCATCTTTTTTTAAATAATGCGATAATGTGCATTCAAGTGTATAGCTTACAACTGCGTCCGCATGGGTACTATACTAGTTGTTTATATAAAAAGGTATCCAACACTATCTATTGATGGAATATTATTTTTGCTGAATGAGTGTTTCTCTAGTATATCCTTTCCAGTTTCAAAAGACAATATTAAGCTCGTTCATTTTTTTACCCAAAATGGCTTCATAAATCAAGAATATTGAAACATGTCAATGAATCAAATAAGGGTCATTTGAGACTGTTATTGGTAAGCACCCAAGCACTCGAGGAACCCTCCCTTAAAAGCTAGCTGTCAAGGGGGGTAACCAAATCACTGAAGTACTCCATCAAGTATCTCATACTTCTTGGTGTGGGGCTTATGCACCCTGTAAAACCTAAGTCCCTATCAGTTATTAAACATGGACCACACTGGACCAGTTGGTTTGATTGATTTAACTGAAAACTGGATCTGTAGCTTATCAAATTGAAAATACATTTAACCTATGCTGACACAATCAACTTGGCTTTGAACCGGACAGAAATAGAAAACTCAACCTGCTGTGGTCAATATGATGGCAAAACCATTCTCAACAAAAATAACAGAAAACCATTAGCTTCTCCAACAAGCCAGATAGCTCATCCCTTGCAGAGGCATTCATAACTAAACCAACACTCCAGCAATAAAACAATGCACCACAACACCGAATTATTTGACCATCATATCTCCTAGAAGGGAACTAAATATAACCATATCCTGTATGTATTTTTGGGGGGTGAAAACAATCATTGGACATTGTGCCCCAGAATCAGATTATGATAATTAAGCTTCAATTGAAATTGGTGTCTAGATAAAAGAAACTTTTAGAAGAATATCTGAAATCAACAGATCAAAAACAGCTAACAGTAAGCATATGCACAACTTTAGGACATTAGACAATCCAAAGTCAAGGTCAAATTATAGTAACCATTCTTGGATTCAACCCTAGAAATGCTATAGTAGGATAACACATAGTGGGATCATTGTTATTAAAAGTGCACAGTCATTACGATATCACAGCACCCCTCCCCACAGTTCTGCTTGCCATCACGGAGCCGGTTGAGTTGCAGCTGTAGCACCACTAATCATGGCTGATTTCATGGCCATCCTTGCCATTTGCAGCCACTCCTCTGCGTTGTTGCCGGATAGGCTCTACGAGGACAGCTGCGCTGTTGCTGGACAGCCTCTGTTCTGCAACTTTTGAAAGGGGAAATGATTGGGTAAGGAGATGGCGGCTGATGAGAGAAAGATACTAGGGTTTATTTTCTTTGGGTGCAAAGGGGTGACAATTGATGGGAGAAACTAGAAAGAGGCTAGAATTTTTTAGTTTATTTGGTGAGAAGGGGTGTTGGGCCTGCACCTCTACACTCCAAACAGTTCTACAATTGGGGGATGATGGGGTTTCTTTATTGCTGTTTTTTTTGTTAATCATATTTTTTAATTAGTAATATTTAAAAGTATTTCAAAACATAATTTTTAAAAAAAAAATACATAATTATATATTATGTATCATAATAATAATATATAAATATATAAGCAGAATATATATAAATAAAAAATTAAATATAATTAATATAATAATAAGAAATAAGAAATGAGGAGGGATCAAGCTACTTCAAGAGTAACTTTAAAAGAGTTACTCCTCATCTTCACCCTTCATTTTCTTGTAATCTAATGGTTCTAAAAAGTAACTCATCTAACTATTAGATTATAAGAAAATGAAAGGTCTTGGAGTAACTCTTTTAAGATGCTTGAGAGAGAGAGAAGAGAGGAGAGGGGGGGGGGGGGGGGGGGGGGGGGGGAGGGAAATGGGCGGAGAGAAGGAGAGAGAATAGCAGCCATCAGGCTATAGCATTTTTAGGAGCAGCTGCTTTACACTACTAGTACTATCTGCTATTGACTACTATGAGCAGGATGATTTTATGCAAACACTTAAGCACATTAATGCTCAAATTAAAATTTAAAATTAAAGGCATATACATCATTAACAATCAAAAACCATAGCTTAAACAAACAATCGTAGTTAGTCAAAGGCATAACTAGCAAGTTGGTGAAAAATACGAGTCATCAACTTTTTTAAAATTTCATACTTCCGTAAAAATTCCCGAGACAACAACACTGATTGGGACAATCGCATAATGCCACAAATTCTGTGGACAGGGAAAAGGAAGGCAGAAAGACAGTAGCAAGGAAACTGGCCTGAGAAGTGCACACCAAGGCCAACAAAGGAAGGTGGGAACAGCAGCTGCAAACTAAAGGGTTGACCTTGGCTGGAAATGCCATAAAATGTGTGGCTCACTGGAAGACCAACAGAAAAAAATGTGGGAGATGGCAACTACGGATTTCTAACCCCAAAATGGTTCTGAAGGAGAAGAGGATGTAGAATCATAGAAGTAGCACCAAAAAATGACTTAAGAAGGAGGCCAGCAACATGGATTGTTACTTATTGTTGGTATAGATCTTATATCCTATGCATTTCAGCCACAATTTTGGCTATTATTCATGCGATGTAAAGTTCCCAGTAGCAGATTCTCCACCACAGCACAATAGCAGCATGTGCTACTATTGATTACTCTGGGTAAACACAGGAAAAACTGCAGGTGACAGTCAGTTTTTCAAATGATCGACAATGCAAATTTTACAACATTATTAGCATACTGCATTAAGTTAACAAATATGACCCAATTCTACAAATCTAGCTAAGTCCGTCAATCTAGCACTTGCCTTTCATAGGAAACTAGGATTACCAGAAACAGAGCTTCAAAACTGTCACAATAAGAAGATTACAGAGTTCACACATAGCTATCGAATTCTAAGATCTGATTAACCACCCAGAATTTATAAATATCAAGCCTCTAAAACAGATCCCAAAGTGGAATACCATGAATTTCTAATTGTATTTAAATCTCCCCAATATAATTATAATTTGTCTGTTATCATTGCTATAAAATGAATTCTTACAGAACCTTTCCATTTATGTTTTCATTTTTCTTCCTGGGTGTAGGAACAATCATGCGAAAAAGTTATATTGTCATAAACAACCCCCAGGCATGTGGTATAGCCAAAAGGGAATCACAGAATCAACTTGGATATCCATCAGATGGCCATAAGAAAAGTTTCTCCAAGTGACACCAACAAGAAAGGTTGAGAAAAAGGATATCTAGAGGCAAGAAGATAAGTAATACTCACCACATATGAAGGCCTTTGAGCAACACTGCCCGATGGAGGAAGTTGGCCAGGATGAGATGCTACAGGCTTGGCAGTTACAGGAGGCAATGTGGACATTCTGGATCGTGACATGAAAGATTGAGGTGTACTTATTGGAGGCCTCGAAGTTTCAAGAACATCCCTACCTACATATGAAACTGATCTGACACCATCATATGTCCTGCTTACAGGCCTTCTATGTAGGTCTTGGACATCCCTTTGGGGGGAAATCCCCCTGGAATTACTTGGAAACCCATCTGGTGATCTTCTCCTAATATGATCCAATGTCCAAGGAGAGTATGAGCTTCTCATGGATTCCATACGCAGTAAATCATCAGAACTTCTAGCTGAGGGAATTTGCCTCAAACTTGTTTCCCTTGATTCTGGCCCATGCTGCTTCGAATTATAAGTGTTAGTCAGAGGGTGACTTGCCTTTGAAAGCTTTTCACGGAGGTCCATATGCCTCTTACTGCCATTGCTGTCAGCCTGCCCCGATGCACTTTTTCGCATGAGCTTCAATCGTAGATCATCTTTACCAATATGTCCACAGACGTGAATTAAGAGAAACAAGATTAGAAACACAAAAACCATTGAGTAAGATAAAGAAGCAAGCGTGGTAAATTCACTGCCAAGGGAGCTTACTGTCATCCAGTCCATTTTGCATGCTTACATCTCCTCGGTGTCTGCAGAAGATATGAACAACAAAATTCATGAAAGCTGATTTCAATTAAATCATACAGAAAAGCAGGCAGCCTACTCTCTTTCTCTCTTGTCAGACTGTAACAATGAAACCACAGACAAACCGTTTATTGCCGCTATGTCCATTTCCATGCCACCCAGAACTATTTGCATTACTTCCAATTCTGTCTCTTACAGACCGCTTAGTGCCAGCTGAATGAATAGAAGAGAAAGAAGAAACATCTACAGCAGATACATCCCTCTTCACAACCTAAACTCAAGTGTAAAACAGAAGATAATGGACATTAATCCAAATATCCCATTCATGACATATCACAGCAAAACTCTACTTCTCAAAAGATAAGAAGTGGTGAAAAACGATAATTAAACCGCATTCCTTAACTCCTAATAGATAAATTCAACAACAAAAAAGTAATAGCACAAAGTCATGCCGAATGTAGAACTAGATGTAAACATCAAACAAATCATTTTGTATCATGTATATTCTAACTGAAAACAAACACAAAAACTTCAACAAAAAGGTAAAGCATCATATTCATTGATAACTTACCGGTCACTATTTGACGAAGCAAGTAGAAACAAGTCAAATCCAAAAAACCAATGAACAGAATCAAAGCAGCAAAAAACGCACACAACGAAGTTCCTTGTATAGAAAGCAATAACTACAATCCAGGCGTAAAAAAAAGAAGAATTAAAATTTCGAATTAGACGAAATTGCAACTTACATGACCGCTACGCCCTAGAGTAATGGTAACGCGACCCCTCGAAGGATCGGCCATGACGAAAACCGAAACCCTAACCTATCAATTGAGCAAAAACTTATCAACCGCGACACGAACTGTTACCGCTTAAATCGCGAAGAGTCACCGCAACCCTAACCCTAATCCCATTGCCGCGACTAGAAGCAAAGGCAGAGAAAAACACGTCACCACCACGGTTTGATTTTTAATAGCGGAACGAGTTTTGAGATTCGGATTCAGCTTCGAATTAGTCAGAGAGAGAGAGAAGAGGAAGGAGTTATTGGTGGAAGAGAGAGAGAGAGAGAGAGAGAGGCGATGAGTTGCCGTTGAAGTTGAAACGGAGGAGCACCGAGGGGGTAGTGGTGCTGCGCGCAGGACCGTCTCATCAACAGACCGCGGTGCTATAGCCTATAGGGTTAGGCCATTAGTAAATGGTTCTGCTCTGTCTGTTCCCTCGTGTGTGATTTTTTTATTTGTCTGAAAGTTTTAGTGTGAGAAAGACCACAGAAAAAGTGTGAGAAACACCCCCATGGAAAATGAAAAATAGATAGCCCAGTCAGGTTAATTTAAAATATCACTATTGAAGTAAGTATTTCCTGAGGGGTTTGGGCATCATGCGCTAATAGGAAAATCTATTTAGTGGAGAATCTTTTATTTAATTCTTACTATGTACGAAAACTCTTTCAGACAAGTGACAATTACAATATTAATATGTTAAATATACCTGCGACAAGACTAAAAAATTAAAATTCACCAAGCATGTGACTTAACTAGTCGACATTATTTCAGCTGAAACAAGTTTTGAGTTCTAAATATACAATTTTGTTAAAATAAACAAGTTATGATAAATTAGTGTAGGTGAGAAAGAACAGGAGGTGAATGATTACTCACATTCAGCAAATTTTTAAGTTCAAGCTTTGATACATGGACATTACCTCAACCAGGTCACATAAAATGTAATGTGGACACTGGTTTCTTCAAAGCTCAAAACACCACAACAATTGAAATTTGTGTTCGAGATGCCTATGGACATACTGCAGGCAACCTTGCTTGAATGTTCGTAAAGGATAAGCTTTTGGACTCCTCTTGGTGTTGAGTTTTGTGGAATCCTTAAGGTTGCAACACATTGCTTTTGAGTTGGACAGTAAAAGTAGCAGACAAAGTAAGAAGAGCTTGAAGGCTAACAATTTTGAGTTGGGATTATTAGTTTATGAATGCAGTAGATCAGTGACCTAAAATCCAACCTTTAAGATAGGTTTTTATTAGGAGACAAGCTAATACAGTAGCTTATGAGCTAGCTAGGGTAGCTCTATTTTGTAGTTCTCTACACTTTTGATCATGTTATTCCATATATTGAGCAGGTTGTTAATAATGAGATGATATGAGTACTTTCCATTAAGAAAATTTCTAGGTGAGAGAGAGTTACCAAATTATACAAGTCTCATACTCATTTATTTTTAAGAGAGTCCATGCGAGTTTTATAAAAGAAAAATGTTTTAAAAAATGTGTTGTAGTTATATAAAGCAATGTGTTAGTATTTTTTTATGTTTGAAATCCATGAGATAAATTGAATAGAATGTTCTCAATTATTATTGTTTTGGTGAGGATAGAATATAAGGTAGATTGAATAGAATGTTCTTATTTGTCTATTTTAAAACTCTCTCATTTCTCTCACTCACTCTAACGTTTTCCATCAATCTTCTTTTTCCTTAATAACAAGAATGTGTTCCGGTAAGTTTTTGATTTCTCCTTAATTTTTGTTTGCCCCACCTTGAATCTATGATTAGTCCAAATTTCTTTGAATTTTATCTTTTATCTCAATTTTTTATTTGGTTGATGGGGTATGGGGATTTTGTTCACATGTAATTTGAGTCTAATTTCATTTTGCTTTTATAGGACAATGGTTCATATGAGAAACTAGATTTGTAATTACTAATGTTGTTTGATGAAATGCCCCACTAAAATGACATTTTTGAATGGCTAGACCATTGATTTCAGAAAGATTATCCTTTGTCTAACTTTTCAATTTCTTTTTATATTCAAGATCAAGATTTCTTTTTACGTTTGTTTATGCTTGGTTAGGGTAACATGTTTCTTTTGCTTGGTTTTAGGGAAGTAAATTGAAATTAAGATTATCTCAAGTAACAGAGAAATTCTGTAACGACCCGTATGCATCCGGTTCATTAACATTGTTTTACGGTCATTAAGCGCAGCAATTATCAAGGATAATTAAAAATGGAAGCAATAAACAAAAATGACGTCATCAACCGTCATTACCATCATAAACTGTACATTATACACGTATATGGTGAATTCTCATAATATACAAAGTATATGTCTCAAAACTGTACATATCCCTCATCATTACCAAAATACAGGCATAAAATCAAAATGTCAAAATATAGAGCCAACATGCTCTTTACTATATGCCTAAGGTTCTCTCAGAACCATATCCCTCTACTCGGGCCTCTTGCCCTGGGATCTATCAGCCGCTCCCTGAGCATCACCTACAAAACATAATCCCCAACTGGGGTGAGATAACAATCTCAATAAACTCAGGGTCCTTTGAGGTCTTTCCTCCCCCTGGCTCACTTCCATGCACATAATATCAAAATTGGCATTACCAAACTAGCCGTCACAACTATCAGGTCATATCACATGTACATAACATACATACACATATATCAATGCCTGAGGAGGCTTCATCCATTTATATGGGCACATCTCACATCAGGGCCTACCACTCATGCCTGAGGAGGCTTCATCCATTCATATGGGCACATCCCACATCAGGGCTTTCTTTCTTTGCCTGAGGAGGCTTCATCCAGCTATGTGGGTACATCCCGCATCAGGACTTACATATATAGACTATTAAGTTTAATTCTACTGGCCAGAGAATCTAATCAAGCATATAACAACACTATCACAGTGTTCAGCTCATCATATACATGTTTCCATAAACAGTAATACACAATTTCAATATACATGCATCAAGATATACAATAACCATAACTCCCTCGGAGTATGGTGGAACACAATAATGGGAAACACTCCTAAGAACAAAGAGTTTACCTGCTCTCAGCGCTATACCGGCTCTCCCGGCTTCGTGGTCATAACCACTAGCAAGATCACTATCACGCCCTACACAAGGCATAAAACAATCAATCAATAACGGTCCTTAGCCGTTAGAATGAAAGGAAACGACATTCCCTTCTATTAAAACCTCTTTGTTCTTTATCTTAGGGTTAACAAAGCTAATCACCTTATAGGCGATTCACAGACCCTTAACAGAATCTATCTTGGTTCAACCAGGATCTTAGAGTCCCCTTAGACTCTGCATAAGCACAATTCAATGTTCTAGCCAGACCATATATCAACAATTTTTCCAACTTGGTTAAAACAATTATATCAATACGTTTTCACCGTTTATTTAGCCTTCTGAACAACTTTCGTAAAGGCACTTAGGCTCATATCTATCCTAACGCCTTCCCTTTCATCAACATTATTTTTACTCATACCTATCTCAGGGTCAAAACCAAACTTCATCAGAATTCATGATTCAAAGCTTAGTATTCATCAGAACAACCCCCTGATTATACTTTTCTAAAGAATCCAAGTCTAATTCCAGCCCTAACACAATTTGATTACTATTCATCCCAAGAACCATTTCATAAAACAATCGGTGAAACTTGAGTTTTCTTACCTCTAAACTGTCGAGGAAGGCTGGAGGATCGCTTCTCTAAGCTCTGGCGTCCTTGAATCGCCTTCTATCTCCTCTAAAACTCAGTTTCCAAAGTTCCCTAGGGAACGAGATTTCTCCGTTTGATGGTTCTTTCAAAGAATTAAAGCTGGAAACTAGCTCATGGAGGGGTTCTAATCAACTTTCTAGTTGATTGGGAAGTGTTTAGATGAAGTATGGAGGAGTTATGAAGCTTTTATGGTCCTTAATGGCTGCTTTGGGTCAGAGGAAGAAGAAGGAAGGGTTTTTCTCTCAACAAAACGTGAAAATGACCTTTTATAGGCCCCCAGCCGCGTTCCCACGCTAATAGCGGCACACCCCGCGCTAATCGCGCCACCAATTCGAAAGAAAAGGCTTCCTGGAGCATTCTGGCGCTAATCGCGCCAGATATTCGAATCTGGGGGTCTTCAGGGCCATTCTAGCGCTAACCGCGTCATAACTGGCGCTAATCGCGCCACATGGTCGAGTCCTGGCACTAACGGCGCCGCTCACACGCTACTGGCGCCGCTCCCACGCTGTTAGCATGAGATTTTTTTTTTGTTTTAGAAATCTAGGTTATTATAAATTCCACAACAAATAATAATGCTACTTCAAAAGTTCTCCAGACACATACTACACACTCTTATTCACCGGAAAACACTAATTTGTACGATGAAAAAAGTAGAAACCTTTTTAGCTTAATGATTTTTGCAAAATTTAGGAATATTTTCATTCAAAAATGGGAAAAGAAGACAAAAATTTTGTGATTGTCACTCTTTTTCTAGAAGAAAACAAACACATTCTCTTTCTTATGTACCTTTTCTCATTATCCTTTCCTTTTATTTTGTTTTTTCTTTTTCATTTTGGGTTTGTTTATAGAATCAAATGAAATAGAAAAAAAAAAGATCAATCAAACTTAAAGTTTAATTGGGATAAAAAAGAATGGTCACATTGATTGAGGTGTTGTGCCATTGCAGTTGTTGTGTCATGAGCCAAAATTAAATCAAACCCATAATCAAAATTAAGAAATTAAAGAACAATTGTTCAATATCTTAGTTTCACTGCAAAACTACCAAAACAGAAGGGTTTTTCACATCGCAAGAAAATAAAAAATTCCTAAATTTCTATCGAAATGATACAAGAAAGTTATAAAAAAAATATTGTCTTGAAACTCATGACAGAATTATTGTTACTTCCTACCAAATATCATATGGCACAAACCAATGGAAAATGTGATCGTAGTAAACTAAGTACTTGGAGTTTTTTTTTTTTTTTTTTACTAGTGTTCAAGTCATATGGATTGTATTAAGCTTTGTTGCTAATATTATTATTCATTAGTTTTTTTATGAGTAAAAGTACTCTTTGTAATTTTTTCACCAGTACAAATAAACTATATAAAATTGAAAATTTACAAAAATTTCTAGAAAAATTAATAAGAGATTGTGACATAAATAACTCAACTCAAACAGTTTGGATCAGTTCAAATTCATGGATAACTGTACCCGTGAGCACCCTTATTTGGTATATGTAATTGAAACATAATTTATCACTGTATATTTTCGTTGCAATATATTTTAATGGACTAAAGATCAAAGGCTTTTTCTACACAAAATTCTTATGCTTACTGGTAAAAGTAAAAGATACCATCAAAAGCACTTGAAAATATAGTTGGGCTTGAGAACGAGTTCTGACCAAGCCCAAACTTAGTACAAGTTGGATATGTTTCACTCTCAACAAAAATTACATAGCACAGCACCTGCACCTGCTAGTTACTAGACACCTATGCTGCACAAACATGAGAAGAGAAAGGAGTGGTGCTGAAGTTTTAAATCTCTCTCTTCCTCTTTTCCATACATGCACCATTCCTTCCCTCAACCTCAAATAAACATGTTAGGCGAGTAATATTATGTTACTTAACTAATAACTTAGATTATCTTTGAATTTAAGTTTGAAAAATATTTTTGTGAATTTTAATGCACAATAACAAATTCTAATGCACCAAATGGAGTAAATATATTTTTTGGCTCTCAGTTTAAATTTAAACATGCACTTAATATAAAGAAAATTAAAACACTTTACTGTATATTTTTTATCCTTTTCAAATCAATCAATTCAACGAGCTTCTTCTATAAATTAAAAGTTCTCTCTTATTCTTTGAAACCTCTTTGGCCCCCATCTAGATGTTACATGCATCTCTTCTGACTTTTCTACTAATAAAACAATTTATTCCATGTCTCTTTTCTCTTCACATTCACATTGTCTATAATGATAAGAAAAAATGACAATGATAAAAAAGAACATTCAACATTGTCATTGCTGCATTTTGACCGTGGAATACAGGAGTTTGTTCATGCAGTAACTTTTATCTGCTTAATTGTTGTTTGGAATTGATGATTGATTGAGAATTTATTCCTCTGATGCGGGTAACTTAATTGCTTGGTGGTGTTCTGTGATATTGAATGAGGACGGTTAGTGGTTCGAAAATTATTGCTGCTATTGTAGAAATGTTGATTCATGCGTAAAATGAGGTGAAAAAAATATATGAATTTTTTTGCTTTCTTTTGCCTTGTTATCTTTGTTACTCGACAGAGAGACCAAGAATGAAGCTGAAAATTAGGAACATTTAGTGCGTTTGGATCTTCGATGGATTTGTTACAGCATGAAATACGAGGCAAAAGCAAGGAAGATGTTGCTTGTTGGAAGCAGAGGTTGGGTCCAAACGGAAGGTGCTATGGGCAATCCAAACACAACGTTAATTGTGTTGATTTTGAGAGATAAGAAAGACTACTAATTTGACCTCACAATTATACTATAATAATTATAATTAATGTAATTTTGAAATAACACGATTTGCTGCAACTTGAGTTAGGACAAACGAGTTTAAGTCTTTCAAGTACTTCTTAGGCATTTTTTTACCTATTTGGGATAATTTTATATATATATATATATATATATATAAATGATGAAAGATTAAATTACATTGATATAACTTTGACAACTATTATATTATTCTATAACTTTTAATTGAATAATGTTTTCTTAAAACTCACAGTTGGGTTGAAAGTTTCTTTGACATAGATTACATATACAAAATTTCATATTAATCGAAAATCATTTGCTATCTCGTTCATATAGATATACATTTCAAAATATACTAAAATATATATATTTTGATTATCTTTTTATTGTTGTTCAATTTTGATAAAATTGGACATAAATGATCTTGATAATATGTATATATAATTCAACGATTTGATCAATAAAAATAATATTTTATATCAAGTTATAAAAAATGTGTAATAGTTATCAAAGTTACACAAATATAATTTAGT
>PYAF01001130.1:66893-82222 GCA_007407185.1 Glycine tomentella | reverse complement strand
TTTGGATTGCCCTTAATTTTTTTTTTTTTTTTTTACATGTACAACACAAATATATACGATTGAATTATATATAATTCATTCTAAATGTAATTTGAGCTTAACTATACTTGTGTATGTTGGCTAAAGTATTAGTTTCTAGTTTCTACTTCATAAAATTTATATACAATAAGTCAAAATATATTAAATTTTTAAATGTTATGAACCTCTTAAATACTCTTGGACTATAATGTCTAAATAAGGTTTCGAATATTTGACAGAGTCCACTCAATTTTCGTTAGTTAAATTAAATATTTTTAAAATCATATAATTATAAAATTAAAAATATTAAAATAAAAAAAAATCGATCCAAATCAAATCACAAGATTGATTTGAATTTAATATTATATTCAAATCAAATTAAAGCAAACCACACACATTAATTTTTATATTTGGTTTTGGATGACTTTCTAATAAAAAATTGAATCAAATTACACCACCAACATCCCTGATCAAAGTGTATACCACGAACATATTTATGCAAGTTTTCGCTCCTCATCGGAGACCACCGTCGCTTGCTGGAATCCTTATCAGAATCACCTACGCATCCACCATTTTCAGAAACACTATCAATGATGATAAATACATTAGTGTTTTTCACCCTTATTAAGCTATGCTTTTGCAAAACTTAGCTAATCGATCATAAATACGATTTTAATAAAATCCAACTCACAAAACTTTACATGTAACATATAAACAATAATAATACTGGCAAAGATGGGAAAGATTGTAGGAAAAGAAAAAGGAAATTCTTGAAATCGATATCATGTGGACCCGTTGCGTTATTTGGGGGCATGGGTCCCGTATATTCATAACGAGGAATTTACGCAGGGACGAGAATGTTGGTTAAGGTTAGTAAGACGAAAACGTAACGCAAGTATGATAAGTCAATGCACATTAGTTGACTTATGCTACACATGTGCTTCGTTTTGTTATGTCGATTTCGCGAGACAAAAGAGTTTTACTTTTGCAGGAGGATATCTACTCTTATCTAATTGGGTTCTACCTGGACCAACCCTGTGCAACCAATTAAAATGATAGCTTGGATTATTTAAAATGCAGTTCACGAAAAAAATATTTTTGATTATATATATTTTCATACATATATAATAATCTTAGAAAGATAAAAAGGGAAATTCATATGGATACTTACCAAGTTGTCCTTGTGACATTAACCTTCAAAGTCTAACGCCATATTTCATATCCTAATTCTGTCCGAGTCTTCCTAAAAAAAAGTATAAAAAAGAAAACCCAAAAGGATTTAATGAGTTCTTTGAGAGTCCATTAAGTCATATGACAACAGTACAAAAGAAAAGGAAGAGTCTGTGTATTAATTACGCATAGAAGAGACATATCTTGAGAAGACAAAATGGACCAACGAACGAGCGACATTTGGAACCGCCATCGGAGAAGGGAGAGGGGTATCCCAGATACCCCCCTCATTCTCTCATTGTCTCAACTTCTTCCCTTCTTTCTTCTTCTCTTTCGTTTCTTTTTCTTTCTTCTCTTTCGCATTTTGCTTCTTTGCTTTTTCAACTTGTCGGTGGGCATATTGTCCGCCGATGAGAGCTTGAGGTGGTGGTTGTTGCCATTTCATTGATTTCATCTTGTTGTAACTTCTTTGCGTTCCTCTTCATCTTCACGTTCTGTTTGAGCTCTTTGTTTTTTTTTTTTTTTTTTCTCTTTTGGTGCTAACTCCGGCCACCAAATTTTGCCACCCCCCCACGGCGACCTTGGCCACCATGCCCCCACGCCGGTGGCATTAGGGAGGCAATACGCCGTTTTGGCTGCAAGGGTTTTCCAACTCTGGTGTTATTTGTGGGTTGGGCTGGGTTGTTTTGACCCAGTTCCAACCCTAGCAAAAACCAAAAACAAAAACAAAAACTTTTATTTCTCTATATGCACCCATATTTTACATAACTACACCTCTTACATGTTGGGCCTGGTCCATTGTGAAACAAATACACAATTCTATTTACACCGATCGATTCATAACTACACTATGCTATTTACACTCAACATTTCATTACTACAACCCTCACCTGTTGGGTCTCGCCCATTCTGAAACAAAATTCATAATACTATTTACACCCACCTTTTCATACCTACACTCCCTTATCTTTTGAGCCTGCCCCATTTTGAAATGAAATAAGCAATGTTAGCTGCACTTTCTTTTTCATGTAATGTTATGTCAATTATTCATTTATTTTTATAATTTCACTTTAGTATTCTTTAGTACATGTTTATGTTCATTATGACGCTCCATGCTGGGTCTCCGACTTGCTTGATGGTGTTTCAATAACGTGTGGATCGATTTTGTGAATGTCATGTTGGGTCCCCGACTTGCTTGATTTCAGAGTTACCGAAAATCCAAAATATTTTTTTTTCAAAAATATCTAAAAAGATTCAAATAAATGATCATTCAATTCTCCTTTTTCTTCACAAAATTACACCTTACTCGAGATCCTTCAAGGTTCAAAGCCTTAAGCGATTCTCTCCGCTTTTTCTTAAAATTCAAATTCATTTCAAGGTTCAACGCCTTAACGACTCTTTTTCACGCAATTGAAACAAGTTTTTCAAAAAAGATAAAGTCAATTAAACACATAAACTGTTTTCTACCAAAGAATCAAGTAAGTATGATTTTCTTATTGCACTTGGGGATATGTAGGAGCGAAGACAAATCCCTTATTGACTTAAAAAATTAAAAAATATATATAAAATCCTCTCTTTTGTAAAAAAATTTGCTTTTCTGTTTCTGAATAAACAAAATATAATAAACATAAGTCATGTTGTTAAGGGAAGATAAATAATTAAAATGTCACTTTATTCTTAGCGCATTGAATTAAAGGTTGTCGTCCTCATGGCAGACGCGTGAGGTGCTAACACCTTCCTCGTGCATAAACAACTCTTAAATCCTTTTATCTCAAATCGTAAACCATTCCTTATATTTTGATTTTTCTAATGTTTTTTTTTAAATATACGTTGGTGGTGACTCCCTTAGGTTTTCTTCTTTAGGAAAACGCTCTTTCTTTATTTTTTTTATCGTCATCCTATCGTGACCAGTTACGTTGCGAAACCACCTTAAACATTTGGAGGATAGTCTTAGGATGTGTTTGAATATCATTTTTAAAATTTGTTTTTAGTTTTCAAAAACTAAAAAAACATAAAAAGTTGTTTGATTGGTGACTTAAGTTTTTTAGTTAAGTTATAATGGAATAGCTACTAGTTTTCAATTGTGGCCTCCAGCTTACAGGTATCAAGACCATGTGCATCTACTTAGTCAAGAGATATCCAAGAAAGATGGTTTTAGATACCTGAGATCAATTTTGCAAAAAGGTGAAGAGATTGATGAGGATTTAAATCATAGAATCAGAGCAAAGTGGATGAAATGACTGAGTGCATCTAGATTGTTGTGTGACCCAAAATTTCCCTTAAGCTAAAAAGAAAATTCTATAGAACAACGGTAAGACCTACAATGTTATATGGAGCTGAATGTTGGCCAGCACATGCAACATGAACATAAAATAGGACTATCAGAAATGAGGATGTTAAGGTGAATGTGTGGTTATACGAAGATGAATAAGATAAGAAATGAATATATTCGACGAAAGATAGTAATAATACCAGTAAGTGAAAATATGAGATTACATAGATTGAGGTAGTTTAGACACGTAATGAGACGACCATTGAATGCTCCTACAAGAACAAAAGTTTGTTATATTTATGTTTCATATGATCATTTTTTAGTCCTTTTTTCTTCATCTCCGCTCTCCTTCTTTCTCCATTCTTTGCTTTTAATTTATTTTTCAACCTCCTTGTATCTATCATTCAGTTTATTTATCACCGATCTCAATTAACTTGAGTTAAATATGTAGTTAATATATATATATATATATATATATATAAATAAGTCTTATAATTTTTTAATATAATTGTAGATTAAAATTTAATTACTTTTGTTTTATCCTTGTATGTATGTATTGTGTATTCATCTCTGAAATTAAGAGTGTTATGGCAAGGATGTTAAGCTAGCCGTGTATATATAAGGTTCATCTCGAAATGTGGTGGGGATATATGGTGAATCCTCTTTAACCAACCAGATCCTGATTTTATGGGGTGCGTGTGGACTGGTATCCTCCAGAACATATTAAATTATCCAATTGATTATATTCTGCATTAGTTATATTGCTCTTGGAGATAATAAATGACATATTGGTCTCACGTTACCGGATCGATTCATGCATAATAAACAAGCAGAAAGTTACAAAAATGAATTAGCAATTAGACTTTATATATTTACTATGAAATTAAATTTGAACAAAGTAGTATCCATGTGTACATTTATGATTTTCAATAAAAATTAATTATTATTTTCAACATAAACTACCTCATATTAATATCATATGATCAGGAAAAAAAGTAGGAGATATTTTTTTAATGTTTGTACTTGTGGGCAAATCATGCAGATATAAATAGTTGTGAATGAGAATTGAAAGCTTGTTGTAATGCACTACAGCCTACACAAAAACAAAATCAAAGAAAGGGGGTAAGGCAGTGGAAGTATGGATGGATAAGTCCATTTCCCTGACGTTAGGTATATATATGAAAGCAGAAATTTTTTATATTCCGTTATTTGTGGTCCAAGAAAATATTTTACACGTTAAGGTTTTCTTACTTTTGAAGCTATGTTTGGTATTAAATTCCTCTGTAATTTTCATACTTCAAGAATTTTGAAAGAAAAAGTTAGTCACAAGTTTCTAGATAATGCAACTTGCACTTTGAAGTCTCCCGTACAACAAGAAAGGACAAGTAACCATTCTCTTTTGCTAATAACCTCCAACGTCATATTTTTGTCTCCTTTTCTAGTCAAAAGAAGAATGGAGAATAACATATCTCAAGAAAGAAATAAGGAAATTGCTAGAAAATTTACAAAACTGTATACTAGTGAGTTTAATCCGTAGCTCACTCTCTAGAAAGGATGTTTAAATTCTATACTATACTAGTTCACAACATTTTGATTATCTACCTGATTGTTATAATAATGATACGAGCCCTTTTTGGTCGAAACTTAGAAAGTATATCACTAATATTTCTTAATTTTAATATTAAACAAAAAAACCGTATAATTTTCTTATACTGTACACTAAAAATATACTGAGATAAAAGGTCTCCTAAAACTAAATTTTAGCTAAAGTCATTCTCACCCCTTCAGAATCCAATTATCTAAAGCAAATAATCCAAGTAATATGACGTACACAGAAAAACCAAATCAAACTTGGTGGTATGAATCCATCTCCAAATCTTCTTTATTTTTTTTAGTCAAAGTAGTAAAAATACCACTACATCGAAGAAAAGAAGTCAACTTACACATCAAAATAACAAAAAAATTCTCATCCTATTTACAGATCCAATGAAGGGAGAAAAAAAATAGTATTATCAAAAAAAGAATCACAACGACAGCAAAGGAACGCGTATTTGCCAAACTTTAATGTCACAATCCAAACCTGCACTGTAAACCAGATAAGAACTACTATTATGATCATCCTCATGAGCATCACCACTGTTGGAGTCAACAGCCATAGCCAAACACTTCACGGGTCGTCGATGACCTTCAAACACCGCCAAACACGAATAACTCTTCTCAGCACCTCTCCTCCATACCCTAACACTGTTATCAGCAGATCCACTACACACCAAATCCTCCACCACCACCAAACACAGTATCGCTTTCGTGTGCCCCCTTAAAGCACCCACCACCACCATGGTGTTATTATTTTCATTTTGATCACTCTCCCACACTAAAATTGACCTATCACATGCACCTGAATATAAAACTGATCCATCAGAGTTAAGAGCAAGAGCGTTAACAGCGGATTTATGCTTCTCCAAGGTTCCTATTAGAGAATGCTTTTTCTCTCCCTCTAACTTCTTCCACATCTTTATTTTAGTGTCCGCGGAACCTGTGTAGACAATACCGTTATTCGACAAAACTAAGGAATTAATTGCGTCCTCGTGCGCGTTTTTAACTGACTCCAGACACTTGAAATCCGAGGTTCGCCAGATTTTGAATGTTCTGTCCCATGAAGCAGAGTAGAGGAGGGACCCGTCTTGGGAAAGCGCGAGGGCGGAGACGGTGTCCACGTGATGCACCCACGTGCGCTTCTTGTGGCGGCGAATCTCGACGTAGTTCTTGGAGGAGAAGAGTTTGGAGATACGGTCGTGGAGGGTGGGAAGCGTGGCGACGCATTTGTAGTAGTTCGGGTTGTTGTTGTTATTACCGGGTTGGTCGGTTGTTTTCCAGACGCGGATTTTGTGGTCTTGGTGAGCAGTGAATAGCTTGTCGTGGAATACGATGATGGACTTGATTGGCGCGTTGCTGGTCGCGACAACAGTGTTGGTGTTGACATTGCAAGGTGAAGATTGCTCGCTACTTATATACTTTAATTTGGTCATATCATTAGTCGATACGGGATTTTTACTGCATGCTCTTATTTCGCCGCTGGAGGAGGCGCTGTAGAGGGACTTGCCGTGGAGGGCGAGGGAGAAGATTGGTGAGGTGTGGCCCTTGATGGCGGTGATGAGTTTGTGGTGGGTGGTTTGGGGTTGTTCTTCGAGGTGATGCGGTTGTTGTGGGGTGAGGGAGGGGACAGAAGGGAGGCTTGGTTGTGAAGAGAGGGAGGATGAGGTTGATGACTCGGAATGAAGGTGATCATGGGATTGTGGTTGATGTTGTTGTTGTTGTTGGTCTTGTTGTGTGTGGCAACACAAAGGATGTTGAAGAAGTCCCATTTTTGTTTGAGTTTCGTTGTGTGTTTGGCTTTTGGGTCTTGTTTGTGTGGGAGTTTTGAGGTGAGGTGGGTTTTTATAGAGACATGTTCGTGTTAGCAATTTTAAAGGTGGGAAACGGTGCATGTTAGCAGTTTGCAATTAGGGATGACTGAGGACCAATCTGTCGCCCCGTTGTCCCCTTCACAAGTTAATGACTTGTTTATTAATCCATGTTTGGCTACGACTTAATTTTGTTGATGGAAAATAATTGTTTTTATAATTAGTCTTTTAAAAAAATAATTCATAATACTGTGCAAAATAAAATTCTACTCTCAATCAATAATTTTTTCATTGATATAATTTTTAAAACAATCATCATAAAATTCGATAAACTAATTATAAGATATAGTTTTTTAAGGAGTGGTGGCCGGGTTTTATAGAAACACGTTGCCAATTAAAGCTGGGGAACGGAGCATGTTAGAAATCTGCAATTAGGCATGACGAAGGTGTCGCAGTTGAGACTTTATATTGCCCTCCTCACACTAAACTTTATTATTATTATTATTATTATTATTATTTTGGTTCTTTTATTTGGCTTAATATATAATTTTAGTTCCTTTATTTTAAATTAAAATATTTGATTTTTTATTTTAAAAAATCATGATTATAATCTTTTTATTTTAAAATTGAGATATTAAATTCTTTTTTATTTTAAAAATTCTTTATTTTAGTCAAAATTTTAATTTTGTCTTGCTTTATTTATTATTTTTGGTTCAATTGAATTCTCACTATTACAAAAAGGCTCTTTTAAAACGGTTCTAGAATTCATTCTAAGACGGTTCTAGACCCATCCTTGTTTCAAACGACTTTGAAAGTGCATGGTTCCGTCACCGACTTTGTATCTAAAATTCTAAGGCGGTTTACCAAGCCAACCGTCTTAAAAGACGCAAAAAAAGAAATACAAAAAAAATATTTATTTAAGGTACTATTAAAAAATGATTTAATTAATTAAAACATTGAAAAAATAAAAATTGAACCAAAATTACGAATATTTTAAAATGTGGGATCAAACTTACATATTTTTTAAAATATAAAGATCAAATGACTCTATTTTGAAATGAGGGGACCAAAATTATAGATATTCTAAAATAGAAAAGACCAAATGTCTTTATTTTAAAATAGGAAAATCAAAATTATAGATTAAACAACATGGAGAGGAACTAAAATTGTATTTAAGTCATTTATTTTATATAGATGCAAAATATTTATTAATGTTGTTGATGATTAATTTATGTAATGTGATATTATTTTGGGACTCAAATATAAATAAAATAACTAATTTCATATCAATTATAAGAAATTAAGTTAGTTAACACACCAATAAGTCGTTAGTCAAAGTAGTATTAGACTCAATCTCCTTAAAGTAAGGTTTCAAATTCGAACTTTATGGATAGAGAAAACATGATTGGAAGGGTAGAATCCACCAAGGGTAATAATTAGGTTTTTCAACAAAATTAGTCATTGACCGTGAATATTTCATGCTAATAATATGGTAACAAAAAAGTGAGTTAATATCATTTAATTTTAATTATCAATTTATAAGTATTTTTAAAATGTATTTCTTTGAAATTTGATATGAATAAAGAAAATTTATTAAAATTAAAATCACAATTAAATTAAGGATACATATTTTAGAAATGATATTATTAAATAGGATGAAATTAATTAGCTTGATTTACTTATTTTTTAAATTCATCATACATGGCAATTTTTTTTCTTATATTTGAGTGCAAAGTACTAAGTAATTTTTTCGAAGTTGATTGTTCTTCTAAAATGTCATAAGTTAAATACATACTTAGAGTAATAAAATTATTTTTTAAATATTTGGCTTGGACTCAACTATAAACAAAATTAACTAATTTTATACAAATTAAGAAAGCAAGTTAATATCATTTAATTTTATTAATTATATTTAAAAAATTAGCTTTTGTTTTCCCTAACATTTCATTTATTTGAAGTCAATATCAAGAATAAAGAAGACAAAATGGAATTAGAATCTCAATTAATTGAAGAATATTTTTGAAATAATATTAGATAAAATGAAAGTGGTTAAAATTTGCTTTTATTTAAATCTATCAATTTTTTTTCTAATAAATAATTTTGGCGGATTACTATTTTTACATATATTTTTTATCTTTTGATTCCTTACATTTCAACTGTATGTTCTATCATTTTTTTCCCTAAATCATAAGTATTTTTCACTCTGAAAACAAAATACTTTTAATTATATAAGTGTAGACACAATTTATTGCAAAGTATCAAAGACTCTTAATCCGATTATTAAGTAAGGAATGAAAAGTTGTTGAGACATGACACATTTTTATTATATGCTTACGTAGTCGAAAATTTGGATTAAAAAGTATTTAATGGTCAATGGGCCATTTAATTCGAAGGATAGAGGAAGTGATAAAGAGAAATAATTTATTAGCTTATCCAAAATTAAAAAAGGCACACACTTCATTAAATTCAAAGGGATGTGCTTCATTAAGACTTTGATGCATGAATTATTATTTCTCCTCCTGCTCAGTAGAGTAGGAGTATTTGATTTTATAGTCTTCCTCTCCAACCAATTTCAGTATGAAACATGGGTGCAAGTGGCTGTTTAGTTTCCTCGACCATATATAATCAAGAAGAAAAGAAAGTCAAATCAAATTGTGGAAAAAAAAATACATTAATTGAGTCAACAAGTTAATTAATACTATGACAAAGTGGACTGTGTGAACCATATGAACAGCTAGGGATATCCCTATTCCATTTCCCTAGCTATGTGAATATTATCCAAAATTTAGTGGAATTAATGGACCAATTCTTCCACACTGCTGGCCCCAGGAGCAAGTTGGGCTAATCTTTAATTTCCAGCACACAGAATTGGTGATCCTACTGTGTGGCTTTGCGGTGCCACTAGCTGATTTTCATGAGATCAAATGATCAATCGAGATGATTCCACGAAAGAGGTTTCGATGCAAGTTGGGAAATTTCCCCACTTTTCTATCCCTCGTTCTTTCTTTTTAGGTAGTAATTTATGGTTTTGGTGACACGGATTGTGGTAGCTGCTAAAAACCAATAATGTATGGATATAAAAGGCTATACGGGGCTGGTGCATGATTCATTACCAATGTTTTATATTGGTTCTCTCTATAAATCTGTATCTGGTAGGGGACCCAGAGCCAGAAGGATATTTCATATATTTTTTAACCTTTTTTCATGACGCGTAGTCGCGTATGATTGAGGCTCCACCACTTGCACAATTAAACTTAATTTAAGTAGACAATGTGGATATTTGTCATATGGTGTATGGTGTACATGAATTTAGACTGTGATATGCATACTTCAAGCCCACTGAACATTATATATTTGACACTGATCTATGATTTCCTTGGGATAGTTATGGAAGGCACGAGTGGAATTTCTTATGTTGTCCATAAATGTAAATACCGTTTTAATTAGCAACAAATTGTCTTTTTCTCACACATAGAAGTAATTTGTCTTACTTAATTAAAGGCGATGACCAAACACAAATCATTAGCTAGGTAACTTACGTACAACAGATAGAATACAGGACTACTTAAGTTATGATTGCTATCGATCTCTATGTGACACTATTTAGTGGAATTTCTTATGTTGTCCTATATGTTGAAAATTTCCATTTTTTTTCATACATGCATGTAATTTGCCTATTACTTAATTAATGGTCCTGACCGAACACAAATTATTAGATGGTTACTTGCAACAGATAGGAAACTACTTAGGTTATGATTGTGATCCATTTTCATGTAACACATAATCAAATATTATTAATTGTATTTTATAAATTAAAAAATATAAATACATGTCACATGAATATTGATTGGATCATAAATAAATAATAATTCAAGACCAAATAATTATTTCTCATATTTCAATACTTAAACAAGTAATAACTATAACAAATACATCAAATCAAATTATATTTGGATAAATGAAGCTAGTAGATAGGTATCGATGGTTAATTAAATTAAAAAAATAGTAATCAAACTGGAAAGTTAAAAATAATTGGAAAAAATAAGGACTCCTCAATAAATTTATTCATTTAGAAAAAACATTGAAAAATATTTTTAAAAAATAACTTTGAATCAACATTTTATTAAAGGGGTTATTTATTTAAAGAAAACTGAAAAAGTCTCAACACTTTACGACATTTATAATTATTTTTTAGTTTAAGTGAAAAGAATTTAGAAAAATTGATATTTTCAAATCAAGAAAATTGGTTCCTTACTCTTACGTATTTTTATGTATAATCAGAAAATTAAAATAATATAGTTCTTTAAAAAGTCTTTGAGTTGATTAATCTATCTATAACTTTATAAAATAAATAATGATATATATCCATCTCAACTTTTTACCACTTACTCTCACTTCATTTTTTTCTCTTTCTTTTTTCATCACATCAAATATTATATCTATTATTTTTGTCTCTAATTTTTATTTTTTTATTTTTTCTTTCTATCTCTTTCCTCCCTCCACTCTAATTCACTCCAAGAAGGGGTGGATGCTTATCACTACTCCAATACAATTGTCCAAGTTTTGGAGTACTATTGGTTACTATCAATTGGTGAGGAAATAATTTCGTTTTCCATCGAGATTGGAGTATTTTATACAAGGTTTGGCCCACCCACCTATGGACATAACATCCATTCATTCGAAAAAACTTTTATTTATTTATTTATTTATTTATTTATTTATTTATTTATTATTATTATTATTATTATTATTATTATTATTATTATTATTATTATATATTTAACTTCTCTTTCATCTCTTCAATTTCTTTATTTTTCTTTTCATCTCTCCATTTTTCATCACACTAATTTGTTACATCTATCAAAATTATTTTTCTTTCTTTATACTTATCTTTATCACTCTCTTCCATTCAATTATACGCCTAAAAATAGGATATATGTTTAACATTTTTCTTTTATTTATTTGAAAAGACTCCTTATTGAATCTCACCTTGGAGGAAATGTATGAAAGAAGTATCACTCCCACTAATTTTAAAATTTAAAATTTGTGTGCATTATCAAATGTTCTCTTTCTCTTCTTAAACTTCTTCATTCCTTATCCATTATTTCCCTTTTTCACCTAACAGGCAACACAAGAGAGTAGTACCTGAAATTCATAGCTAGGTTTCGTCCATGCATTCGAATCAAGCCTAAATATCAAAGAGAAGCACTCAAGATTAGTAAAGCTCACTCTTCCAATCGGATTAGAAATCCCCATTTCCTTTACATCAAAACCTTAATTTTCATTCTCTTAAGGTGTAACCAAGGTGAGAATATGAGTTTAAATTGGTTAGACAAGAAGAGCTCTAAACAACACTAATGGGAATTGTCATTTCTTCTTATGCCAGTCACGTTTTGTTGTGGCTACTAAACTAAACAACAATGACAAGAGATCTCTGAATGCAATTTTATTTTATCGGTCTTAACATTGAAGTTCTCTAATGATGCTGACTACTTGATCCACTCGAAAGTGGATGCTTTAAGCCCGTTCATTTGAAACACTTGACTTGATATACTAAAAAATTGTAATTAAGCCTTTTTTTAAAGAATTTGAAATTAATTTTTAACTCTCATTTTCATCAAGAAAAGAGAGAATGAGTTACTAATTAATCTAAAATTCGACCAAAAATAAATAAAGTCTAACAAAATCGACAAATGATCAAAATTTAATAATATCCTAACAATTCAATTTTAATTTTAACATATTAACCACTTATTCTCAATCACGTGTTTAAATTGAAACCAATTTAACTCATAATAATTCCAGAGGTTAAATTGATTGATGGTTTACAATTTCAATACCGTTTCACCATTTTATTTATTTTAGCTAGGAACCATTTTGACTATTTATTTCTAATTCGAGGGACTAAATTGGCTAATAATGAACAATTTCAAAGAATATTTTACGACTTTATTAATTTTGGGACCAATTTAGCTCACTGTTACAATGTGATTCATTTCATAACGTAGTGCAGTTTATAATGTTAGTTAAGGGTTAAGATAATCCAAAAAATATGATGCAAAAAGTGAGTATCAACATTATAATAGTTATAGATAATAGATATTGTCATGATAGGCTCACAGTGCTAATGTTAATAATTTGATTTTATTAATCAAAATTTATATCAACAGAGATAACTTTAATGTTTTACATTTTTTGTCCATTTCATTAATAAATTATATCTTTTTGTAATGTATATTTACTTAACAATGAATATAGTGAATATATTTTTAATCACAGAATTTGTCCGCTGTATTTAGTTTTTTGCATTGATTGGAATTTTTATGATTAAATTAATTATTAATTATTAATTAAAACTTTGGTGTCATTAAAAAAAAATAGAAAATTTTATTTGAGACGTTTTTTTTTTTGGTAGCTCCTCGTGCACTAGCAAATCAAAGATGCGGATTGCCTTCACTTGACCGAATTTGTTTCCGTCCACGGTTTGGTGTGACTTCGTGTACCTCTAAGTTATTTTCCGTATCTTTTCTGAAATGCTTCTTATTTTTATTTTCTGAATTTATCATTCCAGAAGTAAAAGATGAAATGCATTAATTCTAGAATGTAATTTATATTTTGGATTGATCATTCTAATAGGTAAAAAGGAAGTGTAGGAAGCAACTTAGAGGTGCAGAAAGCAACATCCCTATGATGATTAAGGGCGTGTTTGTAAAAAAGTACATTAGGAAGATGAAAATGAAAACTATAGATAAAAAAATAAAATAAAAGGAGGAACCAATTTCAAATGACACAATTAGATATCTCGTATAATTTTTTGTATAGATCACAAGTATCAGTATCACTCAAAACATATAGTTAAAATAGAATAACACTTAAGAGCATGAAAGCTATAGATAAAAGAAAGATTTATCTTATTTACATCTCCCTTATTCGCCTAATTGCCCCTTTTTTATTTTCTTTCCTAAAATACCCTTAAATACACTCAACTCATCTCTTTCTCCCTCTCACGTAACTCTTCCAGAAGTACACCCCTCCCCCTCAAATTATACATCAAGTTCCAATATTCTGTGTAAAAAAGATAGGTGTAAATAGAAAAAGCTGACAAGAAAAGGGGAACCCAATTCAAACGACCCAACTATACATCACGTTCAATTCCTATTCCATGCAAAGTATGACTATCACTTCCCGCATTTCTCAGTTGCTTCTTGCACTCCCTTTTTGTCTTCAGAATGACTAATCTGGAATTTAAAATTAAATTCTGAAATATATTTCCTTTTTTACTTCCACAATGCTTAATTAGAAAAGTTAAAAAAATATTCCAAAAAAAATACAAGAAGCAACGAAGAATCAACCGCCAAGTATGTATATCCTCAAACTTTCTTGTTTTGGGGCTCTAGGCCTAGGAGTGTTAAAAATCAAATCAAATTGTTTGAAAATCCTTAAATTGATCCAAAAAAATCGAGAACCACTTAAATCGAAAATTGCAAAAATAAAAAAATAAAAAATTGTATACTTTTTGTGGTCTGGTTCAATTTTTGGATATTATCATAAAAAATCGAACTAAATCAAATAAATCGCATATTATAATTATATTAATTTTTTATAGCGGTAATTAATAATAAGTAATAAATAATTTATTACTTTACCTTTAATTTATAATAAAGATGCATATTTTACTTTCATATGTTAAAAAAGAAGTATTAATATTGTTAAGAAATAGTATTTAATATCAAGTGATGCACAAATTATTATTATATTATAAAAAGAGTTAATAATATCATTTTATATTAATGCTAAACAGAAGAGAAAAAAATAGTTTTTAACTAAAATATGCTAACAAAATTTAATAAGAAAAATAAAAATTGATTTTTAAAATAACATAGCATAATAATTGTGCAAGTTTAGTTGATAGATTTTAAATTATGATAATAGATTAAAAAAAAAAATCGTCAAACTGAAACGAACCAAACCAACAAAGATTGGTTTCGTTTGGTTTCTATTTGTTGTTAGCTAAATTATAATTTTGGTCTTCATATAATTTCAAATTCAAAATTTTTGTCTCTCTATTTCTAAAGCAAGACATTTAGTTTTTCTAATTTTTAAAATGAGCAGTTTTGATACTTATGTCAGTTGATCATCTAAAGTCAAATATTAATTTTGATGTGATATATTGATGTTGACATGATACTTATGTGACAAGGGATTAAATAAAGTAAAATCTAAAATATTTTGGTAAAAGAAATTAATCACATTTTATTCAAAGAAAAAACAATAAATCACTAATTATTTTTTGTTTAATTAATGTTATAAATATTATTTTACATGTATCTTTACTTGAGGGTTATTGATTTTTTAATTATAATTAAAGTAAATATTTATTACTTAAATATATTAAAATATTTAATTTTACATATATTTTTTATTATAAATTTTATTTTAATATAAATTGATAAATTATTATATAT
>PYAF01001130.1:52157-66793 GCA_007407185.1 Glycine tomentella | reverse complement strand
AAATTATGTAAATTTATTTTAATATAAATTGATAAATTATTATATATAAAAATTTGTTATTATTTGATTATAATTTTAACAAATTAAATAGACTAATATATAGATTGTTTAAAATTTATATTATGTAATTTATACAAACTACGTAAATTTAAATTAATATTTAAATAATCTAAGAAATTGAAAATTAAAAATTTATTAGTTTTATAATTAAAATAAAAATATGTATTATTTATATATAAAACTAAATTTACATAATTTTTATAAATTACATAAAATAGTTTATATAAATAATTTACATATTAATTTATGTAATTTTCTTGATTTATATAATTGATATTGAAAAAATTATTTACTAAACAATTTTTTATAATTAAGTCAACAATATTAACATGTAAATTTCCTAAAAAATAAATATTAAAATTTTATTAATTTATATAATTAGAATAAAAATAAATTATATATTAAAATAAATTTACATAATTTATATAATTTACAAATTAAATGATGAAATTATATTGATTTATATAATTAGAGCAAAATTATCTGTATAATAAATTAAAACCTAGCTTAATTCATTCTCTTAAGGTGTAACCAAGGTGAGAATGAGTTTAAATTGGTTAGACAAGAAGAGCTCCAAACAACACTAATGGGAATTGTCATTTCTTCTTATAGGCCAGTCACATTTTGTTGTGGCTACTAAACTAAACAACAATTACAAGAGACGCTCTCTGAATACAATGTAATTTTATCGGTCTTGATATTGAAGTTCTCTAATGATGCTGACGACTTGATCCACTCGAAAGTGGAAGTTTTAAGCCCATTCATTTGAAACACTTGACTTGATATACTCAAAAATTGTAATTAAAAAGAAATTGAACTCAAATTATTTTAACTCTCCCTTTCATCAAGAAAAGAGATTATGAGATTCCTAATTAGTCTAAAATTTGACCGAGAAATAAATAAAGTCTAACAAAAAAATATTTCTTGGAAATGATCGAACTCTAATAATATCATAAAAATTTAATCTTAAATTTAACATATTAATCACTTATTCTAAATCACTTGTTTAAATTAAAACCAATTTAACTGATCATAATAATTTCAGAGATTAAATTGATTGATGATTTATAATTTCAATACCGTTTTACCATTTTATTTATTTTAGCTAGGGTCCATTTTGACTATTTATTTATTTATTTATTTAATTATAAAAATCTGTTCTTATTTGATTATAATTTTAAAAAATTAAATAAACTAATATATAGATTATTTAAAAATTATATTATGTAATTTATACAAACTACGTAAATTTAAATTAATATTTAATTAATCTAAAAAATTGAAAATTAAAAATTTATTTGTTTTATAATTAAAAAAATATTTACTATTTATATATAAAACTAAATTTACATAATTTTTATAAATTACATAAAATAATTTATATAAATAATTTACATATTAATCTATGTAATTTTTCTTGATTTATATAATTGGTATTGAAAAACTTATTTATTAACAAAAAAAATTATAGTTAAGGCAAAAATATTAACATGTGAATTTCCTAAAAGATAAATATTAAATTTTTTATTTATTTATATAATTAGAATTAAAATAATTTATATATTAAAATAAATTTACATAATTTATATAATTTTCATATTAAATGATGAAATTATATTGATTCCTATAACTAGAGCAAAATTATCTGAATATTAAATAAATATATAAAATAATTTATGTAAATATTTTATATATTAATTTGTAAAATTTATTTATAAATTGGTAAAATAGAAATAAAAATATAAATATGTAAACTGTTTAAAATAAAATATATGAAATGATATAAAATTAAATGAACAATACTTATATATTAAATATTCTTGAATTTATAAATTTTTAGAACTAAAAAAGATTAATAATTCTCCATTAATTATATATAAAAAATAGTTTTTATCAAGTTAAAAAATAAATTAATTGTCTTAGTGTATTATCTTATTTTTGAATAAAAAGCACGAGTTTAAGTTCTATTATAATCCTTTTTATTTTTATTTTATTTAATCACTTGTAACATAAGTGTCATGTCAACAACTTACATAATTTTCATCTAACGTCCATGATTTACTCCAAGTTAAACACACTTAAGTATGAAGTTTTTTAGTGATAGACTACCGAAAAGTAAATATATTTTGTTGGTATAGGTAGCACCAAATAATTCATTTTAAGTCATCCTCAATTGTACAATTCATACATATACAATCTTTGGATTCTTCTTATTCTGGTTTGACTTGTTCGGGGTGTTACATGTCCACCAACTTTCACATGGTTAGTCCTCGAACCAAATCATATTAGGAGAATGATATGCTTTGATATCATTTTTAATGTCCTTGTTTATCAATTTCTCAACGGCTCTCACACTACGACATGTCATACTGTGACATTTCACTCAATATCTTTATTTGTCAAAATTCTCCACCAATTTGAACCCTCCATAAGTCATTATTTTTGAGACCTCGACAACTAGTTTTGACACCGCTAAACTGCTTTCAAGATCATTGATTAACTTTACAAACCAACACGAGAATTTCAATGTACTTTGTCATCTCTACATATTTCTTGGGAAACTTCTCAAAATGTCACACATCTCATAACAACTCAAAGTCAAACATACTTACTTAATTGTTAAGTTCTTATGTGATAGACTATCGAAAAATAGATATATCTTACTGGTATAAATAATACCAATTAATTCCTTTAAATCCTCCTCAGCCATACAGTCTCACACCTATATAAATTCTGGATCCCTCTCATTATTCTGATGTGACTCATTCATGGTGTTACACACCAAATCAATACCAATATGTCACATCAATATTTGACTTTGCATTATCAACCAATGAAAGGACTAAAATTAATTATTCAGAAAAATAAAAAGATTAAATGCATTGATTTAAAAATAAAGAAACCAAAATTATGGATTTAAAATTATAAGAGACTAACATTTTAATTTAACCTATATTTAAATCTAATCAAATCAAACAACATATTTATTTTATCTTTAATTTATGATTTTTATTTTTTAAAAACCAAACCATACCAACACCCCTATCCTGACGCTCTCGAACTCACTCCCGTGTCAAAACTCAACCTCCAACATGAACTCGATAAAATCGAATTTCTTCGTCAATGCCAAGGTGAGGTGGGCTGATGCTGTGGATATATATGGATTTTTTTTATGTCTAGTTTAACTTTACCAATAGGATTGCTACTATTGTCAAAATGGTATTGTTTGAAGGGCCAGCATAGCTTAACAAATTAAATTAGAATGATAGGTTTGGTTGTTTACAGTATATAGTTTTTAACTCAAATTTAGAGAAGTAGGTATAATCCCAAATTGCACTTTCTGTATTTCCTCGATTATTTGCAATGCATAACCAAGTTTAACTTCCAAAATTAGCCTTTCTCTTGGATCCCATTTTCATTGATGATCTATTTTAAATTAGTGTAAATTGACTTTACGGTCAATTAAACTATGTTTGAGAAGATTTTTTACTCAAAATTATTGCCTGGGAAGACAAGATTAAAAATGTTCATAAAACATAACTAGCATTAATAGCTTTTATGCAGAGGCTAAGGCAAAACATATATGATCGCTATGTGCAATTTAATTTAATTTACAGGAACATGAGGTTGTTATTTTAAGAGGTATGAGTCAATTTAATGAATTCATGATGAAATTTCAAGGAAATCACGCGTATGAAATTTTGAAGAAATGCACCAAAAGTCTTTCACAACAAGACAAGTTCCATAAAAGAAAAAAAGTTCAAACACTGTTAAATAAAATACTTTGATTGGATTTAAAGATTTTTCTTTAGCAATTTATTTTTAAACTTTAAATTACGAATTTAAAGATTTCATAAATTAAATACATCCAGTTTTGTTGTTTTGTCACAAAAATATGAAAAGGTAACGTTTTTCTGTTTATTTGCCTTTCATACATGTTTTGCAATATTTTTGCCTTTGCTTAATTTTGTCTTACAATCCATAGATTCATATAAACCGACACATAAGATTTATTTTGAGGTAGCTTAGACTTTTATTGTTATTGTGGTGACATGGAACTACAATTCAATCAGTGAAGTACAGAGAATAGCATCAGCTAGGAGCACCGGAAGAAGCACAGCAGGAACAGATGGCCATATCTTCCAAGTCTCTGTTTTTTATACCAATCTTAGTCGTCGCATCAACGCAATGATTAGCCTTTGTGAATGTGACGGATTTGGACTTCCTAAGGTTTCTGTATCATGAGATGAATATCCTGAACATAACTCCATACTTAGGGTATTTGGGTGACCTAATTTAGAAGAGAGAAGTCTCACCACCTCCTGGGAATCATATTCGCAAATGATGGTATGATTTATGATCCAAGCATACAAGCTGCCCTCTTTCACAGCTAGGGCTGTTAAGATTATCTCACAATTGCCACCGGCCTAGCAAAGCTGGTGAATCCAATGTCCTACTTATTTACATGATTTTCTTTACCACAATTTTTGATGTTATGTTTACTCTTAAATTAATATTTTAATATCTTTTGATCAACTAAATTTAGTTATGATATTTGTTTCTGATTGCAAAGGGTATATATGGTCTTGTTCAAATCTATTTGGAGCACCTTATTGATCTTGTACAAATCTATGTGGATTCACACAAAGATGAACGAGTGAGGCTTCCCAAATCTGTTATTAAAGTATTTCAATTAATTTACTGTCAACAAAATCAAACTAATAATCCCAATCATTCACTAATAACCAACAAATCAGTGTGCCACATAACAATTAGATTGGTCAACGTTATTAGATAACGATCAACTCGGACAAATGGACGGGGACATCAAAATTGTCACCTTAGAAAATCAGGGAATCCAATTTTACAATTAGAAATCTAGGGATGTAAATCAAGGATTTTGCAATCCAAGAGAACTAAAATTGTAATTTAGGCTATAGAATTTGATTGTCGAATAATCAAATTAAATATTTACTTGTTTACTCTTGTTTGCAAATCAAAGTCTTAATCGAAATAAACAAGATTTTCAACTCATAACACAACATTCAATTGAAAGTTAAACATTGTTGGCTTACAATAATCCAAAGTAAATTTTCATTCTAAGTCGTCAATACTATCATATAGAATCAAACAGTGGAAATATTTCAAATCATAAATAAACAAATTTTGTTTGTCTGCAGCAAGGATATTCCCAATCTGTAGTTAAAGAAGTAAATTTTTTCGAGGTGTAGTGCTCATTGCTCAAGGAAGTAGCTTTCGTCTCCCCCAACAAGTTTTTCACTAGAGACGTATTTAAAAAATTGAACCCCAACAGCACGGTTTTGGCTAAACAAACTAATTTCACTGTTATCAACAATTAGTATTAGCAGTTTTTGTTCACTTAGCAGATCTTCAGAGGTAAGCCATCTAGATTGATGGCTACATATAAACTCCATGTGCTTGTTGATCAGGTCATCCTTGATAGAATGTGCATCATCTAACTCATCCTCCTCTAGCTTCAAAAGGTCTAGCACCATATTCCAAGAGCTTCTTTGATAAAGTTCGAGATTTTTTCGAACTACTGTCTCACTGTTTTGTAAAAAATCAAGGTCGATTAATCCCAACATCGCTGCCTTTAGCTCCATGTGCTTCCAACTATTCATCATGAAAAGGTGGCGTAAAGCAGGGTACTTGTAGTTTTTGGACATTGCCACCAGTTCTCTCTCCAATCGCTTCATTATTCGATTAATCTGATCAGAAATCGAAGAAGTTTTACCTGTTCTAGCAGCAAACATACGGAATTGTTCTAAAATTAGCTCCAAGTAGTCCATGACACAACAGGTCATTGGATTCTCCTTGGCATCTGGCCGAACAATTACCTTAACAAATGGGTTACAGAAAATCTTATCTTCCATTTTCATGAAAATGTCCCAACATGCGTTTTCTAATTTGTCGCGGACTGTCATGGCTTCCTTTACTAACTCTGGGAACAATGACTGAAATTCAGGAATTAGGTCACAGAATGTCTCAAACATGAAAAGAATATTGGACAAACCCACCTCGCAAGGGTCCCTACCTGCATAATTATCAGCAAAACTCAGCATTTTAACCATGGGTTCCCGACAAACTTCAGTGAAACAGAAATGATCAACAGGAGAGAACCCATTGAAGACACGAGCATAGAGTGGTCGCTCACTGGCAAATAGTATCCTAAAAGCAACCTTGAGTGTGTTAATCAATATTTTATCAACATACCAGTCTAATCGCAACCCTGGACGTTTCTTGTTGATCACGATCTTTTGCAACTCAAATAAGCATGCCTCTAAGCTTTCCCTCCGCCAATTACAGTACACCTCGTAGCATGTTTTCTCTAACGCACCACCCATCATCGGCTTTATAGTTTCGTGAAGGTCGTTGATTTTTTCCGAGGGTAGCACATCGATCAAAAAGTTATGGTCAATAACTGGTGCTTCAGATCTATCATGAAGGTACTTCTTCGAACGCTCCAAAAACATCTTGGTGACATTTGAGTTTCCACGCTGAAGCGCCCTGATACAAGTCATTAGTTCTTCCATCATCCTAGCATTGTTGACATCAATCACTACTGAATCCTCAGGAAGATTCTCGTATGATGTGGTGTCTAAGGAGGAACGCAGAATAATAAGGACATAGCTGAAACCTACTCCAACAATAGCTAATGCCAATTTAATCTTCATGAATAGTACTATTAGACATGCCAGGAAAAAATAAAAAAGATCCACTTCAAATCCGCACTGAGTTTGCCTTGAGAGGCTGAGTGACATGATAGCAAAGGCAACACAGGAAATCAAGCTATATACATCTGGTTTTCCTTTCACAGCTTTATCAGCGAAATAGGAATACACAGATGTGATGCTCAAAACCAAGAACGCTAAATGAGCTTTGAATCGGAGACTAGTTGACTGTTGCCATACCTTTGCAAAGAGACTCCAAAGGCAGATGAAGAGACTAAAAACACTGTAAAGAAAGATCTTCAACAAGCTCCACTCTCCGAAGAGAGAGTTGAAGGAGGAGCTGAGACCATAAAAGAGTAGTGCAACAATAGTTGAAACGAAACCCACATATCTCCATACTTTTTCCTTCTTCAGCCATCTCGCAATCTGGATGGTCAAAGAAGTCATGTTTTATCTGAAATGGGAAAATAAATACTTTTACAGACTGATATGTGGTTAAAGTTGGATCCTCTGTAGCCTCTGCCTGCGGCAAAACATAAAGAAACAAAAGGTGTGTGCTTAAAGATTGAAAGAAGGAAAGAAAGAGAGAAATAGGAAGGAGAAAGATAGAGAGAATGCTAGATAGATATACAGACTAGAGAGCAAGCATTTTTTTTTTCTGGCATAGGATTAGAAACCCACCCATTTATTGACCTAACAGTTTGTTTTATTGTTTTTCCGTACTGAAAGAGCCATGAATTTATGATGAAATTTCAAGGAAATCACGCGTATAAAATTTTGAAGAAATGCACAAAAAGTGAAGGCAAGTTCCATAAAAGAAAAAAAAGTTCAAACACTGTTAAAATACTTTGATTGGATTTGAAGATTTTTCTTTACAAATTTATTTTAAAATTTTAAATTACGAATTTAAAGATTTCATAACTTAAATACATCCAGCTTTGTTGTTTTGTCACAAAAATATGAAAAGGTAACGTTGCTCTGTTTTTATGCCTTTCATACATGTTTTGCAATATTTGTTTTTTCCTTTACTTAATTTTGTCTTACAATCCATAGATTCATACAAGTCAACACATACGATATCAAAAGATAAATTTCAGTATACACAAAAATTTGCATCTTTTTTTAAAACGAAAAACCAAGTATGCATGTTATCAAGCTTCGTAATTAGACAAAATTTCACTCCTTTTTGTTTAACTAAAATCAAAGCAATTATTAAATTTTTGTTCGGTTCAACTTTAATAATCTAGTAAGATTTATTTTGAGGTAGTTTAGACTTTTATTGTTATTGTGGTGCCATGAAACTACAATTCAATCATTAGCATCAGCTAGGAGCACCGGAAGAAGAACAGCAGGAACAGATGGCCATATCTTCCAAGTCTGTGTTTTTATACCAATCTTAGCCGTCGCATCAACGCACTGATTAGCCTCTGTGAATGTGACGGATTTGGACCTCCTAAGGCTTCTGTATCATGAGATGATTAGCCTGAACTTACTCAATACTTAGGGTATTTGGGTGACTCTAATTTAGAAGAGAGAAGTCTAACCACCTCCTGGGAATCATATTTGCAAATGATGGTATGATTTATGATCCAAGCATACAAGCTGCCCTCTTTCACAGCTAGGACTGTTAAGATTATCTCACAATTGCCACCGGCCTAGCAAAGCTGGTGAATCCAATGTCCTACTTATTTACATGATTTTCTTTACAACAGTTTTTGATGTTATGTTTACTCTTAAATTAATATTTTAATATCTTTTGATTAACTAAATTTAGTTATGATATTTGTTTCTTGCCTATTAACAAATTTTTGGCACACCATAAGCCACAAGTTAAAAAAAATATAGTTTAGAAAAACAATCCTATATCAAAATATAGTATTTGAAAGGGGGGTGTATTTACTATGTTAGTTGACTTATTTATGTTGATATTAATTATTGGCATTTGTGGTTGTTGTTTTCAAGCTTGGTGAAGTTCACAAACTAAGGATGCGGATACACCACTCTTAGGATGATGATTTATTAGCCAAGTACCATGCATGTCTGTGAAGGGTACTTCTTGTGAGGAAAAATGGTGGTTGGATGTTGATGAGATGTCATATATTGACATCACAATGCTGATTGCTAGTTTGGGATACAAAATCGAAGAAAAAAATAAGCAAAACTGCGAAAAGAGAGGAAGCTGGAAGAAGAAGCGGAAGAGGAAGCACGAATTTGAAACACCAAAATAAGATTAAAGATTGAAGAAGCATAAAAATAAGAAGCATAAGGGTAGCCCATTGAAGATTGAAGAAGCACAACGGCAGGCGGCAGCAGTAAGAAGCACAGAAGGGAAGGCTGCGCAAGGAAGAAGAATATGTTGAATGTTCCGTTACTTCCAAATATATATGTAGGGTTTTGTATTTGGGCCAAGATTCATTAATCTATTTGCTTCTTGCACACCCGTTATTGCTTACTTTACTTCTTGTGCTCATTTTTTTTTAAATCTGGATTTATGTTTTAATTTAAGTAGCTATTATTTATACTCTTTTTTTTATTAATACACTTTACTTATGTTATTAATTTTAATACTTTAATTGTTATTTTAAATTTTTATTATATTTTTCTTAATCAAATAATATTAGTTATATATTTATATATAATATAATTTTAAAAAAATTTAATATAGACCGAGTCAAGCCGGGCTAATTACTGACCCACTGGTTGGACCACTAATCCACTGACCCATTATCTTAACTGGGTTAATGACCGAACCGATTTTTACAACTTTGGATACAAGACATTCAAATGTCTATGGCATAAACATCCAGGATATGCACTTAGTTGCGGATGGAAGCCATTAAATTGTGATAATGATGTTTTGCAACTGACTCCTAATTGCAAAGGGTATATATGGTCGGTCTTGTTCAAAAAGTTATGGTCAATACCTGCTGCTTCAGATTTATCATCAAAGGTACTCCTTCAAACGCTCCAAAAGCATGTTTCATGAAAGGAAAAAGTTGAAATGCAAATTAAGCAAGTTCACTTGCTAATTTTGTAGATGTAATTAGTATTCACTGCATTAAAGTAGTTAAGTTTATGAACTTCCGTGAGAGAATCACTTGCCCAATAATTAAATAAAAATGAATTAATTTTGTGTTTTTTAAAATTAATAAAATTTAATTTGTTATATTTGTTAGAATTATCAATTAGGAGATTTCAACTCGATTTCATCCTTCCCCAACTACTAAACTAACCTTGTATATCTTCAATTTTGTATGTGTTACTTTGTTGAGATTTGAAGATTTTTCTTTACAAATTTATTCTTAAATTATGAATTTAAAGATTTCATAAATTAAGTAGATCCAGTTATTTTGTCCCAGAATAAATAAAGAGGTTGTGTATTATTTTTTCGGTTTTTCAAACGTGTGCAACATTTGTAAAAAGAAAAAAAAAAACTGAGCAACATTACACACAATAAGATTAATTAATGATCTAATTTTACCTAATTCAGATAAATATTTACTAATGATTCTTTCAAATTAATTAGTATCCTTTCTTTATTTAATTTAATAGATTCACTTTCAATCAAAATAATAAATATCTCTCTCATTTATTAAATAGATTCATTTCCTACAATATTTTTCCCTAAAAAATCAAAATAATATTTAAACACCATAATTATATTCATCAATTTCATTTATTTTAAAAGATAAAAAAAGGACAATAGCCTTTTTGCCTATCTACTATTGTCCAACATATATTTTCTATGCAAGATTTTTACGACACTTTGAAGAGGTTGTGAGATTCAAAAGTTGACTATAGAACAACAATAGTGTTACATTGAATAGAGATAGAAGGAGAATAGTTATTATTATTTATTGGAGGGAGAGGTATTATAAGAATTATTATTTTTACTAAAGGAATTGAATTTATTTAATACATAAGAAATAATATAATAGGAAATGAATCTATTGAACAAATGAGGTAGAGATATTTATTATTTTGATTGAAAGTGAAACTACTCATCTAAATAAGGAAAAAATAATAATTTATTTGAAAGAATTATTAGTAATAAGTGTTAATCTGAATTAGGTAAAATTAGATAAATAATTAGTCTTATTTTGTGTAATGTTGCACACATTAGAAAAAATTGTTATATTTTTTTGCCTTTCATACATGCCTTGCATTTTTTTTTTCTTCTTCATATTTTTAAATTTTGTTTTATTTTTGGCTAAACGCAAGGTGTCTCATGATTGATTATGAGGTATTGATATTTATTTAAAGGATTGACATCTTCTAACAAATGTTATTTTATATGCACAAATCTAAAGATCGAAACTCAAACCATGCTTGACGTGCATGATGATTTGTCAACCATGTCATTCCATAATTAATGATTTGTCTTAACTAATAGATTCCTACAAATCAACACATAATATTATAGAACATGAATTTTAGTATACACATTTAGCTATTTTCATAAAAAAAAGAGGGTATCAAGCTTCATAATTAAATCAAATTTCACTCTTTTTGGGAAACTAAAATCAAATATCTTGAATTTATTTAAAATAGTTATTGAATTGTGACCAATTCAACACTAATAATCTAATATGATTTATTTTGAGATAGCTTAGACTTTTATTGTTATTGTGGTGCTGTGGAACTATAATTCAATCGCAGAAGTATAAAGAATCATACGATTGGATACAAGTGATTAACATACTGAAATTAAGATTGAATCGTTTAGGTCCTATCCGAGATCGATCATTGGCAAAAATAATTTTTTACTAGACTTTACTTAATTTCCATCCTAACTCCAAATTAGTTAGGATCAAGTTTTACTTAACTCCAACCATACAAGATGCCCTCTTTCGAAGCCAGGACTCCTAAGATGACCTTACATACATTTGTCAACAAAGCTGGACAACCTAATGTCTTGTTTACCTATACCTATATATCAAGGGAATATCCTCATTTGATGTACACATTTCTTATATGTTTTTACCCCTTAATTATATTGAAACCTTGTTTACATAATTGTCTTTACAACATTTTGGATATTATGTTTAATCGACTCGAAATTAGGCAAAAGCAAAATACCCGATGAAAGAAATCTTGAATTATCTATCTCAAACCAAGAAAAAGATATTAAAATTGATTATATAGGATCAGAGTGAAAAGAATAATAAGGGTATAAAGAAAAAAAAAACAAGAATAAGATGGAGACAAAACTTAATTTCTTACTAAGGAATTTTTTGATTTTACATTTGAATTTAAATAATTTCTTACGTCAAAGAATATTTAAATAATTGTTTCTCGCTTGTTAACAAAATTGTTTTGCACATGATAAGCCACAAGTTAAAAAAAATCTAGTTTAGAAAAACAATCCTAATCCTAAATATCTCAAAATACCAGAGAATAGCAAATAGCACAGAACAGAACAAGAAGAAAAAGAACTAATTGAAACTTTGTTGTGCCGTGGAAAACCACTGCCCTGAAAGCAAAATTCGACTAGACCTCGGTGCAATCCAAAATGCCGATTGCTTCCCAAGGTTAACACAACGAGCCTATGAACACGTGCACTCGTGGCCTTAGGCTATGGATATCACAGAGTAATTTTTCTGCTCTCCCGTCTCAGCTGTGTGTCTCCCTATTAAATAGAGAAAATAGGCTAAAAGCTGTTCTTCACAATTTCTGTAACAGCTCTATTACTCCCTTAAACTCCACTAAAAGCATTTTAATGCATTCAACAAATGCTAATAAAGAGGATGTTTCAAAAACTGATTTGATTAGCTAATAAAGAGCATTTAAAGAAATTAAAAGTCAGAAAAAAAAAGCTTCTGTTTTTCCATTTTTCAACAATCCCCCACAAATGGTAAAACATGAAGAGAAAGAAAAAAAATTGGGCAAAGAAGGATTAACACTTAAGTACCAATATCATAATGATTGAATTGATACATAGTGAAGTAAGGCAACAATTTTGTCTAGGCAGTGAATTACTCTTGAACTACCATGACTTCAATTGAGACCCCCACAACACATGTATTGCCTTAAAATCTGTGATATTGGCGATAGTCATAACAAGCGCTTTAATGGCCATGCGCACACCTTAGGTACTCATGAGTGCTCTAGAAAAACTGTCCAAGTCTTCCATAGAAGGTGACCCACCTTCACACTCACGTAGATGAATCCATCAAGTGCGTCTCAAAAGCACCACCATAATCGGCTATGGATTCATTAAGAGCATAAAAATGCTCAGCCTCATAATATAACAAGTGGTGAGTCCATCAAGTCCATCTCATAAGGACCACCCAACAATTAAGGCTATGAACTCATTAAAAGATCAATCTATCCACAATTCACTACCACATGTCATAGAGATGAGAAGTGTAGTGCTATAGATTGTTAATAGGGCTTCGTTTCACCACAAATGGTATCCATCATAGTTTCCTCAACACAAAGGCTTAAGCCCATCTCCCTTGATGATTCAAGAACTAGTTTCCTTGTTAGACCTTTAGTAAGAGGATCCGCCAAGTTCCTCTCAGATCTTACAAACTCTAAAGAGATCACACCATTTTTCAACAATTCTCTAATTGAACTATGTCTAATGCGTATGTGTCTCCTCTTTCCATTATACACACTGTTCATGGCAATTCCAATAGCTGCCTGAGAATCACAATGAAGAGAAACAGGTATAGACCGTTTTCCCCACAATGGCACATCTGTCAACAAGTTCCTTAACCATTCTGCCTCTTTTCCTGCTAAATCAAGAGCAATGAATTCTGATTCCATAGTGGAACGTGCTATATAAGTTTGCTTAGTAGACTTCCAAGATATAGCACCTCCACCCAAAGTAAAAACATACCCACTTGTAGAATTGATCTCATCATTATCCGTAACCCAGTTTGCATCACAAAATCCTTCTAACACAGCAGGAAATTTACAAAAATACAAACACCAATCCATAGTTCCCTTAAGATACTTAAGTAAACGACGAAGTGCAATCCAATGTTCATTTCTTGGGTTATGAGTATATCTACTTAGTCTACTCACAGCATATGCTATGTCAGGTCTAGTACAATTCATGAGAAACAAAACACTACCTATGATTTTAGCATATTCAGCTTGTGAAACACTAGAACCTTTGTTTTTCTTAAGATGTATGCTAGAATCATAGGGAGTTTTCACAGGCAATTCATCATAACAATTAAATTTTTTCAGTATCTTTTCAATATAATGTGATTGTCACAAGGAGAAACCATCATCAAATCTTCTCATTTTAACACCAAGAATCACATCAGCTTCTCCTATATCTTTCATATCAAAATGAGAGGACAAAAATAATTTTGTTTCATTTACCACAGTTAAGTTTGTCCCAAAAATTAAAATGTCATCAACATATAAACATATTATCACATATTCTAGTCCAATCAATTTAGAGTAAATGCAGGTATCAGAAGAATTCACAACATAACCATTACTTACTAAAGTTTGATCAAATTTCTCATACCATTGTTTAGGAGCTTGTTTAAGGCCATACAATGATTTTCTTAATTTACAAACTTTGTTCTCTTGACCCTGAACCACAAATCCCTGGGGTTGTTCCACATAAATTTCTTCTTTCAAATCACCATTGAGAAAAGCCGTTTTTACATCCATTTGATGTACAACAAGTCCATGAATAGCAGCCAAGGCAACTAGAGAAGGAATTGTGGCAATCTTAGTAACAGGAGAAAATGTATCAAAAAAGTCAATGTCTTTCTTTTGTGTATAACCCACAACTACCAGTCTAGCCTTAAATCTGTCAATAGTTCCATCAGTCCTTAATTTCTTTCTAAAGATCCATTTACACTTAATTGTTTTACTTCCCTTAGGCAAATCAACCAAATCCCAGGTATGATTAGA
>PYAF01001130.1:33398-47857 GCA_007407185.1 Glycine tomentella | reverse complement strand
CTAATTTCAAATTGACATGGAGATGCAACATAAAATTGAAACTTAACACATCTTTATTACCATATTAAAACATATTGCAACAATAGTTTTCATTTTGTTACATTTTAAAATATAGTTCATCAAATATTTTTGAATATAAAAATATATTAATTATACATTATGTTATATATTGTCTATATTATTATTCACCATATATTACGTATATATTTCTAATAAAATACTGAATTATTTTTATCTCTATTTTCCTTAATCAGGTGTTTGAGACGTGTAAAAATAAATAAAAAATTAGATATTTTTTTCCAATAATTTATATACATTTAATTTTTTTGTAACAAATATAATTGCTTTGTTGACAATTACACATGGTATCTTACTTTATTTAATTATCATTTTTAAATATTTTACTTATTATATCTCAAAAAATTAATTGAATAAAATAACTTCAATAATTATTTTAGTTATACAATTATATTATTTAATACAAAATTATTTTAAAATTACATAAATAATCAAATAATCTGTTTATTCCTTATATCGAAGGATAAAAAAAAAACTAATAATAATTATATAAATCAAGTTAAGCTAGACATAGACATCCTTAGGCATGTTGATGCATGGTGACCACTCCTTGCTCCACACAGTGAACAATACAATTTTGGTTTGTACAGCTTGAATTACAGACAACAATATTCGATTTTAGCTTGGCTCTAGGGAATAATTTAGTGGGGTTCAACATGCTATTATGGAGACGGAGGGATGATATTTCACATTTGTATTGTCTGTTGTCGATATATGTGTGGTCTCTACAGATAAATAAAAGCGTTGCATTTTATCTCTGTTGTTTGGATCACATTTCGTGTCCTCCTAATAATATTTCATATTTATCTTAAAAAAATACATAAATTGCTAGCTTTTCTCTCTCAAAAAAGACGGTGGTAGTTCTTTAAGAATCCCTATATTAATTTGGCTACAATTTTCTTTTTCAATTCCAGTGTACAATAAATCTTTAGAAATCCAACTTCGTCCAATTACATGTAGGGGTGGGTATAGATTAGATTGTCAAGAATCCAATTTATATCTATTTCAAGGGATTGAATTTTAAATCTATAGTCATGTTTTTTTTATTTAAAATAATTTATATTTAAAATTCAATCTATTTAAGTGGATATGAATTTGATCATATTCAATTTATATCCACTTAAATGTTATAAGAATTTTTTTATGAACTTTAGTAATAAAATGATAAAAATTAAAAACTTAATACCTGTTCATTTAAGAGCTATTTTCAACCGATCTTGGTCAAAACTATTTTTTATAGATCTTGGTTAATGTATTTTCGGTCTACCTCAACCACGACAATTTCGACAGACATCGGTTCAAACATTTTTAGATCGACATCAATCATGACTATTTTTTGACTGACATTAGTTAGTGCATTTTCGGTCGACATTAGTCAAGAACGTTTTTGGTCGATCTTAGGTAGGGTTACTTTTTGGTTGAGGTCTGCTAGGATTTTTAGTCAATGTTGGTCGATGGCATTTTTTGACCGACATTGCCTAAGGGTTTTTTTTATCGGCATCAACCGTAACTAGTTTTTGGTTGACGTTAGTTAGGATTTTTGTGGCTAACATCAGTAAGGTTTTTTTTGGCCAATCCTGGTTGTTGATATTTTTTGTCAACAATCGTCAAAACTATTTTTTGATCGACGTTGATTAGGTTTTTTAGCTGACGTTGGTTGAAACTATATTTTTGTTGGCATCAGCTAGGATTTGTTGGTCAACATTAACCATGACTATTTTTTTTGTCGGCGTTAGCTACGAATATTTTTTGTTGACATCAATTAGGATTTTTTGTATCGGCATCAATTAGGGGAATATTTTGACCGATGTCAGCTAGGTTTTTTTGGCCAATGTCAATCGATGATGTTTTTCAATCGATGTTGGTCAATGATGTTTTTCAGTCGATGTCGGTCAATGATAATTTTCAGCCGATGTCGACCAAAAAATAGTCTCGTCTGACGTCGACCAAAAAACCCTAGCCGATGTCTAGCGAAAAATCTACCTGACGTCGTTAAAAAATAATCTCGATAGACATCAACAAAAAAACTCTAGCTGACGTCGACAAAAAAAGTCTCAATAGATGTTGGTTAAAAAGACTTTGGTAGACATTGGCCAAAAAATAGTCTTGACCAACGTTGGAAGAAAAAATCCTTACCAACATTAATCGAAAAATAGTTTAAACCGATGACGACTTAAAAATATCATCAGTTGACATTAACTAAAATAACTCTAGAAACATCGATAAAAAAATGGCTCCTAGCGAAGTTGGCCAAAAAAAATTAGCCATCATTGTCCAAGAAATTGTATTGGATTTAAAAATCCAAATAAATATCCAATTCATATCCAATTAATAGGATTGAATTTTAAATTCAAAATACTGAATTTGGATGTGAAACCAATCCATTTAAATGGATTTAAAGTGGATTAGATATGGATTGATTTTATGGATTTAGATTTTTTTTCCCAGCCCTAACTACATACATGCATGTCTCAAGGGATTACAATTAATGTTGTATTGTTGTCACTTCAAATTTGGTATTTTCCTTTGTAAGGGATTTCACCTTTCAGTAGGTAATTTGCAGTCTAAGTGTATATGTCAAATGAATTAACTCAGAATCCACATTTCATGACTTTCTTCCTTCTCCTTCTGAACGTGAAACATATAAATTACAAGTGAAGTTCTTTGGGATGATACACCAAACCAATGCCAGCGAGAAGTTCCTTCCTTTGTACCTTCATTTCTGATGATTCTTTACCACTGTCACCATATTCCATTATTGGTTTCTTGAATTCAGTTACAAATCCTTGTGTGTATAAGATCTTGTCTAGAACATCCATTTTCTAAATAAATCAAAATATTAAGTTGTAACAAACAGCTAATTGTATAAGCTGGATCTAGCTAGAAATTAAATTCTTAATAGAGTTAATACAAAATAACTCACGGAAAGTATATGAGAATGTCTAATGTTTTTATATATGGTTAGGATGTAATGATATAATGAAGACATGTGATCATTTCGTAAAGTAAAAATGAAGTGAATTTTGAGATGGAAAACCTGCAAGTGAAATTTGTAATCGCAGAATCGATAGAGTTTTTTTTAATGTTCAAAAGAAATTCAACCCATTAATTGGAAAAATATGTATTTATTAAAAAATAAGAAGAGTATATTGTTAGTAAAAAATGTGTATAAAAAAACATAAAAAGTTAATCCAACTCATAACACAGTTGTTTTAATTTTATTGGATCACTTAAGAATAAATTATTTAATTCCATTTCTATTTCCGATTAGCTAGACCACCCAAAAAAAGCAAGACCGCTCTTAGACTTCTAGTTATAAAGTCTTGCGTGACCTGGAATATAGGTCGATCTGTCCAACATTTGAACAATGGACAAGCACGAAACCACTTCGTGTCACCATAAGTATTGTTGCAACTTGCAATTTCCACCATCCACAGTCGGAGATTCTTCAAGTTTTGTGTGTTTCTGAAGACAAATGATTTACGAGTACCAATCATCACTTTTTCCACTCTTTATATGCTACCATATATGCTGTACAAGATAATTGAATTCATACTCTTAATGTTAATTAGAAATAGAAACATATAGTACCAAATATGAGCTCATCCTCAAAGAAGAAACCTTCCTCTTCTTCTCCTTCGGTGTTGAAGGTATTAGGTTTCCCTTTGACGGCTACGAGCAGTGACGAGGCTCACGGTGATGGCTGGGTTAAGAAAATTGAGTGTCCATTCTGCCATCGCGAGTTTCAGAGTTTGCAAGCGCTGGGGGGACACCAAAATGCACATAGGAGAGAAAGACAAATGGCTAGGTTGGCCCAATTTGAATATATGTGTCTAAATCAAAGAAACCAAAATTTCCAATCAGTTACACCTCCTGTGGTTGCGCATGGAGCAGCACCAACCTCTGTTTTCGGTGGCGCAACTCGGTTCTGGACAGCTCCTGAGTCATCACAGCTACCTGTGGGGGAGCCACCAGGTATGCTTACCCCTGTTGTACAAGTTCCAGTAGTAGGGGTTGATGATAATATTGATCTAGAACTGAGACTAGGTACTTCTTATTCTAAGGAATCTGGGATGTAACATATAAATTTAGGGCTCGGCTGTTTTAGTAAAGATGCAAATAAATTAGCTAGGTAGGAGAGGAGATCTGTAATGATTTTAGTTTAAATTTTTCTCCATTGTATTTTAATTTGAATTTAGGGTTTGGCTGTTTTAGTAATTAAGGTGCAAGTCAATTGGGTAGGAGAGGGGATTTGTAATGATTTTAATTTAAGTTTCTCTTCATGGTATTTGAATTTGAGTTTAAGGTTTGTCTGTTTTAGTAAACGTGCAAATTAAGGGTAGGAGATTTTAATTTTAAGTTTCTTTCCATGGTATATATATGGTTCTAGGGCATCTTGAAAATAAAAAATAAAATGTGTATGTTTCTTTGTATCTGTTCAATCGTCCTTAATTTTATTATGTTAACCGTGATTTTAAACAACCACATGAATGAAGTTTTCAAATTTCAGATTTCTTTTTCAATTTTACTGTGTTATGGAAGTTTAATATTACCGGTTGAAACAACTGAAGTCAATCCTAATATATAGTGGAAAGAATTGACGAGACAATCAAATTCTGGTCTTTAAATATTAAAATAAGGCATGTAATTGAATGACGATACACACTCGTAACTGGGCTTGAATCACTATTGGCAAGTATAGTAATGGTTGATGGTCACATCTCCCATGGGTTGATCAGTTGGTTGATCTCAAACATCTTATCAGTCCTCGAGCGGATACTATGAAAGTGGCATATTTTTACTACCACGTGTTTTGAAAATTATAGATTTGTAACACTACTCCCCTGTCTAGAGAGAGACATATAAGGATAAAATGGAATATGAATTAATCTAAATTTTCTTCAGAATGAGTTTTGCGATTATTCTTTTGATTACTGACGACTCTTTTCAATGGCTATGTCTGCCCCCGAGAATCTTGAAATTTCTTTGAATATATATATATATATATATATATAACGCATTGTATGTAGAGATAGTTTGGTTCTAGAACTTCTTTTCAGTATACTTATTTTTTAAATGAATATTATTGGCTGTTACAATTGTTTTTTTTTTTTTTTGAATAGCCTTCTATTTCCCTTCTTATTTTAACCTTGTATAATAGTTTTGGTATTTTATTTGTAGAGAAAGATGATGATTTTCTTTAAACTATGTAGCAATACTGTCATTAATTTCTTTTATTTGCCCATAAAGGGGAAAGAAAAATGAAGTGTTTGAAGCTTTCATTTGAGTGAATTCATTGGTCTTGTAATATAAATAAGTTTGGATAAATTAGACAAAGTATTTTCAGGATAAGAAAATAAAATCAATTAATCAAAGATGTAAATTGAATCAAATTTCATTGCATAAGTTAAAATCAATTTATATATTTCAACTAACGAAGAAGTTAGATAAAAAAATATTCTAAAATAATTGAGATACATAAATTGATTTTTAACTCAAAAAAGATTTAATTTTATTTATTTACCTCTTTAACTCATTTTATTTTCTTTTTCTATTAGTATTTGGTTAAAAAAATTTATATAAATTGTCTATATTTGTAATAATCTTATATGATTCATCTCAAAAATTTGATTTAGGAATGGCAACGTTATAAAATAAAATAAAAATTATAAAGAATACTTTGACCCAAAATAGGACACTACCAGCACTGCTTAACACAGTAAAATGCACTAGTGCCCAATTTTGAAAACATATTTATTAACCCTAGAAGAAATCAAAACCAACAAACCTGATTTTAGTAAATCTTAAAATACCACTTATGTCTTACTGTCTTAGCCCTCACTCCTAAAGACAACCTCAGTTTCATCAATCAAAATATATCACAGCAAGCCATATAATAAGACCCATTATATTTATTTTTGTTTATTACCTGAAAAAAGTCCTCTATACAGTAAGTAAAGAGATGTAATATTAATTTTGAAGAAAGTACTGAACAAGATCCAAGCCAGCCGTAAACCTATAGAACATGGTTTTAAATATTGCGTTTTGTGATTGTGGCGAGTCAAAAGATATTTACGTAATTACAGAAAAGCGTAACTGCAATTGCGTTTGTGATGCAATTACGGTGAACCAAAATATCTTTATGTTACAGACTGTAATTTAAAATCATGCTATATTGTGAATGAGAGGATCCTCACATAGTTAAAAAAAAAAAAAGTTACCTACATCATTTGTGGGATTTCAAGTTACCTATTTTTTATTTTATTTTATTATTAATTCAAGTTATCTAAGCGCATTATAATATTTTGAACTTCCTAAGTATTGAAACACAACATAAATCTTTTGCTCCAAAAGTTGAGGTTCAAATTTTCACGACTGTTGCGAAAAACAATTTATTTCGTTTATTCTATTCTTCCCCCCCGTGCTTCATCAAAATTCACAATAGAAGCCTGCAAACATGAGGAAAGACAAAGCTAATGAACTTTCAGAAAAGATACATTTATAAATTCAATCCTGATATTCAGCAGTTGTTTTGAGTTTAGTCGATGCTAATATTGTTATGCTTGTCTATTTTATAGCTATTTTCAAAATTTTCATAGCCACTTATGGAGCTCATATTATGATTAAGGAGATTTCAAAAGATTTATTTGGATTTAATTATGAAAATGACGTATGTCTTATATATGCTCTTCTTATCTTATTTTTAAAGGTTACACAGAAAACCATATTAGAATAAATTATTTTTAATCTGTCTCAGTAAGCTAAGTTAATTATAACGAAATAGCTAATTAAATAAGTATTTAATTAAGTTATATGTATCTAAATCAGCCGTAAAAGTACTTGGTTGTTCACACTTTCCAGGAGAATCAAACATACGGATATTATATTTGGGATGTGACTTCACTTTATGAGTTTCACTTAATAATAATTGGTAAATTTGAACATACGTACAATTATACGGGGATAAACAACTTGTGATATGCTGACCGCTGAGAAATAGTGGGAGTTATAAGGTGGTTTGACATAAGGATTGGAGTAACAAAAAGATTATGAGTTTAATTTTTTTTAACTAATATAATATATTAATTATTAATATTTATTGATAAAAAATGATAGAATTTACAATAGATGACTAGACTTATAGCATCTTCCCAGAACAGAAAAAAAAAAAGAAAGCAAGTGCAACACAATTACCTAGATATATAGTACACCAGAACCCTGAAAACAAACTCAAGTTAGGCAACGTTTAGGAGGCCCGAACCGAAGCCTAACTAGGATGGTGACACTCAGTGTCTTAGATTTGTTGTGTGTGAGTTATGTCCTCTTTATATCATCATTTGGGAGCTCCACCTGTATATTCCTTGGATGTGAGGGCAATATGAAAGGGTACTTAACTGCTGCTTCCATAGACAAGTGGCCCAATCCTAGAATATCACATATATGGTGCATCCCAAATGTCCCTAAATCAATCACTGGAAGAAGGTGTGGACCGGTGACCCAGGGAATAAGAAGTCATCGGATGATGGTTGGTTAGACTAAGAGTACAAAAGTAAAGTCAACAGTAAAAGGAGGATCATATTTAACATGCAATTTGAAATCACGTACTTACCCTGGGGTTGTCCCGAATCCACTAATAAAATAGGTAATGGTGGCGAATCTTCTGATTATCGAGTTTCAATTCGACAAGTACCAACAGGCCGAAAACGACGAAAAAAAAGGCCTTGCATACTCGAAAGATTATTTTTAGAGATACACCTTTGGTTTTTGCGAGGGGTGGGGGTTGGGGGGGGGGGGGGGGGGGGGGGGGGGGGGGGGGGGGGGCGGTGTTAAAAAACTTGTTTGATATTTCAGCTATATATTTGGGACAACAGCTATATATTTGGGTGTTAAAAAAAAATTGTGATTTTTTTAAAAGATAGTTATTTTCTTGAATCTGAAAAATTTGTAGCTAATCCACCAAAATGTTGTGTGGTCCTTTCAATATTATAGAAAAAAAATCACTTTTCCAAAAATAATAAAATTCTCAAATTGACCATCTATCCAAAAGATAACCCACCAAAATGTTGCAACTACTATGAGAAGTACGCAACCTTCCAACACTATAGACGTGTAATAATTTCTTACCGCCTTTTCCAAGTATTTATAATGTGGTTGTCTAACTTACCGGTCTCAAGTAAATAACCACATCCTATCTTAATACATGTAATCAATCATCTTAAAATACATAAGAGAATTGCAACATTTGAGTCCGATGGAGTTGTTTAAGCCTATTTATTTTTTACTCGGAGTAAGTTAGACAATCACGTTTATGATATAGCATATTGAGAACTTATGATAAGCTACAATGTCTTCCACTTATATAGAAGAAGAAAAGTATATATTAACTTGAGAATGGATTTACTTAATATATTTTTTAATAGGTAAATGCTAATTAGTGTGCTAAGGACATGGTTAAGAAACTTAAAATAAAATATTTTTATTGAAAGACGAAAAAATATATTGTTGATGATTTTGTTTACACTCTCCTATGATTGATGTAATAAGTATTTTTTTTTCTTTTTAATTCTTTAATTAACCAATGTCCTAAAGACACTTATATTAATGTTTTAAGATACTTATTAACAAGGCCCTTTTAAATAAGTTCCAGAGTTTTTCCATTGCATTCTTAGTTTAGTGAGGTTCCAAGATCAGTTGAAATAGATTTTTTTTTATAAGCAAATAAGTTTTGTTAACACGAACGCAAGTAGTGCTTAGCCCAAAAGATGCAACAAGGTAAAAACAGTACTAAACTAACCTCTAGCCCTGCCCGCTATACTAGCAAGAACACGATGTTAAAATGGGAGTTTTTATATGTTCAGATTGATAAGTCCTTTTAAGATGTGTTATGATATACATATACCCCATTTTGAGGTGTATTGGGGGTGGAAATAAGAGAGGGATAGGAAGAAAATGAAAAATATTGAGAAAGTAATGAATGTGATAGGTAACCTGTTCAACGGGAACCTATAACTTAGTCTACATCATGTCTTGATCAGGCCAAACTTTTTTAGAAAATATGATAGATTAAGGCTTTTAGTAAAGCTTATTTATTTAACAGATTAAATTTCAAGCCATTCAAAAAGTCTTTTAAATTTATTAATAGATAGATTTATATATTTTAAAACAATATTCAATTTTTAGTATTATTATTATTTTAAATTTGTTATAATTTATTAAATCTTACATTTCTTTGTCTTTTTAAATGTTAATCATGTTGATTTACATAAAAAGTTAAGTTAAAGTTTATTATAATTAAGTTTGTTGAAAAAGAAATTTATGTTTTATTATAAAATATATTTTTAAATAAGATCATGAATGTTATATTATACAGTAAAAATATGCTTATAGCATATAAATAAAGTTATATTTGATTCTTCTAAAGTTTCATATGCATATTTTTATCTCTACCTTAGTGTTAAATTATCACAAACTACACCTTTAAAACATGTTTGTAAGTCAGACAAAACTTTTATATAAGTTAGACTTAAACATCTAAAAAACCTTTAACAAGTAAACAAGTTGGACTAAGTCATATACTTATAACCTAAAATAGACTCATGCCTAACAAATTCTAACTTGACACGACCTATTTTCATCCCTAGTGATTGGTGAGGTGATAGAAAACAGAGAGACATATAGAGAGAAAATGATGTGAAATGGGATGGAAAAGAAAATGGATGTATAAGAAGTATTTTCCTATTAAGATTCATCCTTAGTGTTGGTTACTACTCAAACAGGTGGATTAGCTATTTTTTTAATTTGGATTTTAATGATTGGAATAAAAATAATTCATTATTTAATTTACAATCTATTAAAAATTCATTAAACAAATTTATTGTGTTCATGATCAATTTAATAAAATTCATTCATAAACATTTCCTATGGATAAATATCCAATTCATCCATTAAACTATTTTAAATATTAAATATTCAGCCAAGAATAAAGTTGAGGAGGAGATTAACTATGTAGAGCAAAAAGACGAGAAGTTTGAAACAATCCTCCTAGCACATGGAGGTAATGAAGGTAGCCAAGAAAACACATGGTACCTTGACACTGGTGCAAGCAACCATATGTACGCAAAAAGAAGCTTGTTTGTGGATCTTGATGAATCAGTAAGTGACAATGTCTCATTTGGTGACAATTCCAAGATTCCTGTAAAAGGCAAAGGTAAGATCTTAATTCGTGTGAAGGATGGAAGACATGAATTCATATCAAATGTCTACTACGTCCTAAATATGAAGAACAATATTTTGAGTTTGGGACAATTACTTGAAAAAGGCTGATATTCATATGAAAGATTTTAGTCTTTCCATCAGATATGGGAGAAACAATCTAATCAACATGGTACCAATGTCAAGAAATAGGATGTTCTTGTTGAATATAAAAAACAATGCTACAAAATGTCTTAAAGGCTGCTACATTGATGTATCCTGGTTGTGGCATCTTCTATTTGGGCACTTAAATTTTGGAGGCTCAAGTGTACTATCAAAGGAGAAGATATTGAGAGGACTACCCTCTATTAACCACCTTGATCAACTCTGTGAAGAATATTTACTTGGCAAACAATTCAGAAAGAGTTTTCCAAATGAGTCAAACTCAAGAGCTAAGAAGCCACTCGAGCTAATACATGCTGATGTCTGTGGGCCAATCAAGTCAAGCTCACTAGGTAAAAACAACTAATTCCTCCTTTTTATAAATGATTTTTCAAGAAAAACAAGGTCTATTTCTTAAAGCAAAAATTAATAGTATTTTCTGCATTCAAGAAGTTCAAAGCTGCAGTGGAGAAAGAAAGTGGCCGAGAGATCAAAGCCATGAGGACTGATCGAGGAGGAGAATTCACTTCCAAAGAGTTCTGAGAGTTCTGTGAAGGGAATAGAATCAGACTTCCCTCAAAGATTCTAGGATCCACCCAAAAGAATGGTGTGGCGGAAAGAAAAAATATAACAATCCTTGATATGGCTCGAAGCATGCTCAAAAGCAAGAAACTGTCAAAAGAATTTTGGGCATAAACTGTGGCTGTGCAGTTTATCTATCCAATCGATCTCTGACAAGAAGTGTATGGGGAAAGGTACTACAAGAAGCATGGAGTGGAAGAAATCCTGGTATCTCTCACTTGAGGGTCTTTGGGAGTATAGCTTATGTTCATGTCCCAGAAGAGAGAAGAGCAAAACTTGATGATAAGAGTGAGAGATTCATCTTCATTAGTTATGATTCAAGCTCAAAGGGGTACAAGTTATGCAACCCAAACAACAAGAAGATGGTAGTCATTCGAGATGTTGTGTTCGACGAAGATGGACAATAAGACTTTGAGACTCATGAAAAGGAATACAACTTCTTTCCTCCATTTGAAGAAGGGAAAACACCCCCAAGATGTTCAGCAAGAGCTCACCCCATCAACATCAACCACTCACAAAGACTGGATAATATCACACACAAGAACCCTCCAAGATCTTAATGATCAAACTAAGAGATTGGATAATATCACACTATTTTTTCTCTTTGTAGATTGTGAACCAATGGACTTTGAAGATGCAGCATAAGATAAAAGATGGAGAGATGCGATGGACGAAGATATTAGATCCACCAAGAAGAATGACACATGGGAACTTGTCTCCCTTCCAAAATAGCACAATGCTATTGGTGTCGAGTGGGTGTACAAAACAAAGAAGAATGCCAAGGGAGAAATTGAAAGATACAAGGCAAGGCTAGTTGCAAAAGGTTACAATCAAAAGGTTGGGATTGATTATGATGAGGGGTTTGTTCTGATCGCTCTCCTGGAGACCATAAGACTTGTAATCTCTCTTGCAGCTCAACACAAGTAGAGAATTCATCACATAGACGTGAAGTCTTCCTTTTTGAATGGAGACCTTGAGGAAGAAGTGTACATCGAGCAACCGTTGGGATACAAGGTGAAAGAAGAAGAAGACAAAGTTGTCAAGCTAAAAAAGGTGCTTTATGGACTAAAACAAGCACCGATAGCATGGTACAGTCGCATTGAGAAGTACTTCCAAGAAAATAACTTCACAAAGTGCCCACATGAGCTTGCCCTGTATGTAAAGATCAAAGATGGAGATATCTTGATCATGTGCGTATACGTGGATGACTTGATCTTCACGCGAAGTAATCCAAGTATGTTTAAATAGTTTAAGAAAGCAATGATCTAGGAGTTCGAGATTACCAATATTGGACTAATGTCATACTATCTTGGCATTGATGTAAACTAGCAGAAAGATAGAGACTTCATTTCACAACAAAGTTATGCAAATGAGATGCATGCTCAAGAAATTCAAGATGGATAGTTGTAAGCCAATTGGAACACCAATGGAGTGCAAAATGAAGTTACCAATGTTCGACGATGCAAAAAAGTTGGATGCTACAAATTTCAAGAGTTTGGTGGCTAGTTTGCAATATTTGACGTGCACAAGACATGACATTCTATATGCTACTGGACTCATCAGTCAATACATGGAGACTCCAACCACTAGTCATCTCAAGGACGCAAAATGAATTTTTCGCTATATAAAAGGAACAATTGTCTTTGGCTTATGGTTCTCAACAAGTAATGACTATAAGCTTGTTGGTTATAGTGAGAACAATTGGGCTGGAGATGTAGATGATCGAAAAAGTACTAGTGGATTTGTGCTTCTCATGGGGAACACAACCTTCACTTGGGTATCAAAAAGTAGTCGATAGTCACTCTTTCGATTTCTGAGGCAGAATACGTAGCAGCTACTTCATGTGTTTGTCATGCAATCTGACTCAGGAATTTGTTAAAAAAGTTGGGCATGTCACAAGAAGAGTCAACTAAGATCTTTGTAGATGATAAATCAGTCATTGCAATAGCAAAGAATCCAATGTTCCATGATTATCACTACATAAGGGAGTGCATCACAAGAAAGGATGTACATGCAGAATATGTGAAGTCTCATGACCAAGTAGCTGACATCTTCACCAAGCCGTTCAAGCAAAAAGACTTTGTCAAGTTAAGAAGCTTACTTGGAATGGCAAATCAAGTTTAAGGGGGGGAGGTGTTGAATAATATAAACTTAATTTAGCTCATTAATTAAGTGTTATGACCATTTAAGTTTGTGTTACTACTTCAAAGAAAATTCTAGAAAAGTGTAGAGATAAACAAAAGTAATATTTAATAAGTAATTAGAAGAAGCGTGTAGAACTAAATATATAGTTGAGAGAAGTGTGTAGAACTCTTCCTTAAAGTGTGTGAATTATTTTTTGATGTATCTAGAACTCTCCCTTAGAACCCTATAAAAAGGGGAGAGATTGTCATTTATAAAAAAAAAGCAAAAAACAAAAACATTTCTCAAATAATAAAAACTAGTTTTTTTTTCAAATATTCTCTCATTCATTTATCTCAAATACTTCCTATAACCTTCTCCTTTCCAACAAAACATTGCCTAAGAACTTTATTCATTACATTTTTATATTATTCACACAACACCTTTTTATTGCATTAAAATAAGAATACATATTTCATGTTAAAAACTCTCTCTATATGTGTGTCTTTTATTTATAAATAAAAACAATATATTAAATTAATGATGTTAATATATGATAATATTTTTTTTTCTTCACTCCAATAGTACTTTCTGTTATGTTAGGTGAAACTAGTTGTTAATCCTGAATAGTATACAGCGCATAAACTGTGTAATATGTAGTAAATATTCTCATGTCATTTAAATTTATAAGAGTTTTTGCTTGCTTAATGGTTCACATCTTTCTCTATCGAATGTAAGTTAAAACAAAAAACATTCACGCAAATTAATTAAGAAACAGTTAACATCATTTAATTATATTAATTTCATTTAAAAATTATTAATATTTTATCGTAATACTTTTCATTAAAACTTAACATTAAGGATAAAATAATAATTATCAAAACATATTTAGTTAAATGAAAAGCCTTTTAAAAATGATATAATACAATAAAATAAAATAAAATAAAATAAAATAAATTGAGATTAATTTATACTTCAAATCAACATATATATTTTGCCAACGGATTAAGAATTATAACAATAGACAATAGTATAGGTGGTAGCTATTAGCACTATGAAATATTAAGATAACTACATTAAAAATTATATGTTGATTTCAAATTAGACGACACACTAAAAACTTTTATATCCACAGTGCACATATCTATTAATTAACCTCATAGCAATAAATTATTAATTCATGACTAAATATTACCTGCATACATATGTTAAGTAAAATCTCACACATTATTAATGAAGTAAAAAAACAACAATCTTTTATTGATGAAGGTATACAAAAGATGCCCAAAGACCAATAAGAAACAAGAACACGTACGACTAAAACA
>PYAF01001129.1:35302-46213 GCA_007407185.1 Glycine tomentella | reverse complement strand
TAGCTTGCCTCCTTTGGTGTTTGTTGGTGGCATTCAAGAAGTGTTCTTGAGTCTTGACAAGAAGTGGTGTGGATCAACATTAGAGGGCTTGTATCTTCAAGCCTATTCTTGATCATCAATTTCGAATATAAACAAGGTAACATCTATGTCCTAAAGAATGATTCTTGAATGGTATGTGTGTTTCCGCTTTGAAAATTTTATTTTTCTTCTCACATGCCTTCGGGCTTCAAGGCCCTATCTTTCAGAAATTACAGAATACTCTTGACTGACAGAATATCAAAATAGTTTGTGACAAGAAACTCTAGAATAGAATTTCTATGTATATTTTATGGTGACAACTTTGAAACATTAGTCAGAAGGATTTAAGCATTGGAAAAATATGGTAAAATAATAAATAGAATCTATAGAATTTTCTCTAAATTGTGGGATGCCCAGATTTATTTAATAAAATGGTTTAGTAATTTTGATGCTCAAAAATAGTATAGACCAATCAGAATTAAGATAAAAGCAGTCTCATATGCAAGGTTGTGTATCACTCTATACAAAACTGCTTGTAAGTAATTTTAACTGTCATTGAAGTCAGTTTCTGGAAAACTCTAAAGTTTCATTATTTAATATTATCCTTTAGGTAGAAGAGTTCAAATTGAACTTGAACTTCTCCTATGAATGCTATGTGTGAAGACAAATTCAACTTGAACTTAAAGAATGCCATGTGTGAGGCCATTTTCAAATTGAATTCTTCTTCCTCATGAAAGGTGACATGTGGATACAAGGAGAATCATATAATTTTCTTCTATTTAAGAAAAATATCTTAAGCTTCATAAATTAAAATGATAAGATACAATCATGAAGGCTTAAGAAATATCTAGCCACTTGTAACTCACTATTAATATAGGAATGAGAAAGCTATCATATACGTGCACAAAATGAGAAGAAAAATCTTCTCTTGTTCCCTTGATAAATCACGTGAAGGAGGAGCAAGAATGGAGAAGTTTCATGGCTTGAAGAGAAGTGGAAGGACACTTGGAAGCAAGGTGTCATGTCTTAAAGGATATGGATACAAAGTAACATAAAATAAAGCAAAATTCTCTCCCTTTCTCTAGATTCCACGTGAATAACCAAGAAAAGTGGAGAAACTTCAAGAGCTTGGACAAGTGTAGGGACACTTGTAAAGTGGTAGCCACGTGGAAAGGTAAGTCATTATGGCTTATGAGATATTTTCTATAAAGTAAAAGGATAATAATGAATCTAGTTAAAACCTAAAGGAATAAGCATAAACTAAGTAAGGATTTAATGAAACAAGGAGAAACAAAGCTAGAATGAAACTAAATTAGTTGGAAGGGCAAATATGTCCTTGAATAATTAATTATTTTTCAAGTGCTATATAAAGGGGTGGTGGGGACCTTGCTTGAAAATCACTTTCAAGATCTTCCTCCCACTAACACTTCATGTGAAACATCTCCCACATCCCTTTCATCCTTTCATTTTCAAAAGCTTAAATCAAATAGAAAAGACCCCACCATCATAGAAGGAATCACGTGTAGAAGCTAAGAGGAAGTAAACAAGAATAGCAAAAAGGTTATAAGGTATGTATGGGGAAGTTTTATGGTAAAGATAATTTAAGTATTTCTTGTGTTTGAATAAGTATGTATAGGAAAGCTTTATGATAAAGATAGTTTAAGTGTTGTTTGTGTTTGAATAAGTGTTTGAATGTTCATGTGTTGTTGAGTGTTTCCATGAATCTCTATGAAGTTCATGTGTTGCTAAAAGTTTCTATGAATTTCTCTAAATTCCATGTGTTGCTAAATGTTTCTATAAACCTCTGTACATGAATAATATGCTGAGATTCTGTACATGAATATAAAGTTGAATTCTATATTTTATGTTGAGTTTCTGAGTAAAGTATGTGAGATATAAATTAAAGACTGATGTTGAAAATAAATATGAGATGATGAAAAGAGTATACCTTAAAGTGAATCAGTATTATATGTCTCATATGCATATGCCCGACGGGGGTTAGTCCGTGTTATTTGCCTCAAGAGGAGGTGTGTCAGATAGCTGCAGGAACTGAGTTCGAGCGTTCAAATAAGAGAGGTCTGAGCTGGGGGGTACTTGGTAGTGGGGAAATCACGCCACCCATGATGATCACATGTAGTGTGGGTGAGAATCCTGTTGCAACACTGTGAGACCCTGACTAATCGTTTCAGTTCTGTGCCACTGGGATGGGGCTATCTTGACTATTGGTACCAATTATTGAAAGAGTTTAAGAGAATCATGCAACATGATAAGAGTTTAAGAGAATCATGTATCATGATAAGAGTTTAAGAGAATCATGCATTTTTGAGGATGTTGTTATGAAAATCTGCATATTGAATATATACTGTTGCTTAAATTATGTTTATCATAAACTTACCCTGTGCTTTGTGTTTGTGGTTGACACCTGCCATGACCTCGATTTTATTCGAGCGAGCAGATGAACAGGAAAGAGAGACTATTAGCTGTATACAAGAAGAGGATTTTGTTTGAAGATGTGTTATTTGAAGATGATATGTTTGAAGATGTATTCTTTTGTGACAGAAGGTTTTAGTTATTTGTACTATGTAGTAGAATTGATACCAGTATGTATTTTATTGTACATCAGATTTATAAAAATCAATCAATGAGGAAAAATCTTTTGTAATCTTATTGTATGTTACTTCAGAATTATGAATATTATTCAGTAATGAAACATTGTGGTTTAGTATTTTTAAGCAAGTTGAGGTGTTACAATAGTGGTATCAGAGCTGGTCAAACCTTTCGGTCGGTGAGTTGTGAGTCTGCTGTGTTCCTGTGTGCATTAGGTGATTGCTTTTTTGTATGTTTGAGGTTTGGAGTAACCAAAATAATTTAAATATAGACCATCAAATCTCTCATAACCTAATACTCACATCAATAGCTATGCAAGAATAATTCATATAATATTTTGACCATAGTTTTTGAAATTTCAGGGTGTTACATTAAGTTTAGATTTAAAGGAGACACAGAAAGTTTTAGATTATGGACACATATATATGATATGAAAGAATGAGTAGCTCCTGAGTCAAATAATACGTCTAAAGGAATTTACTTATGAAACACTTACCTTGGATCAAATCTTTAGATTTAGAAGTCTCAGCCCCACTAAGAGTAAATACTCTTCCTGTAGCTTTTGGTCTTTCTGGGGGAAGGCTTTGGCTCCCTTCTTCCTTCTTTCTACTATTCAAAGGACAATTTGTCGAAATATGCCCTCTTTTGTTGCACACAAAACACAGAGGATTTGCATCTGAACATGTGGAAGCAATGTGTCCAGGTTTTCCGCACTTGAAACATCTTACAGGAAAAGATGAAGGAGCTTTATTGAGTAGGTTTCTAGGATTGGGAATATTTAGATGATTCTTATTATGATAAGGCTTTCCTTGGTTTTGATGATTCCTCATTCTGTTTCTAATAGGTTTAATATTCTTATAACGAGATGCTCTAGCCCGAGAATCTTCGTCATAAACTCTACACATGTTTACTAGTTGAGGGAATTGATGCACACCTTGGTAATTCATAGCTTGTTTAATCTTAGGCCTTAATCCACTCAAGAACTTAACACACTTTGAACTTTCACCTTCCATACCTTGATAATGAGGAAAATATCTAACTAACTCTTCAAATTTAACTGCATATTCTGCCACAGTCATGTTTCCTTGTTTAAGTTCTAAAAATTCCATTTCTTTTTTATTTCTAATATCTTCCGGAAAATATTTTTCTAAAAAGACTTCTTTGAAAATCTCCCAAGTTATCTCTTGGATTTCAGTTTCTAAACGTGAACGAGTGTTTTCCCACCAAAATTTTGCTTCTTCTGCTAACATATAAGTAGCAAAGAGTACCTTTTTGTTAGCAGGACATTATTCCATCACTCGAAAAATTTTCTCTATCTTCTTCAGCCATAACTGGGCACCATCAGGATCGTACCTTCCTTTGAATATCGGCAGGTGATTTCTTTGAAAATTCTCCAGTCCTTGATATTCTGTACCCCCGCTTCTAGGTTGATTCCCTAGTGCTTGTGCTAAGGCTTGTAATGCATCAACTATGGCACGGTTGTTTCTTCCAGCCATTTTTTTACTAAAACATCGTAAGTTTCATTTAATGGGTGAGAAATAAATAATAAACATATTTACAGACATTTTATATTAAACACACACACACACATACACACACACACACACACATATATATATATATATATATAATTTACAAGATATTTTCATATTACTTCTAAAACTACACATTAGAAAGTTATTTCTAGATATTTTACACATCATTTTTTATAACTCACAACTACTCCTAACATAACTAAGAGTTATTTCTACATATTTCACATATCATCTTCTACTCCTACTACTACATCACTTCATTTATTCTTTAGAAGTTTTGTCTGACTTCTTCTATATTATAATATTGTTGTACACGATGTGCTGGAGTATTTAATGGCTTTTCTGTTCCATAATAGATATAATAGTTTGTTTGGCAAAAAACTCTTATGTCCGTGGTCCATGGTATAATAAAAATCTCATGATCCTCTTTAGTGATAGGCGGTTCATTTTGGTCAGAATTAGCTCTGTATATGTTTGTAGTGAAAAACGTTGTAGTTCTATTTTCCTCTGATGTTTCCTCTCGCAATTGATGATCAATCATAAAGAAAGTTTTATTCACGGGATTCATTTTTCCTGAACAGTCACCACATATTAGTACTATAAAATTCTTATTCCTATATTCCAGAAAACATTTAATAAAACACCGTTCACAAGTCATATCACACAGAATATTTTGCAGAGAAGCACAGCAAACACATAACACACAGTCCTAAGAAACAAACATGCTCTGATACCACTATTATAACGCCTCAAATTCCCACTTTGTGTTGTATTAATTTTTAATGAAAATACTTTTTCTCTTGTAAATAAAATAGCAAATTAAGGTTTAATAATGACGAATTTCAAAAGGTTTTGTTACTAATTAATATTTAAAGGTTCGGTGTAATATAAAATACAATACAGTCCGATATTTGTTCTATTACATATGACAAACAACTCAAATATTTCATCATAACAAAACATCTTCAGTCAAACATCTTCATCAAAGTCCTCCATCAAAAACAGCCTGCCAATCCTTCTTTACTGTTCAGCTGCTCACCCAAACCAAATCGGGGTCATAGCAGGTGTCAACCACAGACACAAAATACAGGGTAAGTTTATGATAAACATAATTTAATCAAATAAAACATATTCATATGCAAATAACAACATCTTTAAAGATGCATGATTCTTTTAGACTCTTATTAATTGGTATCAATAGTCAAGATAGCCCTATCCCAGTGGCATAGAACTGAAACGATCAGTCAGGGTCTCACAGTGTTACAATAGGATTCTCACCCACACTTATGTGATCATCATGGGTGACGTGATTTTCCCACTGCCAAGTCACCCCCCAGCTCAAACTTCTCTTATCTAAACGCTCGAACTCAGTTCCTGCAGCTATCTGACACACCTCCTCTTTGAGGTAACTCTTATATGTACCTCCTCTCTGAGGTAACTCTTATATACACCTCCTCTGTGAGGCAACTCTTATACACATGAAATTGATTCACTTGATTCATAACTCTTTTCATTTTATTAACTCATATTTATTTTCAACATCAGTTCTTCAATCACTGTCTCATTTATTTTACTCAGAATTTCAACATAAATCAAGTACAGAACTCAGCTTAATATTCATGTACAGAATCTCAACATATCATTCAAGTACAAAGATTCATAGAAACACTCAGCAACACATGGAATTTAGAGAAATTCATAGAAACACTAAGCAACATATGAACTTCAAACACTTGTTCAAACACAAACAACACTTAAACTATCTTTATCATAAAGCTTCCCTATACATACCTTGTAATCTCCTAGAAAGCTTGTTTTTCTCTTCCTACTTGGCTATCTCTTCCACGTGATTTCTCTAAAAGGTGGGGTCTTTTCTATTTTGTTTTAGGATTTGAAAAAGAGAGAATGAAAGTAAAATGAAAGGGATATGAGGGAGGTAGTTCACGTGTGACTCTTGTAGAAGGGTAGCTTGAAAATGACTTCCATTTTGGACCCCCCCTGCCTTTATATAGTGGTTGGAAATTAATAAAATATTTAAGGGCATTTTTGCCCTTTCTAACTAATTACCTTCATTTAGTTCCATCTTAACTTAGTTTCCCTTCATTCCATTAGATTCTAACTAGATTTATCCTTATTCTTTTAGATTCCAACTAAGTTCATTATGATTCCTTTACTTTATAAAAAATATCTTCTAGGTTTATTATATGCCATACAAGTGTCCTACCACTTGTTTTTATCTTAAGGCTTGCCTTTACAAGTGTCCTTACACTTGTCTAAATTCATGAATCTTCCTCCTCATTCCTTGCTTTTCACATGGACTATGCCTAGGCCAAGGAAAATTTTTATTTTCCTTTCATTTATACATATATCATGTTATTTTGCAAATGAAGAAAATAATCTAATTTCATTTTTACCTTATACTTGGCATTTTCTAGGAGGAAGTCAAGTTCAATTTGAATTCTTCTACCTAAAGATAATATTGAATAATTTAATTCTAAAGTTTTCCAGAGACTTACTTCAATTACAATATAATTTGTCCATAAATAGTCTACACAGAGTGTTATATAGACTTTACATATAAAGCTGCTCTTTATCTTAATCCTGACTGTCCCATACTACTTCTGACCATCAAAATTACTAAACCATTTTATCAAATAAGTCTATGCATCCTTCAATTAAGAGAAAATTCCATAGATCTTGTCTATCATTTTTCCATATTTTTCTGATGTTTGAATTCTTCTAAATAAAGTTTCAAAGTTCTCATCTTATAAAATTCATAGAAATTCTATTCTAGGATTTTCTATCACAAAGTATTTTGATAATCTGTCGTCTAAGTGTATTCTGTAATTTCATCAGGTTTTCACAAAATTTCTAAGAGTGTCTCTTAGACAATTTTAATATCAAGGGTATTATGGTAATTTCCAAAGTATCCAAGGGTATTTATGTAATATTCATCCTAAGGACATTTCTGTAATTTCTGCTTAAAAGTAAGGGTAATATGGTCATTTCTCTTCAAACATTTTTGTAATATCTCTAATCAATATTTTACCCAAATAATTTAAATATAGACGAATTAAATTTCACATAACCTAACATTCATATTAACAATTGCACAAGTGTAATTCATACAACATCTATTTTACAGTTGTTGCAACCTATCCGGCCGACGACGGGGACGGCGATGAAAAAAAAGATTAAATATTTCCCCAAAAGAAAGGGAAAACTAGGTGGAGTCGAAACCAACGTTTATTTAAGGAAAACGTTGGAAAAACCAAAAGAGATAAAGCATGGTCTGTGATTTTAGAGAAAAAAATTCAGGAGTCATTTACGCACAAGGAAGGTGTTAGCACCCCACGCGTTCGTCATGAAGACGACAGCCTTTAATCGAGTGTGTTAAAAATAAAGTGACTTTTTGAATTATTTATCTTTCCTTAAGAATATGAATTATGTTTGTTTTATTTTTGTTTATTCAGAAAAAGAAATCAAATTTTTATTTTTTAAAAAAGGGAAGATTTTATATTTTTTTTTTGTTTTTTAGGTCGACAAGGGGTTTGCCCTCGCTCCTACGTATCCCCAAGTGCAATGAGGAAATCAGACTTACGTAGTTCTTTGTTTTTTTGAAAAGAGCTTGCATTGGATTGATTTTATCTTTTTTGAAAGATTTGTTTCAATTGCGTGAAAAAGAGTCGTTAAGGCGTTGGACCTTGAAACGACGTTGAATTTGAAGAAAAATCGGAGAATCGCTTAAGGCGTTGGACCTTGAAGCGATCTCGGGTAATATATAGATTTTCTTGAGAAAAAGGAGAATTGAGTGGACTTTAATTTGAGTATTTTTAGCTTTTTTAGAAAAGATTTTGAATTTGTGGTAAACTCTATGAAATCAAGCAAGTCGGAGACACAGCATGATATTCATAAAATCTAAAGTTATTATCTAAAGGTATTTCATCCATTTTCCAGGTTTCCACAAAGTTTCTAAAGTTATCTGGTCAGTTTTGACCTAAAAGGTATTTTGGTAATTTCACCATTCACCTAGGGGTATAATCGTCATTTCTAAAAATGTTCAGGGTATTCTGGTCATTTCCAAAACATCCAAGGGTATTTATAAAATTTAAAATATCTTGCTAAAATACCTAAGGATAATTTGGTCATTTTCGAAATGTCCATGGGTATTTTTGTCATTTCCCCCAAATCTTTTTGTGCTGCCTCTTAATTAACATTTTAACAAAGTAATTTGAATACAGACCATCAATTGACTGTAGTTTTAAAATTTTGGGGTGTTACAGCTACCCGGCCCAACCCGTATTTTTCACTGCTGGGGCACAACAGCTACTGTAGTTTGCGAAAATTAGAAGAAAACTTCCATGGAGGTTTTATGAGAGGGTGCATGTGAGGTGGTTCATGTGGTGGTGTATGGTGGTTGGTGGTTGGTGGTTGTGGGTTCCGGCGGTGGTGGTTCACGGTGGCCGGAAAACAAAACTTAAAAGATGAAAAGCTTGAGGAAGAAGATGAACAAAAGAACGTGAAGAAAAAAAAAAGAAAAGAAAAAAAAACAAACCACAACAATCAACAACAACTAACACTAAGGAATGAAGAAGAAGTTAAAAAAAAAAAGCATGAACAAATCAAGAAAGAAGTAAGCCAAAGAAAAAAAAATAGAAGAAAGAATAAGGGGAAGAAAGAAAGAAAGCAAACGTAAAGGGAGAGAGAATGGGGGGGGGGAAGGAAGGGGTCACCTCAGTGCCAAATGTCGCTACCAGAGTGGCCAATTTTCGCGCTCCGGGATCCATGCAGCCCCCCTTCTTCAACCCATTTTCTTCTCCTACGCTGCCTTTGCTTTTATTTGTTGTTTTCTTAACTTAATGGGCCTTATGGCCCATTTTCCTTTCTTTTTGCTATTTGCTGCTGTCTTTTTCCTTTTTTTTATTTTTTCATTTTCTTTATTTTCTCTCTTTTTTTCATTATTATTTTCTTATCATCGTTTTTATTTTTACCCGGACAGAATTAGGGAATGACAACAGTTATTAAAATATCAGGGTGTTACAGAGGTATTTCTTTTAACTCTACACCAAAATCTTGCAATTGTTGCTTTAGCCATAGGCTTTGAGCACAACAACTTCCAGCAGAGATGTACTTAGCTTCAGCTGTTGATAAAGCAACACAAGATTGTTTCTTACAATGCCATGAGATCAATGAACTTCCTAGTAGATGACAAGTTCAACTAGTACTTTTTCTATCCAACTTGCATCCTACAACGTCAGAATCCAAATAACCAACTATATTAAGTTATGCACCTTTAGGATACCAAAGACCAATTTTGGAGTTGATTTGAGATATTTGAGGATCCTTTTGACTGCAGTGAGGTGTGATTCTTTGGGATTTGCTTGATATCTTGCACACAAACACACACTCAACATAATATCTGGTCTATTAGCTGTCAAATACAGTAAAGATCCAATCATTCCCCTAAACTTTGACTCATCAACCTTCTTTCCTTTTTCATCCGAATCTAGATAGGTTGATGTTGCCATTGGAGTTGCAACATCTTTGCTTTTCTCCATTTCAAACTTTTTGATCACTTCAAGGCAATACTTGGTTTGATTTAGAAATGTTCCATCCTTCATTTGCTTCACTTGAAGTCCAAGAAAGAATGTTAATTCTCCCATCATTGTCATTTCAAACTCATTCTGCATAGAGATAGAAAATTCTTTGCACAACAATTGATTAGTTGAACCAAAAATTTTATCATCAACATATATTTGAACCAATAAAATATCATTGCTTTGCCTTTTGATGAACAAGGTTTTATCAACACGCCCCCTTGTGAAAGATTGTTCAAGCAGAAATTTACTTAATCTCTCATAGCAAGATCTTGGAGCTTGTTTTAAACCATAGAGAGCTTTCTTAAGTTTAAAAACATGTTTTGGATGTTTGAAATCAGCAAAACCAGGAGGTTGCTCCACATATATTTCCTCCTCAATATATCCATTTAAGAAAGCACTTTTAACATCCATTTGAAAAATTTAAAACCCATTAAACATGCATATACAAGTAATAACCTAATGGCTTCCAACCTTGCAACTGGTGCAAAGGTTTCCTCATAATCAATGCCTTCCTCTTGGTTGTAACCTTTTTGATCGAGGTCGTACTCAGTCAAATTAATACAATTAAAAGCAGTACTAGGAAGTGACTCCTAGGTCGTCTCTCAAGGATCAATTGTCTGTGTTAAGGGATTAAACGTGTAATGGGGGGGTTCTAACAGAATTCAGGATTATATATAAAATAAAGCAGAAATACCAAGTAATTGCAGTGATTAAACAAGTCAGACCTTTGAACAGATTGCGCCTCTAATATCCTTGGTTCACGAAAGATAATCTATCCTAACTTAATCCTTGTTAGTCCAGATTAATCTACTAAGCGAAGATTAACCTAAAACTTCCCTACATGAATTAAGCAAACGCAAACCTCGTCAGGCCTAATCTCTCAGGATTAAGCAACCTGAGATTACTGAATCAACCAACTCAGAATCATTAAACATGACTCTAATTCGAAAAATGCAGAACAGAGACCCAACAAGGAAGAACCAAGCAGAACAGAATTACAAAGCACAGAGACCTCCATTAAAGGTTCGCAATCTGTCCTAGGGCCCAACCCTAGGATTTAGCCTTCCATTAATTCGAAAATTGCAACAGAAACACGAATTGAATAGCAGCCGAACATTAAAATGAAACTAGAAGAGAAACAAAATTCAATT
>PYAF01001129.1:14104-35202 GCA_007407185.1 Glycine tomentella | reverse complement strand
TTCTTCTAAGTTGTTCTAGGAATATATATATTTAGTTTGACATTAGAACTTGGATGAGAATGTGTTTATGTTGAAATTTTATGAAGAACCATGTTTATATAGCTTTCTTTTAAATAAGTATTCTATATTGCACACCATGTGTTTAATAGTTTGTCACAATGAATAAAAGATGTTTAAGTGTTGTGGATTTGAACCTTTAGTGTTGGATATGTAGTATACTTGCATGATTGAATGTTTTAAAGGAATAACTATGTGTTTTTATATGTGTTGTTGAGTGTTTCTATAAAACACACCAAGTGTTTGATAATTTGTCACAATGAAAGAAAATATGTTTCAAAGTTGTTGGTTTGAATCTTTATTATTGGGATTGAATTATATTAGCATGATTAAATGATTTAAAACAAAATTTATGTGATGAATCCGTGTGGCATGGTTTTATAAAGTCTTATATTATTGTTAAAAGGGTGCATGTGTTATATACAAAGTGCCTATGTTGTTGAGTAATTCTATGTACTTTAATAAAATTAACATGTTGCTTGGTGGTTTATGATTTTGATGTTGAGAAATAAATAAGATTTTGAAGAATTGTGTTATGTTGATGATGGAATAATTCGAATCCTTGTGTTGTATGGTGATTATTTATGGATTCCAAGTATTGTGTTAAACGATGGCTATATGCTTAGATGTTGAATAGAGCTTTATGTGATGATGAAAATAAGCTTTATGTGTTAATTAAAAAGCATATGCCATGAGTTATAAAGAAGTTTAAAGACTTGATGAAATGAATCATTCATGCATATACCTGGAGGGGGTTAATCCGTGGAGTTGATGCCTTGCGGGGGTTAATCCGTGGAGTTGTTTGTCAGATAGCTAAACCGAGTCCATGCGTTTAGAGATTGAACTGGGGGGTAGTGTGTTTCAGGGAGGACCACACCACCATGATGATCACATAGGTGGAGGTGACATTCCTACGCGCCCCTGCCCTACCCCGACTGAATGGATAGGTGTGCCACTAGGATGGGGCTATCTTGACTGTGGCCACTGATAATGAGATGTTGAGAACTTGAGATCTCAGTCATGCATCATATAAAAAGACGAGCATGCATCTTATACATCGCACAATGGGTATATGTATGATGATCTGTACACTGTATAAGCTGTGTGGATTTTATCTATCTGTGTTTAGATTATTCGAACTATGTTTGTCATAAACGTACCCGAGCTGTGTCTGTGGTTGACACCTGTGATGACCCCAATTCATTTGGGCGAGCAGAGGAACAAGAAAGCATGAGATGTAGATGAAGATTGTTGAAGAAGTTTGATGAGAAGCTGTATGCTGTGATTTGTAATTTTCTGTAGCATGTGAAAAGTTGTCTGTATATTATTGTGGATATTGCTGTATTTGGACTGTATCATGGACTGTATTCTTATTATATGAACCGTGGTAAGGAAAAATTGTTTAGATTATGAACAAATCATTAGCAAGCAAGGCAAAAAGAATTTTCGCGAAAAATTTACAATTAAGATCATTTTAATACAAAAAGGACACGAGGTTTTAATTAAAAGCAATCAAGCACGAGAGAGTCACGAGAGGCGTTACACCAATTTGTCGTTGTAATAACAATTCGTCTCCACAGGGACTTGTGCTACTAAATTAATCCAAATAAAACTTAACAGTTTAATAGTTTTGTACAACGAGTATGGTCGAAGTTTTAATGTTTTTTACGGAAATAAAAGATAACTAAAAAGTACGGAAACTAATAAAATGATTAATTAATTCAAGAAAAGCGTAGGATTGGGTTTCATCATTCATACCTCGATATCCAATTAATATTACCATGTATAAATCATTTTCTATTATTATTGATGTACACTTTAATTAACCTCGAATCGATTCCTCGCAATCGAGTTCTAAGGATATTTACCGAATATCGATCCCTCGCATACGAAGTAAATAACCTAGCATTACAATCATAATCGCGTGCTATTTGCAATCTAAACGTTATGCTCTATTCCTAGCAACGTAACATAAAGAGTAAAATTATTCAGTTCAAATTCTAAGAGTACTTCCTAGTTAAACTTAGAATCCAATTTGATGAAACTAGTGATCATGTAGAATCAAGCGTTCAGAACGGAATAAAATTACCAATAATAAATAGAAAAGACTTATGCATAAATAAATATTAAAAGAGATACTTAAAAGTAGAAGATTACATCCAATCCTTTAAGAGAAACTAACCAAGCATGGAGAGAACCTCCTTAAGAGAAGAATTGATGAAGGGCCCATCACCGCTTCTTTTCGGCAGAGTCTCCACACTACATCTCACTTCTCTCACTTTCCTAACCTACCTAATACTAATATTTAAGAACCTAAGCTAAAGAACAAGCTTGAGGAAGCAAGGATGAAGAGAAAATGGAATGGAAGATGTGTCCATGGCCTTGGGGGTGCTTGGGTATTTATAGGGGCTGGCCTGGTCGCCCAAGCGACCAATTCCTTCATGTTTCAGTCACTTGGGCGAGTTGATGGCCCAAGTTGCACGTCTACTTGGCCACTTGAAGGTCCAATTGCAGGTGTTGCTCGCCCAAGCGACCAAAATACACTATATTCACTCGCCTGGGCGAGTTAAATGTACTTCCAGAAGAGTCTTTGGGCTTTGATGCATTTTGGGCCTGATTTGCTAGTTGCACCTCTCAGGTTTGCTTTTATGAGTCATTTTTGCTTGCTTTATGTGTACAGAAGCTTCGAAATTCATGAAATCTAGCAAAATACAAAATACGATTGGATTAATCTTCTGCAATATAAAAAATACATTCATACAAGTAATAAATATAATTTAACTAGGTTTAGGGCAAGTTTATAAGCAAAGTTATTGAAATCAAAAGATAAGTGCCTGTATTTGAAACATGAATTTAACTAAATTAGGGCACTTATCAGTACCCCCGGTACTTACTGCCACCATTCTATTTCCATCAATGTAATTATGAAGTATGAAATATGGGCACCATCAATGCATGACTTGGCTAGGAACACATCCTTCCTCGCAAGGGTAACCTGTCATGCACCCCTTATGTACATACACAACACACCAATGTGGGCTCACTGATGCATTGACCATGGCTAGGAACACATCTTTCCTCGCAAGGGTAACTAATCAGTCACTGCATCCCACATGTACATACACAACATACAATCATGGGCACCATCAATGCATGACCTGGCTAGGAACACGTCCTTCCTCGCAAGGGTAACCAGTCATGAACCTCCTATGGGTATCCATGTGTATCTACATCACACAATGACATTGTTCACATCAACACTATCTCTCATCAATGTCATTATCAACATCAACACTATGTCACCTCAATGTCATCAACAACATCAACATCATTTTATTTCAATATCGTCATCATGAACATTAATATCATCTCATTTCAACATCATCAACCACATCAACATTTTCTTATTTCAATATCATCAATTACATCAACATTATCTTAATCTCAATATCATCAATGACATCACAAACAATCGTATTTCACATCTATACATAATACATATGCCTGAGATTCACATTCCCCAGGTCTTCAGACAACCCAAATTTCATACATTCATAATTCATCATACCACAAGACTGATATTTTTAGGAAAATTCTAAACTAAAGAGAAGGACTACAATATATAAAACATACTCTTGTGCCCATTTAAAAATTTAATAAGGAATTAAATAGAAGAACGCATTATAAAATTTTGGGCAGAGCCTCCTCTATAATCAAGACTTTTCCCAAAAATTCAATCATTACAACAATAACATCATTCACAGTTTTATCCATCAACAAGCCAATTCATCGTATCCCATTAGTTAAAAACACAGTTTTCTTGAAAATGAGCACACATAAGAACAAGCATACATCAATCATAAATTCATAGCATTCCATTAGTTAAAAGCTTAGTTGTTCCTTGAAATCCAACACACAATAGAGACATGCAGATATCCTCATAGTTGGACTCCCTGGCTCCCAACTATGGTACAAAAACTATAACCAAATAATAGTTTTCCCTGTTACAGCCTAGTGGTGTTGTCTCGCAATCCTTCGAATACATGTGCTTGTCTGAACGCTCTATATACCAAATCAAAGATAATTTAGTGTAGATTTCAAAGGCAAAGTCAAAATTAACATTTGGGGTCAAATACCCACTCAATTAAAAATGGGCTAAAAGGTGTTTTGGAAGTCCACATTAAAAGACATCATTTTGAAATTTCGCTCACACCAATGTGATCAGGGTTCAACAAAGATCACAAAAATGACATCTATTTCATAAAAAGGAGACTTTTACAACATCTAACTTTCAAAGGGATTTCAAAGGAAGTGGTAAAACTCCCACAACGGTACCCAAAAAGCAAGAGACACTAAGAGAAGCTTAAACTAGCTAGGAGAAGACAAAGGAAACCAAGGTTAACTCAAAGAAACCAAGAAAAAAGGATTGGAGGCTCTGTTCTCTATCGAATATTCGAGTTGAGTTTTGAAAATTTCACTCCGATTAAAGGGTTCCTCTTTGTGCGGTGGTCCAACGATAAGCGGCGGTGGCTCGTGGTGGTCATCGGTGGCTGTGGGTAGTGGAGGAGGATGGTGGGAGGTTGGGTGGGTGCTTGGAGGAAGAAGAAGGACAAATTTTGTAATTTTCACACTGTTGTACGTACTTATAATCGACTTGACTCACCCAGGCGAGCCAAAATTCGCAGAATAGTGATTTTACTAGAATGATGATTTTACTAAATCAGGTTTTGGGTCAAACTCGAAATTACACAATTTTAGCGCGGCTCAAACAAACTCCACATAACTTATCATCTACACCAAACAATTGCACAAGTGTGATTTACACAACAATTCAACTAATCTAAACTTATCAAATAATCAAATAACACAACAAATACACTCAACATCTATTTTTAGTTATCAAAATTTCAGGGTGTTACACCTAACCTAAGGTAAGGTAGGGAATTGTTATCCTAGGTTAGTGTTCCAACAAAGTCATAAGTGTTTTGGCTCAAAAGGGCTAGCAAATGGTAAATCATCATATGTTGGGATAGCTTTTTGGCCAGTGGCTTAAAAATGTATAAGAAAGAAAGAAGGCCTAAATCATATCCATGCATCATATGTTATGACAATTAGAAATTCATGCAAAATCAATTATACAACATATCAGTGAGGACACTCAATATAAATTGTATGGGTAGACACAGACACTAAAGCTTCAGGCTTGTTTCCATGATCAAATTAAATCAGTGTTTCAAAAGTTGTTATTTATCAACTCCATGTAAAAACATCTGCCTCATATTGGTATTTGGAAAATCATTCCTTGTTTTTCATTCTCAAAGTTTCCAAAAATAATTTTGTTTGTGTTCTGATCCAATTTCAAAAGTAATTTTCAAAAATACTATATGTTGATTCTTTCCAAAACAAGTTATGTTTTCAAAAAATTTATCTTTTAAGTCCCAGAAAGATTTATACATATTCTACAACTATGTTAATAAAACAAAATTTAATCAAAAATGTCTCCAAAAAAATCATAAATGCGCACAATCATCTCAGCAAAAGTCTAACACAGTAAATAAGGAATAAAGTACTGAATTTTAAATACAAAGCGGTAAACAAAACGACAAAGAAATATAAAGACAATGTCACAAATTTTGAAGATCAATAAGATAATCAGCAAGATCATGGATCATGTCTTCATCATCATATGCTCTTTGTCCTTCATTTGCAGTTCATTGATCAGCCGCAGGGCCTTGGGTCAGCTGCAGGACATTCCGCTGCAGGACCTGCCTCCTCCTGAAAAATAGGCCTGTCTCCAGGCCATGCAACATGATTTCTAAATTGCTCAAGGGTAGGCTAAGGAAAGGGATTCGGATCATGGCGTTGCTAATGTAGTGTATAATTATAAAAGCTTTCATTTAGCTGCATTTGGCCCCTGTAATCAGCCATATGATGCATATAGGTTTGCATTTGGAGTTCCATTCTCTAGAGCTAAGCTGAGATGGACTCCAATGATGGTGGCTCTGGTGGTGGTTGCTGAACCTTTCTAGATATGCAATATTTCTCAATAAAAGACCTGTTGATGGGAGGTCGGATGGCTTTAGATAGTAATACCTGCACTCCATAAAACTTACATAAGCATGTTATCAAAGTTGGAAATCCGAGCGCTTTGTTTGACTTATCCGGGTTCAAAGGGTGTCTAGGAGGCTCTGTAGTGACAAATTGATGAAGGGCGTCTGATACCAACTGGGCCACATTAACACTGATCTGTTCTATGCAACTATAAATTAGCTGACCTTTTGGCATAGTCAGATAAGAGTTATGATCACTTGGAAGGACATTACTGAGGAGAAAAGTCATCCAGATTTGAGTCAAAGTGCTCATATTGGTTCTCATCAATCTTACCCGTTTCACTGCAATGTTACAAGAAAATTCACATTTTGGGGAACAAAGTAACTGAGCTATAGCCTCTTCATCAAAACTTGAAATAATGTTTCTCCTAGTAGTGTATTCGCATAGATGTCCTTCTTCCAAGATCAATGGATCCACAGGCCTCGCATGTTAGATCGTTTATTAGGAACTCTTCCTCCGTAGGCCAGGTATTAGCATAAAACTACAAGACAACTTCAGGGTCGAATTTGTGCATTGGTTCTGCAAGTTGTCTCCAGCTTCTCCTAGTGAGCTTTTCTCTGAACTTCAGATATTCTCCTTCCGCTAATTGAACTCTTTGTTCTTTGAGGAACGACCAATCTTTAGTCAATTCAAAGTGGCATTGGTGTTCCTCACTACAAAATCTCTGAGCATCAAAGACAAAGTCTGCAGGAGGTGTTGTGCTCGATCCTTCTCTTACAATCCTATTCCTAGCTCTTTTTGTTGTAAGTTTCTTTGGAGCCATCTATAAAAAATCTTAAAACCAAACTGAAATTAGTACGACATGTGATTTATACTAAATATCAACATACTTTTCCAGTCTTCCCAATCATAACAACCTATAAGTCAAGTTGCCATTTATGGTTCAGCTTGCAATATATCACAAAATTTTCAATGTGCACTAAATTTTCAGCTTTCAGTATGTACTAAATTTTTAGCCTTCAATACATAATTCATGTGTTATATAGATACAACAATTCAGTCAATCTACAACATGTTACTCCAAGGTTTAGTTCAAACAATATAAGTCTTTTTGAAGAACCACTTAGTTGCTTTAGACTTTAAGAAAAATTTTGACCATTTCAAGATTGGTTTATAGTCATGCAAACAAGTCTAATTAAACAAATTAATTTGGCTTATCATTTGAACAAACTGTCTAATAGATTTAAGGAGTATTATTCATTCATAATTTTAAGGAATAAAAACATGGCTGATCATTGAGGTATTTCATCAAATAATTTATGTGCACATGAATTGATATGTGTAATTGAAGGAGGATGTACAAAGAAGCTATACAAAATTCAGAGCACAACATTTAGAAGAAGAAACATTACAGACCCAATCACATATTTGAGCAGTATAGATCAATTCGTGACTAAGTATATTGAAGTTTATAGAAAAACAACAAAATTACAACTAACACAATCATAATTTACAAGAAAGCTAAATGGAACTATGAAACTTTCGTGAATGATTTCAAGTGGTGTGTGAAACTTACGTTAATGTTTGGAAATGGGAGATGGCTTGGGAAAATTTGGAGAAGAAGATAAGGTTATAGGATGTTTAAAAATGGGAAAGCAACAAAATGGATGAAGTTTTGAAATGGGGTGAAATCTGATTTCACCCCATTATTTTATTTTTTCGCTGCAAATGTGCATTCACCCAAGCTAGTTAACCCCCTTTTTTGTTTTTTTTAAGTAGAAAAATTAATATTACTAAATTATAAAAATTGCAGTTTCACACTAATCTATAGTCATGTTTAACTATAATTAATCTATAACTCAAAACATATAATTATAAGTATAATGTTTAATTAAAACTTAAATATTAAGTAAAGAAATATAAATGTACTATACAAGATATAAAACAAAAATATCATAAAAGAAAGGTTTAGAATATACTAGGTTGCCTCCTAGTAGCGCTTCTTTAACGTCATTGTAGTTGGTCGTCCCTATTGTAGCTCAAGCTTCCAACAATTGGACCACAGTGGTGAGTTTCTCAACATCACCGCCCAAGTAGTGTTTGATTCTGCTACCATTTACAGTCCATGTCCTCTTTGTGGCTGGATCTGCTAGTATTATAGCTCCATGTGGCATGACTTCATTGATGATGAATGGTCTGACCCCTTAGATTTCAGCTTACCTAGAAACAATCTCAATCTAGAATTAAATAACAAAACCTGTTGACCAGGCTGAAAATTATTTTTCAAAAGCTTTTTATCATGATAAATTTTAATTCGTTGCTTATAAAGATTACAATTTTCATAAGCTTGAAACCTTAATTCCTCCAATTCATGAAGTTGGAGCTTCCTGTGTTCACCAACTGCATTCATAACAAAATTCAGAAATAGCTTTGTGTTCTAACTCAATAGGTATATGGCAAGATTTGCCATAGACCAATTGGAAGGGAGTGAGTTCCATAGGAGCTTTATATGCTATTATGTATGCCCACAGAGCTTCATCTAACTTTTGAGACCAATCCTTCCTTGATTGAGCAATTGGTTTTTCCAAGATTTTCTCGATTTCCCTGTTAGAAACTTCAACTTGCCTATTGGTCTAGAGATGGTAAGGTGAGGCTACCTTGTTTCCAACATTATAGTGTTCGAAAACTTTCTTGAGTTGGACATTACAGAAATGAGATGCTCCATCAGTTATCGACACCTTGGTGTACCAAACCTTAAAAAGATGTTTTTCTTTAGGAAGCGAATGACGGTCTTTGCATCAACATGATGTACAGCTATCGCTTCCACCCATTTGGTTACATAGTCCACAACCAATAAAGTATATTCATTTGAGTGGGATAATGGAAATGGACCAATGAAATCTATCCCCAAGCAGTCAAAAGCTTTAACTTCCAGAATGTTTTGCAGTGGCATTTCATTTCTTCTGGAGATTCCACCCGTTCTTTGACAGTTATCATACTTCTGAACATATTCATATGCATCCTTACACAGAGTAGGCCAATAAAAACCAAATTGGAGGACCTTGACAACAATTTTTTCTCCATTGTAATGACCTTCTTAAGGTGAACTATGGCAATGCCACAATATGCTACTTGCCTCCCCCTGAGTTACACACCTTCTGAGGAGATTATCTGCTCCAATTTTAAAGAGGTAAGGATCATCCCACACAAAGTATTTAGCATCCCTGAAAAACTTATTTTTCTGGTGCCAAGTGTAATCAGGAATTGCACTAGCTACTCTAAAGTTTTCCATCTCAGCAAACCATGGCCTTTCTAAAATATTGAATAACTTTTCATCAGGGAATTCCTCTCGAATTTTAGGACCTCATCACTTGTAAGTCTTGAAAGATGAACAACTACATGATTCTTGGTCCCCTTTTTATCCTTGATTTCTAAATCAAATTCCTGCAAAAGTAGAATCCAACGGATAAGTCTGGGTTTAGAATCAGCTTTCACTAACAAATATTTTATAGTAGCATGATCAGTAAAAACCACAACCTTAGATCCTATCAAATAAGATCTAAATTTTTCCAAAGCATACACTACCACAAGCAATTCTTTTTCAGTTGTTGCATAATTAATTTGAGCTTCATTTAAAAATTTGCTTGCATAATGTATAACATGGAAAACTTTATTTTTCCTTTGACCCAAAATTGCTCCTACAATACACTTGCATCATACATTATGTCAAAATCAAGTCTCCATTTGGTGTTGTGTTTATAGGTGCAAAAATCAGATTTTGTTTCAAAGTATCAAAAAGCTTTTAAAAAAAATTCATCAAAATGAAAAAAAAACATTGTTTAAGAGATTGCTCAATGGTTTGGCAATCTTAAAGAAATCCTTGATGAAACGCCTGTAAAAACCAGCATGTCTCAAAAAGCTTCTGATACCTTTGACATTTGTTAGTGGAGGCAATTTTTCAATGACGTCTGAAAATATAATGAACACTTATGCAAATAACCAAGAGGGGGTGAATTCGTTTTACCTCAGAGTTTTAAATTTTCCTTTCAAAATTTATAATAGCGGAAGACTTCAAAAGGATCGTATCAATTTAAAACCAATTAGAAATCACTTTACTTCATCAATCAAATCACTCTTGTGCAATAACAAAGTTTATATGATGAACAACTTCTATACTTCAAGAATTAAATGAAATATAAACTGAAATCTAATGTACACAAGATTTATACTGGGTCACCTCTCAACCCCAAAGGCTACATCCAGTTTTCTTCTAGCCAGTTCCGAAGCTTACAAAATGATATCTCTTAACCTCCCTAGGTAAAATTCAAAATCTACTCCCTATAGACTTTTCAAAAGACTAAGAACCAGATATTGTTGATTCCAAGTAAAGCTTCATGAAGATTGGAACCCTTTGCCAAGATTTTTTTTGAGCTTCAAACATGCTTGAAGACTTGGAATTTTATGTAAAAGGAAAGCCATCTGATTGATCCATGCATTCACTCATTCATTCATCTAACTAAGTATTTTTTCATGAAAATTCACCTAAGCTTTTAACATTTAACTAAAGGTTTTCATGTGAAATCAAAGGTTTTGGAAAAATGAATTTTGTATTGGTTTAATCGATTACATTGAGGATATAATCGATTATTTTGTTCTTGGTTTACTTGGGAAAAGTTTTTAAGAACAATGTAATCGATTACCTATCGGATTAATCGATTATTTGACCTTCGTTTACATATGAACTGCCTTGATGAACACTTTAATCGATTACCAACAGGTAGTAATCGATTACATTGCTATACATGAGTTTAAGTCTCTCTGGAAGAATCGATTACCAAAGAATAGTAATCGGTTACACAGGCTAAACTAAAAAAAATCATCTTCCTGTCATAATCGATTACCAAATTCAGTAATCGATTACACTTTGTGTTAATGCATATAAGGTTTGCTGCATTAATCAATTACCAAAAATAGTAATTGATTACATAGTTCAATATGATTTCTAAAGCTTCCTGGTTTAATCGATTATAAGAATCAGTAATCGATTACACAGTGTATTTCAAGTTTATGAAACTTCCTGTCTTAATCGATTACAAGATGGAATAATCGATTATTTTGTTCATTGCTTATGTCCAGATTCTTGTAGAACACTTTAATTGATTACAAGATTGATTTAATCGATTACATGAGTGAAATAATCGATCATTGGGCACATTTAATTGATTACTGATAGTTACAAAAGTTTGTTATAAATAGAACCTTGGCTTAACTTGTTTAGCAACTTGATCAATTCGTATTCTGAGCTCACATAAGTTTTATAAACACGTTCTAAGTGATTTTTCTTGGTTCTATGAGTTCTTGCTTTCACTAAAACACTTATGGGTTTTAGAGTGATTCTTTCAAGCAAGAAGTTTCTTTCAAAGGTTAACGAAGGAGATGTTCTGAGATTAAAATTTGTATTTCAACCTGGTTTGTTCATTCATGTGCATATCATTCACTGGATCATCAGGTGTTTTCTTTTCTTAACTGATTGGTTGTAATTTTGTTTACAAATTTGTGCTGTATTGGCTATTGTAATTTTAATTCTTAAAGCTTGGGACTAGAGAAGTGTTCTCTAGCTTAAAGATCAGAGTAGTATTCTCTGGATCTTTCTCCTTAGATTTCTAATAGAGATTTAGATTTATGTTCTTTGTCTAGGGTTGATAAAGGGGAGATTCTGGTAAAAGCTTGTAAGAATATTTTTATAATAGTGGAACTCTAACCTAGTGTTGGTTGGAAGAAAACTGGATGTAGCTTCTAGTGTTGAAGTGAACCAGTATAAATCTGATTGTCTTGTTTCTCTATTCCTTAACTCTTATATTCATTGTGTTCTTGTTTAAATTGCTTGATATCAGTTTTGATTCATTGAATTCCTTGGGGCTGAAATACTTGATTGAATAAAGTTCTTGGCTTTTGAAAAGTGATAAAGATCCTAGGAACTCTGATTTTGATTAAAGAATTTTTTAAAATATCAAGGCTTAACCAATTCACCCCCCCCCCTCTTGGTTAAGTGTGAGATATTCATATTCTTTACAGAGATCTCCTCTCTGTTCTTCCCTCTAGAAACCCTTTTCTATTAAAAGATTTAAAGAATACAAATGTTATATGAAAATACAACTCAGTTATACAACAAATATTAACAAAACAAAAGCTTAGGTACAAGAAAGATATCACCTTATATTCCTCAGCAATTACAATGATATGAATGATTCAATCAACCTGAGATTATATGCATAAGATGACTACCAATCTTTCTTGAAAACTTTCTTTAAGCTCTAGCTTGAATAAATCTTCAATCCATGAGTATCAAGACTCAAAACTCTAGTAAATCACAATGATACTCATCATATTTGTTTATCTCACTAATTTTTGCCTTGGGTACACTTGAGAACTTTAGAATATGTATATCACAAAGTATCCACGAATATTTCTTTCTTTCTTACTTAGTCTTTCTCAGACTCAGCTTCTCTATTTATAAAAAAACTGTTTTAACTAATTGTAATCTATTAATTCGTCAACGTAATCGATTATTTTAACTATGGTAATTGATTATTTTATCTATATAATTAATTAAATTGTTCATTAGAAATATGGAAATTGTTCATCAGAATAATCTATAGGTTTGCTAATTACCACATGATTAATTCCTATCAAATAAATGTATGAATGCATGAATTATCAATTGCTAAAGAGGATTATAAAGCTTTATCTAATGAACCAAGCTTAAACACAATTACATATGCCATCAAATTGATTAGGCATGTAAAATATCAAAACTCATTTTCTTCAATCATCTTTGAATCTTTTGCTTCAACTTCTTTGATTCTAACATTCTCCCCCTTTTTGATTTTGAGCATGCCAAATACTTTATTAATGAAACATACTCTTTGACTTTAATGAATGGATGCATGATCTGAAAATTTCTCAGTTTTTGCAAAGTTCAAGCATCATCATATCTTTGATTGATTATTAAAAAAACATTCAAACATTCATTCAAAAATATTTTAGGCATTTTTATACAAACTCCCCCTAAGTTGAATTATCATTTACCTAATTTATATTCAGAATATTTCAGTGTTGAATATAACATTTCAAATGCTTAATATCATAGCAATTTTAATATCAAAACAATTTCAAATCCAATTTCAATACTCATTTTCTTCATTCTACTACTCACTTCTTTTACTTTTATTTCATTACTGTACGCCTCCTTTTGCTCTCTCGTGCTTGATTGATTTTAGATGAAATTTTGTTTCCGCTTTGTATTAGAATCATCTTAGTTATAAATTTCACAAAAAATTTCTTTCTTCTTGCTTTGATTTTACAATTTAGTCATAACATAAACGATTCTTCCTCACCACGGTTGATTTATAATAAGAATACAATCCATTATACAGTCCCAAATATAGTGTCTAAAATAATTTACAGACGATCTAATATAAATTACATGTCAACTGAAAATTACAAATCACAACATACAGTTCATCAAAACTTCCTCATCACACTTTCTTCACATTATCTATAGCTTATGCTTTCCTGTACCTCTGCTCACCCAAATAAATTGGGGTCATCACAGGTGTCAACCACAGACACAAAATAGGGTAAGTATATGATAAACATAGTTAGATAAAAACAACAAAATCATGGTGGAATAAAGTAATACGTCATAATAAATACATAATAAATGTATGACAAAATACACAACATATGCATGATTCTTGATTAGAATGATGCATGACTGAGATCTCAGATTTTCACCAAATTCTCAACAAATGGTACCATAATCAAAATAGTCCCACCCACTCTAGTGGTAGCCTTTATTTCTTATTTTCTCTTCATTAATTTCCAATTTATTTCTCATATGCTTTAACCATTCAACATAGATCCAGCACAGAACTCAACTCAACATAGATTTATAGAAACACTCAGCAACACAAGGTAGAAACACTCAGCAACACATGGATTTCATAACAATCCATATAAATTTCCAACAACACGTGAACTTCATAAAATACTTAGTAGAACACATTCATCACATAAAATTTAATAAAAACATCCTTTGGATATATAACATACAATCTTTAGTAAAATATCAAGCAACAAAATAACACACCAACTTTTAGTAAAACATTAAATCAAATATTTCCTTAAAACCTAGTCATAATATATAAAAATTTAAGTTACTTAATCCCTTTTCTTACTAGATTAGATTCAAGTTATTTATTATAACAATTATTCTTAAGTTACTTATCCAAATCATCATCCATGTACCTTTTCTAATTCTTAGAGACATTTCATCAAATACATGGTATTCAAAGCTTTAATTCTTATAAAAATAAATGAGAATCTAACATAATGAATATCTAAACCATGGTTATCACAATACTTCCCCATACCTTGCTTTCTCTTTAGAATTTGAATAATCCTTACTCCTAGTATCCATGGATCTTCACGTGAGAAATTAAGGGTGGAAGGCCTTGGTTTTGCTTTGAGTGAAAGGTGAATTGGAAAGAAATAAAGTGGAAGTGCTTTAGGATGGAAGTTTGCACGTCATTCTCCCTTAGGGCAGCCACCAATTTCGGTTTCTATCATCCTTTTATAGGGTGATTAAGCTTGATTTTGGTTACAAATATCCTTAAGATAATGATGGCTAGCTTTCTACATGGACAAATCTTAATGGCTATTGATTTCTAACCATCCAAGTGTCTTTATTCTTGATTTTTCTCAAGGTTTCTTCATTCTTCTTGATGGTACACGTGCCATAGCTTGCTTGGAGAGCAAATTTCACCAATGTACGTGGAGTAGCCAAGCTTTTAAGGGAATTTCGTGCTTTCTTCATTTCTTGAATTTTCCAAAATCCATTTTAGTAAAATATTGATTCTAGATTCGTTAACCATTGGATCTTCTTAAAAGTTTAAAGGTATAATCCTATCTCACATATGTAAAGCTTGACCGTTGGGATCTTTGAAATAATGTCTAGAAATGTCCACGTATTCTGCTAAAGGAGACAAAATAAAATTTGCTTCAAATATCTCTTAAGCATTTATAATCCTAGCCTTCCATATGCTTTGATCCCATTGGCTAGTAATTCTCATTCCTTCAAGTGTCTGACTTCTACACTCTTCTCCTTTTTTCTTCTCTTTCACATGGAATACTAAGACTTGGAGAGCAATTCACATTTGTTTCCTCCGTTGGAATGCTTGCTTTGAATGTAAAAATCTCTTCTAAAGTCATGATAGCTTACTTTCTATTTGGACCAATGGGAAATTTCCAAGCTTCTTAACTTTCCATGTGGCCCATCTTGAAGTTTCTTAAAGTTTTCTCCATTGATTTTGTATCACACGGCCAAGGCTTTGATTTAGGGAACCAAATCAACAAATTTCTTTTTTATTACATGTAATAGCCACATTCTAATTTCTTATTGGTCCAATTTTATTTTATGAAGCTATCTTATTTAGGAAACCTATTCTTCTCATAATTAAGAGAAAATCCTATAGATTATGTCCATACTTTTCTTATAATTTTCTGATTCTTGAGTTAGTCTATATTAAGCTCTTTTCAAACTATTTTCCAAAATTCCTAGAAATTATTGTTTATGGTTCTCTGCCACCAACCATGTGGATAATTTGTTGTCTAAAAGCATTTTATCCAATACTTAGATTCCCACAAATTTCTAAAGTCATCTGGTCATTTTTTTGACCTAAAGAGTATTTTGGTAATTTCACCTCACCCTAGGGGTATAATCGTCATTTCAAAAATGTTCAGGATATCTCTGTAAATATTACCCTAAGGGTATTCTGATCATTTTTCAAACATCCAAGAGTATTTATAAAATTTCCTCCTTAAAATATCTTACTAAAATATCTAGGGGCATTTTAGTCATTTCGAAAATGTCCAGGGGTATTTTCATCATTTCCCCTGAATTTTTTATACTGCCTCTGATCAACATTTTACCCTAGTAATTTGAATTCAGACCATCAATTGATTGTAGTTCCAAAATTTGGGGTGTTACAATTCTCTCCTCCTTAAAAAAATTTCGTCCTCGAAATTTGTCTGATTCAAAAAGATCTGATACCTACTTTATTTCTTTACTTCTTTCAAAATTTATTGAGAATCGATAGAATTTTTATACTCTACCTTAAACTAAGATCCTCAAATCGTTTTAACAGATACATTCCCTAATTATCAATGTAGATATCATCCAAAGTTTTCCTACTTAAATCTTCTACCACTATATTAACCTTTTCTTGATGATCTTTCAACAATTTTCCCTCCATCTTTATTACCTCAAAACAAATTTCTCACACTAAAATCCTTAAATGAAAGTCACATAAATAATGTCTTCAACTTATCAATGGAATCCTTATAATTGCCAGTTCGAAGTTATGAGTAAGATATCCTTCCATTTAAATCCATTTTGGATCCATCGTAACATACTTACTAAAAGGTTTGTCCTCAAGGGTTAAAATTAAAACCTGTGCTTACACTGAATATCTAAAAATTTTCCTCAATAACTCAACTTGATCTAAGGCAAGGCTAACTTAATACCACTTTTTGATGATTTCATAATATTTTGTTAAATCCTGAAAACTTCTAATTCCAAATATAGACTTAGGATTTTTCCCACTTTAGAACAATCTTTTATCTTAGAAAGGTCTTACAACTATATCACCTCGAAATATCACATACCCTAAAAATCTCAATCCATACTTACACTTAGCATAAAGTTATCTATTCTTAAAAGTCTGTAATAAAGTCTTCAAGTATTCCTCATTCTTTTCTCTAATCTTGATTTGTACCAAAGTATCATCTATGAATATTTTCATAATTTATCAAGGTAGGATGGAAAGCCTTGTTCCTATAATCCATCAACATACCAGAGCATAAATGGGCATAACTAAATATTCGTCATGACTATATCTGGTTCTAAAGACAATCTCTAAAATATCTTTAATTTTATATGGATTTTAATAGTAATGGGATCTAAGATATATCTTGCTATACACCCAAGTTTCTCCCAATGAATCCATAACACTATGATACTAATTTTCCATTGTCACCTTTTCTTATTAGTGATAATTTCTTATCCAATCTTATAGTCCTATATTTCTTAGTAACACTAGTGTTTTTCATAGAAACATCTTAGATTGTATAAACCACTTACCTAACAACTCTCTTAGTTGTTTCTCAAACCCTTCTGTTTTTATAAAACATCTCGTAGGTTCAACACCATATATCAACCTTCCTACATCAAATCTATAGAAAACTATCTTTCTTTTGAAAAAAAGAACCAAATATGTTATTTAAGGAATACTTCTGGAAATTTTCTATCAACAAGTAGATTATCTAGAGAATTTTAGTCTTCGCTTCTAGGTTAAACAAAGTCTTATATATTTTTCTTGTCAAAGATAACCAAGGTTAATTAACAAAGATAGATATTTCTTTATTACCATTCTCAGAATAACTCAATATTTATTATTGAAAACAAGTTATCAAGAGACAACCAGTTTATATATCATCATGTTGGCAACATGTCAAGCAACTTGGATTAACATAAAATTTCTTTCACAAAACACATATCATAAATCAAAGCATACTTCAATCATCAATTTTATCATTCACAGAAGGCACCAAGAATTGAATTGTCTCCATTCACTAAAACTTGAAATCATACTAGACCCAACTAACATAAGTACCATATTTTTCTTGAAAAGTCCTTCCCTAACTTTTCAAACTTAGTCATTTATTCCACCATGATTATAATCCTTAAATTCTAAAAATTATATCACCTCCTTATTTCTAATATCTTCAAGAAAATATATCTCCAAAAACTTCCTAAAAATTTTCCTAAATCACCACTAATCTTTAACCTCAAACTTGAAAATATCATCCCTAATACAATCATTCTTACTAATTATTATTCCTTATATCCACCTACTAAGAAACACATACTTTCCTCATAATACAATTCTTTACTCACTTAATCACTATAGAGGTCGATACCTAGAATCACTTATCAGTCACTTATTTGTATTTCTGGCTGGGTGGCCAGTCTGTTAACTTGTGAATGTGCATTGAAACTTACGGTAAAACATGCATCAGGAATTCAATGTATTCTAACAACTTCATCCATCACCCATAAATAACATACCCATCACTTTATGAAAAAAACGTTCTTAATATCCTACGTACTACAAGTGAAATTAACTCACCATACCTTATCCAACTGTACTCATTTCCAACTTCAACTTGATCATAAAAATAACCTCAAGCATAGAAAATCATGTTAGTAATACAACTAATAATCCACAATTTATCTTCAAATAATTTTGATTCCTTTAAACCTTCTCAAGAAAAGATTCAATCCTAGTATTCCTCTTAATTTTCTTTTCACCTACCACCTGACTACTTAATCCTCCAAAATTGAATCCCTCCAACACTTAAACTATTTATCTATACCATTCATCCCTCACTGATAAATTCAAATATGACAAAATCTCCAAATATCATCAAAACCACTTAAACCACTTTCTATAACTCATCCCCAACCTTACTAATATTCCATCTTAGAGAGCATCTTCTTATCCTAAAATTATCTTAGTTTTATCATGAATTTCAAGCCTAAATAATAACCTCTAATCTTGTCTTATTAATTTCAATTAGGTTAATCCAAATTTTTTTTTCAACTATAGATTAAAATCTAGTCTACTTTTCCAATCCTTCAAAAGCATATTGCAGAAAACCCAGTCCATTGTTCAGATTAATCTACATAACATATATTCCTAAAGATACAACAAACACATGGAACACGGCACATAGCAAACACTTAGAAACACACAACATACAAAACTTATCAATTATAAAAACATCATATGCACATAGTAACATAGCAAGCATACAGTCCTCAGAAAACAAACCACAGCTCTGATACCACCATTGTAACGCCTCCTTTTGCTCTCTCGTGCTTGATTGATTTTAGATGAAATTTCGTTTCCGCTTTGTATTAGAATTATCTTAGTTATAAATTTCACGAAAAATTTCTTTCTTCTTGCTTTGATTTTACAATTTAGTCATAACATAAACGATTCTTCCTCACCACGATTGATTTATAATAAGAATACAATCCATTATACAGTCCCAAATATAGCGTCCAAAATAATTTATAGACGATCTAATATAAATTACATGTCAACGGAAAATTATAAATCACAGCATACAGTCCATCAAAACTTCCTCATCACACTTTCTTCACATTATCTATAGCTTATGCTTTCCTGTACCTCTGCTCACCCAAATAAATTGGGGTCATCACAGGTGTCAACCACAGACACAAAATAGGGTAAGTATATGATAAACATAGTTAGTTAAAAACAACAGAATCATGGTGGAATAAAGTAATACGTCATAATAAATACATAATAAATATATGACAAAATACACAATATATGCATGATTCTTGATTAGAATGATGCATGACTGAGATCTCAGATTTTCACCAAATTCTCAACAAATGGTACCATAATCAAAATAGCCCCACCCACTCTAGTGGTAGCCTCACCCGCTCTGGTGGAATATGTAACAGCCATACGCTCACCAGGGTCATTACCACGCTTAAACAGCCATTATTAGATAGAATACATCAGAGACTAAAGCAGTTTGGAAGCATATAACAAAAGGGCATCGTCAAATGCCATCAACATACACTTTTACATTATAATATGGTGATTACATACAAGTTCTCTGTTCAAGTACAAAACCGTACATAATTTCCCCTTTTAGTACCACAAAATCAAAACCAAAGGCAATACAAAACATCAGAGCCACATGCTCATGTCATCTAAGCCTAAGGTTTATAAGCAGCAATTATCCCTGCATAGGCTTCTTGCCTTGGGATCTATCTGCTCCTGCTGAGGATTCACCTGCAAAACATAAGCCCCACACAAGGGGTGAGATATAAAATCCCAGTAAACTCAGGGCCCTTGAAGGTATCTCCTTCCCCTGGTTCACTTTCAGGCACATACATAGAAATAGTATATCTCAACCATTTATAAACAAATTCAACATCACACAATTCTCAATCATTCATCTCAACAGGCAGGGATCTCATCCCTCATCATTCAACATCACTACTATCATCTCATCTCAACCTGTCGATACACAAGTGATAAACATCACTTAACTCGGCAGAGGCTACATCTAGGTATATAGGAACATCTCCACTCAGGGAGGCTACATCTATATACTAGGAACATCTTATGCCTGAATCTCAACGTATCTATTGGAGGCTTCATCTGAAATATAGGAACATCTCAGTCAAGAGGCTACATCTATATATCAGGCACATCTCCATCGGAGGCTTCATCTGTGTATATAGGAACATCTCAGTTAAGAGGCTACGTCTATATACCACAGGTACATCTCCATCTAGTGAGGCTACATCTGTGTATATAGGAACATCTCCATTCGGGAGGCTACATCTATATCACAGGAACATCTCACAACCCACATCAACCAATTGCCTGAGGAGGCTACATCTGTGGATATAAGAACATCTCCATTCGGGAGGCTACATCTATATCACAGGAACATCTAACATCAGGTCTTACTCAATCTCTCGTCATCTATCCTACTGCCATAGGATTCAATTCATACATGGATTTCACTATCCAGTCTCATATTCAATTCAGCATATTACACATCATGTAATCCATAACAATACACTTCAATTCTCAATCAGTGGGTCGAGAGTGCTACTCATTAATCAGCCACATCAAAGAAATCAATATTCATCAACTCCCATCACAGGGTTCAGAGTACAATTTATCAAACAATCACATCAATAAAGCCAATATACATCAACTCCCATCACCGGGAACAAAGCACAATCCATTTATTCACCACATCAATATACAATTTCTATATACATGCATTTGCCCACAACAGAACCATCA
>PYAF01001129.1:0-14004 GCA_007407185.1 Glycine tomentella | reverse complement strand
AGAGTACAATTTATCAAACAATCACATCAATAAAGCCAATATACATCAACTCCCATCACCGGGAACAAAGCACAATCCATTTATTCACCACATCAATATACAATTTCTATATACATGCATTTGCCCACAACAGAACCATCACCTCATTTGGTGCATGGTAGAACACAACAAAAGGGCATACATCCAAGAACCAAGAGCTTACCTGCTCTGAGCAACGCACCGGCTCTCTCAGCTTCGTTATCACCACCCCCGAAACTATCGGTCTCACGTCCTACATAGGATCAAACACATAACATTTCAGTAACGGTCCTACGCCGTTAGAACGAAAGGAATCATAACCCGTTCTATATACATGCACTCAATCACTTCACAAGTGATTCTCAGACCCTCACTGGTCTAGCTTGGCCTAGCCAAAGCACACAGAGCTCAAAGCTCATAACATCCCAATTCCTCAGAATTCACACAGGGCTCGAACGGTCCATAACACCTACACAAGGCGCCGTTCTCATGGCCTCTCAGGCACAACAAAACACATACCAAGGCTCTAGCATGTCCAACCAAACTAAGCAACTCAACATATCACAACACACATGCCTCACATAGAGCCTATCATCAAAGTTCACCAAACTAACAATTGAGTGCTAATCTTTCATCCTCAACACATTCTAAACACATATCTCTAAAGGACCCAAGGCTAATTCAAGCTCTATCACAAGTGGGTCACTATTCACCCAAAACCCCAATCAACAAATTAAACGGTGAAACTTGAGTTTCTTACCTCAATGACGACAAGGAAGGCCCAAGAACAACTCCCCCTAGCTTGGGTACCCACGAATCATCGTCGTTCCTTGCCGAACTCAAGCTTCAAGAACTTTCCTTGAGAATGGGATTCTCTAATTTGGGGTTTTCAAGGAAAGAGGATGAAAGATTCAAGTTCACTAGGTGTTTTCCATCAAGATTGGTGTTTTGGGGACTTGTTGTGGTGAACTATGGAGCAATACTGAAGCTTGGATCTTCAACAATGGCTGCTGGGGCGTCCAGGGAAGAAGGAGATGGCTTTTCCCTTCAAAAATCGCGATTTCTCCTTTTATACCAACTCTGTCAGAGGTCCCGCGCGGATCGCGCCATACCCCGCACCAACTGCGCCACACATCAAAACCCCGTGGCGCCAACCGCGCTACACCTGGCGCTGACCGCGCTGGATTCCAGAGAAAACTGAGTTTCTGGAGGGCTTTCGGCGTCACTCGCGCCACCAATGGCGCTACCCGCGCCAACTTCCAGAGAGAACTGGATTTCTGGAAGGCTTGTAGCGCTGACCGCGTCAAGTTGGCGCCACTGGTCGCTTCTTCAGGTGTTCTTCCTTCCCATTGCACCTTGACTATGGGAATGGTCTTATTCCTGATGCGCTTTTCCATCCTATCCAGAATCTTCATGGGTCGTGTAGGACTAGTCAGATTCTCTCTAATCTGAACAGTGTCGGGCTCTACCACGTGTAAAGGGTCTGCCACATACTTCCTCAACTGGGACACGTGGAAAACATCATGCAGCCCTACAAACTGGGGAGGTAAGGCTAGCCTATATAAGCCACTGGTCCCACTTTCTGAAGGATCTGATAGGGACCAATGAACCTAGGGCTCAGCTTCCTCACACCCAAAGCCCGTCCTACACCTGTGACCGGAGACAGCCTCAGAAACACATGATCACCCTCATCAAACTGCAGGGGTCTGTGTCTATGATCATAATAGCTTTTCTGATGACTCTGAGCTTTTATCAACTTGTCTCTAATCATCTTGATCTGCTCAGAAGTCTCTTGAACCATCTCAGGTCCAAGAAGCTGCCTCTCACCTACCTCTGTCCAACAGACTGGAGTCCTACACCGTCGGCCATACAAGGCCTCATAGGGTGCCATGCTCAAGCTAGCATGGAAACTGTTATTGTAGGAGAATTCCACCAGAGGCAAGTATCTATCCCAGCTAGTACCCTGCTCCATGGCACAAGCCCTCAACATATCCTCCAGAGTCTGGATGGTCCTCTCAGTCTGACCATCTGTCTGAGGATGGTAGGCGGTACTAAGTCTCAGCTGGGTCCCAAAGGCCTCCTGAAGTGCACCCCAAAACCTAGAGGTGAACTTCGGATCTCTGTCACTCACAATGTTCTCAGGGATACCATGCAACCTCACAATCTCCCTGACATACAACTGGGCCAACTTCTCTACTGTGTAGTCAGTTCTCACAGGCAAGAAATGAGCAGACTTGGTTAGCCTATCAACAATTACCCAGATGGAATCACATCCAGCCTGAGTTCTCGGTAACCCCACAACAAAATCCATGGAAATGCTATCCCATTTCCACTCAGGGACCTGTAAAGGCTGTAGCAGACCAGACGGTCTCTGATGCTCAATCTTTACCTTCTGACACACCAGACACTTAGCCACATACTCGGCTATGTCTCTCTTCATCCCAGGCCACCAGAAACTTCTCTTCAGATCCTGGTACATCTTAGTGGCACCTGGATGGATACTGAACTGGCCCTTGTGAGCCTCAGATAGGATGACATTCACCAATTCACCCTTTGGCACCACAATACGATTTTGGTACATCACCAAATCGTGGTCCTCCCAGGAAACATCCTGCTGGCCAATCATGGCTCTCACATCCTCATCCTGCTTCTGTGTTTCCCTGATTCTCCGGATCAAGTCATTATCAATCCTGATCCTCCTCAATTCAAGGCCACGAGCACCCTCTGTCACCGTCAGGTGCATATCTCTGAACTGCTCAACTAGCTTGCATTCAGAGATCATCATGCAGGCGGCACTCACATGTTTTCTGCTCAAGGCATCTGCAACAACATTTGCCTTGCCTGGATGGTACCTCAACTCAAAATCATAGTCTTTGAGGAACTCCATCCACCGCCTCTGTCTCATATTCAGCTCTTTCTGATCAAAGAGGTATTTGAGACTCTTGTGGTCACTGAACACCACTGTCTTAGCACCGTACAGATAGTGCCTCCAAATCTTTAGAGCAAACACCACAGCTACAAGCTCTAAATCATGAGTAGGATAAGACTCCTCATGAGGCTTTAGTTGCCTGGAAGCATAAGCAACAACCTTCTTATCCTGCATCAGCACACATCCAAGCCCCCGCTTGGAAGCATCACAGTATACCTCAAAGCTTCCCTCAGGATCAGGAAGGGTCGACACTGGAGCTGTAGTCAACCGTTCCTTCAACTCCTGAAAACACTGCTTGCACTCATGGGTCCAAACAAACGGAACCCCTTTCCGAGTGAGCCGAGTTAGAGGTATCACTAGCTGGGAAAACCCCTGAATGAACCTCCTGTAGTATCCTGCAAGACCAAGGAAACTACGGACCTCTGAAACATCTTTGGGTCTCTCCCAAGACATCACTGCCTCTATCTTGCTAAGATCAACTGATACCCCAGCTGCTGAGATCACATGGCTAAGAAACTTCACTTCAGATAACCAAAACTCACATTTGGCCAACTTAGCATACAACTGATCATTCCTCAAGGTCTGAAGAACAATCCTAAGATGCTCAACATGCTCCGTCTCCGTCCGGGAGTAGATCAGGATGTCATCAATGAACACCACCACAAACTGATCCAAGAATGGTCTGAATACCCTGTTCATATAGTCTATGAACACTGCAGGGGCATTCATCAGACCAAAGGGGATGACCTGATACTCAAAGTGACCATACCTAGACCGGAAAGCTGTCTTTGGTATGTCTGCAGGCTTGATTCAGATCTGGTGATATCCGGATCTCAGGTCAATCTTAGAGAATACTCTGGCTCCCCTCAACTGATCTAACAGATCATCAATATGAGGCAAAGGATACTTATTATTAATAGTAACCTTATTCAGCTGCCTATAATCCACACACAACCTCATACTGTCGTCCTTCTTCTTCACGAAGATCACCGGTGCTCCCCAAGGTGAGACACTCGGTCTGACAAACTGTTTGGACAATAGGCCCTCCAACTGCACCTTAAGCTCCCTCAACTCCAGAGGAGCCATGCGGTAAGGTGCCACTGATATTGGTCCTACACCAGGAACCAAATCAATAGAGAATTCAATTTCTCTCTCAGGTGGTAGCTGTGTAATCTCCTCAGGAAATACATCCATAAACTCACTAACCACCGGGATCTGTGACAGATCACTACTTGGCTTATCTTCTGTCACACAAGAGAAGATATAGCCCTAAGCTCCTTCCCTGATTGCCTTGTGGGCTTGCAAGACTGAAATGAAGGAAGTGGAACTCAACCCAGCTTCATCAGAAGGCACAACAACCCTCTTCAAACAACAATCCAACATCACGCCATATTTGGCCAACCAATCCATACCCAGAATGACCTCAAGGGTAGGCATAGCTAAACAATATAAATCCACACTATACTCTCTGCCATCATACAGAAAGTGCACATCTCGACAACACATCTCAACTCTACACTGCTCACTAGAGGCTGTGGTCACCTCCATGGGAGAAGAAAGCCTGGACATATGCAAGTCCAGTCCTAGAGCAGTGTGATCACTGATGAAAGAGTGAGTGGCTCCAGAATCAAACAATACTCTAACATCACACATACCAATCAAGACTGTACCTCTAATCAAATCGGGAGATCTAGCTGCCTCCCTCGCATCCACTGCATAAACCCGGCCTGTCGTGGGTGCTGCTGTGATCACAGGAGCAGCTATGGCCCGGTCTCTGGCCTGTGGGCACTGTCTAGCAAAGTGGCCAGGCTTGCCACATCTGAAACATACCAACGTACCAGTGGGGCACGAACCCCAGTGAGTCCTCTCACAAGTGGCACATCTAGGACCTGGGCCTGGTCTCGGTGGTCTATCTCTCTGACTCCTCTTAAACTTATCTGAAGAGGAAGAAACTCTCAGATCTCTGCCCTTGCCCCTCCCGGCTGGGCCTGCACCACCAGACCTTCTCACATCAGACCTACTAGGAGGAATAGGATGACTGCCACTCCGTCTCCTAATCATGTCCTCCACCTGTCTGCACTGTCTAACAAGACTCCCCAGATCTCGGGATCCACTGCCAGCTATCCTCTCCTCAATATCCTCTCTAAGTCCCCTCTGGAACTTAGCTGCCAGCACTCATTATCAGGTAACTCCCTCCTGAAATAAGCATATTTGGCCAACTCATTGAACTTAGCCAAATACTGGTCAACAGACATCTATCCCTGGACAAGAGTCTCAAACTCCGCCTGCTTCTGTTCTCTGGCATCTCGCGGAAAATATCTGTCCAGGAACTGGGCTTCAAAAGCCCGCCAGGTGACAGCCTCCCCCTGGCCTCTCATCAGCTCTGATGTGGTAACCCACCACTCATGAGCATCTCCATGTAGCATGTAGGTGGCATAAAGGAGTCTGTGATGATCTGAACACTCCATCACAGTGAATATCTTCTCTAGGGCCTGTAACCATCGGGCCGCCACCACTGGGTCATAATCCCCATGAAACACTGGAGGATCATGCTTACAGAAAGTTGTGAGCATCCTCCCTCTAGCAACAATCTCTTCCTCCACATATGACTGTGAAGGTCCTCCTCTGATATGGCTAGGCCCATCTGCAAGATGGCTAGCCCCACCCACTTGGCGACTACCTTCGCCCTCAGGTGCAGGATGTGGAGAAGGCGCTCTATCATCTCTACACTGAGATCTCAACTCAGCCATCAACTCCTCATTGGCCTTCATCAAGGCCTCGTTAGCCTGCCTGCTTGCAGCTATCTCCTGCTGCATAGCGGCCAAGGCGGCTACCACTGGATCAGGGTGTTCATCTGCACCCATCCCACCATCATTGTTCCGGGTCCTCACCATGGTACTGCACATATCACATAAAAAAGGTGAGTTGATCAAGCTCACTCTCAACAGTCACACATGCAATTACCATAATGAATCCCCAGAACAACACACAAATCACACAATTCACCATATTATAATGCTTCCCTATCAAAACTGCTCTGATACCATAAATGTAACAACCTTACGCTCACCAGGGTCATTACCACGCTTAAACAGCCATTATCAGATAGAATACATCAGAGACTAAGCAGTTTGGAAGCATATAACAAAAGGGCATCGTCAAATGCCATCAACATACACTTTTACATTATAATATGGTGATTACATACAAGTTCTCTGTTCAAGTACAAAACTGTACATAATTTCCCCTTTTAGTACCACAAAATCAAAACCAAAGGCAATACAAAACATCAGAGCCACATGCTCATGTCATCTAAGCCTAAGGTTTATAAGCAGCAACTATCCCTGCATAGGCTTCTTGCCTTGGGATCTATCTGCTCTTGCTGAGGATTCACCTGCGAAACATAAGCCCCACACAAGGGGTGAGATATAAAATCCCAGTAAACTCAGGGCCCTTGAAGGTATCTCCTTCCCCTGGTTCACTTTTAGGCACATACATAGAAATAGTATATCTCAACCATTTATAAACAAATTCAACATCACACAATTCTCAATCATTCATCTCAACAGGCAGGGATCTCATCCCTCATCATTCAACATCACTACTATCATCTTATCTCAACCTATCGATACACAAGTGATAAACATCACTTAACTCGACAGAGGCTACATCTAGGTATATAGGAACATCTCCACTCAGGGAGGCTACATCTATATACTAGGAACATCTTATGCCTGAATCTCAACGTATCTATTGGAGGCTTCATCTGAAATATAGGAACATCTCAGTCAAGAGGCTACATCTATATATCAGGCACATCTCCATCGAAGGCTTCATCTGTGTATATAGGAAAATCTCAGTTAAGAGGCTACGTCTATATACCACAGGTACATCTCCATCTAGTGACGCTACATCTGTGTATATAGGAACATCTCCATTCGGGAGGCTACATCTATATCACAGGAACATCTCACAACCCACATCAACCAATTGCCTGAGGAGGCTACATCTGTGGATATAGGAACATCTCCATTCGGGAGGCTACATCTATATCACAGGAACATCTCACATCAGGTCTTACTCAATCTCTCGTCATCTATCCTACTGCCATAGGATTCAATTCATACATGGATTTCACTATCCAGTCTCATATTCAATTCAGCATATTACACATCATGCAGTCCATACCATACATTTCAATTCTCAATCAGTGGGTCCAGAGTGCTACTCATTAATCAGCCACATCAAAGAAATCAATATTCATCAACTCCCATCATAGGGTTTAGAGTACAATTTATCAAACAATCACATCAATAAAACCAATATACATCAACTCCCATCACCGGGAACAAAGCATAATCCATTTATTCACCACATCAATATACAATTTCTATATACATGCATTTGCCCACAACAGAACCATCACCTCATTTGGTGCATGGTAGAACACAACAAAAGGGCATACATCCAAGAACCAAGAGCTTACCTGCTCTGAGCAACGCACCGGCTCTCTCGGCTTCGTTATCACCACCCCCGAAACTATCGGTCTTATGTCCTACATAGGATCAAACACATAACATTTCAGTAACGGTCCTACGCCGTTAGAACGAAAGGAATCATAACCCGTTCTATATACATGCACTCAATCACTTCACAAGTGATTCTCAGACCCTCACTGGTCTAGCTTGGCCTAGCCAAAGCACACAGAGCTCAAAGCTCATAACAGCCCAATTCCTCAGAATTCACACAGGGCTCGAACGGTCCATAACACCTACACAAGGCGCCATTCTCATGGCCTCTCAGGCACAACAAAACACATACCAAGACTCTAGCATGTCCAACCAAACTAAGCAACTCAGCATATCACAACACACATGCCTCACATAGAGCCTATCATCAAAGTTCACCAAACTAACAATTGAGAGCTAATCTTTCATCCTCAACACATGCTAAACACATATCTCTAAAGGACCCAAGGCTAATTCAAGCTCTATCACAAGTGGGTCACTATTCACCCAAAACCCCAATCAACAAATTAAACGGTGAAACTTGAGTTTCTTACCTCAATGACGACAAGGAAGGCCCAAGAACAACTCCCCCTAGCTTGGGTACCCACGAATCGTCGTCGTTCCTCGCCGAACTCAAGCTTCAAGAACTTCCCTTGAGAATGGGATTCTCTAATTTGGGGTTTTCAAGGAAAGAGGATGAAAGATTCAAGTTCACTAGGTGTTTTCCATCAAGATTGGTGTTTAGGGGACTTGTTTTGGTGAACTATGGAGCAATAATGAAGCTTGGAGCTTCAACAATGGCTGTTGCGGCATCCAGGGAAGAAGGAGATGGCTTTTCCCTTCAAAAATCGCGATTTCTCCTTTTATACCAACTCTGTCAAAGGTCCCGCGTGGATCGCGGCACACCCCGCGCCAACCGCGCCACACATCAAAACCCCGTGGCGCCAACCGCGCCACACCTGGCGCTAACCGCGCTGGATTCCAGAGAAAATTGAGTTTATGGAGGGCTTCCGGCGCCACTCGCGCCACCAATGGTGCTACCCGCGCCAACTTCCAGAGAGAACTGGATTTCTGGAAGGCTTGTGGTGCTGACCGCGTCAAGTTGGCGCCACTGGCGTCAACCTCCCGAAGCCACGGCGCTACCCGCTCCAACCTGGCGCTATCCGCGCCACATCACAGACGGGGTTTTTCTGCTCAAGGACACTGGCGCTGACCGCGCCAAACCCGGCGCCGGCCACGCTAGGCATCAGAGTCATCACAGAATATACCTCCGCTCCGAGGTTAAATGGTACCATAGTCAAGATAGTCCACCCACTCTAGTGGAACACACCTCCGCTCTAAGGTTACTTTTATTACCTTCACTCTGAGGTATCAAATGCAGATGAAGTATGCAATGAATTGCCTTTATTTTTTATTTTCTCTTCACCATTATTTTCCAATTTATTTCTCATATGCTTTAACCATTCAACATAGATCCAGCACATAACTCAACTCAACATAGATTTATAGGAACACTCAGCAACACAAGGTAGAAACACTTAGCAACACATGGATTTCATAACAATCCATATAAATTTCCAACAACACGTTAACTTCAAAAAATACTTAGTAGAACACACTCATTACATAAACTTTAATAAAAACATCCTTTGGATATATAACATACAATCTTTAGTAAAATATCAAGCAACAAAATAACACACCAACTTTTAGTAAAACATTAAATCAAATATTTCCTTAAAACCTAGTCATAATATATAAAAATTTACGTTACTTAATCCCTTTTCTTACTAGATTAGATTCAAGTTATTTATTATAACCATTATTCTTAAGTTACTTATCCAAATCATCATCCATGTACCTTTTCTAATTCTTAGAGACATTTCATCAAACACATGGTATTCAAAGCTTTGATTCTTATAAAAATAAATGAGAATGTAACATAATGAATATCTAAGCCATGGTTATCACAATACTTCCCCATACCTTACTTTCTCTTTAGAATTTGAATAATCCTTACTCCTAGTATCCATGGATCTTCACGTGAGAAATTAAGGGTGGAAGGCCTTGGTTTTGCTTTGAGTGAAAGGTGAATTGGAAAGAAATAAAGTGGAAGTTCTTTAGGATGGAAGTTTGCACGTCATTCTCCCTTAGGGCAGCCACCAATTTCGGTTTCTATCGTCCTTTTACAGGGTGATTAAGCTTGATTTTTGTTACAAATATCCTTAAGGTAATGATGGCTAGCTTTCTACATGGACAAATCTTAATGGCTATTGATTTCTAACCGTCCAAGTGTCTTTATTCTTGATTTTTCTCAAGGTTTCTTCATTCTTCTTGATGGTACATGTGCCATAGCTTGCTTGGAGAGCAAATTTCACCAATGTACGTGGAGTAGCCAAGCTTTTAAGGGAATTTTGTGCTTTCTTCATTTCTTGAATTTTCCAAAACCCGTTTTAATAAAATATTGATTCTGGATTCGTTAACCGTTGGATCTTCTTAAAGGTTTAAAGGTATAATCCTATCTCACATATGTAAATCTTGACCGTTGGGATCTTTGAAATAATGTCTAGAAATGTCCCATTGGCTAGTAATTCTCATTGCTACAAGTGTCTGATTTCTACACTCTTCTCCTTTTTTCTTCTCTTTCACGTGGAATACTAAGACTTGGAGAGCAATTCACATTTGTTTCCTCCGTGGGAATGCTTGGTTTGAATGTAAAAATCTCTTCTAAAGTCATGATAGCTTACTTTCTATTCGGACCAATGGGAAATTTCCAAGCTCCTTAACTTTCCATGTGGCCCATCTTGAAGTTTCTTAAAGCTTTCTCCATTGATTTTGTATCACACGGCCAAGGCTTTGATTTAGGGAACCAAATCAACAAATTTCTTTTTTATTACATGTAATAGCCACATTTTAATTTCCTCTTATTGGTCCAATTTTATTTTATGAAGCTATCTTATTTAGGAAACCTATTCTTCTCATAATTAAGAGAAAATTCTATAGATTATGTCCATACTTTTCTTATAATTTTCTGATTCTTGAGTTAGTCTATATTAAGCTCTTTTCAAACTATTTTCCAAAATTCCTAGAAATTATTGTTTATGGTTCTCTGCCACCAACCATGTGGATAATTTGTTGTCTAAAAGCATTTTATCCAATACTTAGATTCCCACAAATTTCTAAAGTCATCTGGTCATTTTTTTGACCTAAAGGGTATTTTGGTAATTTCATCTCACCCTAGGGTATAATCGTCATTTCTAAAAATATTCAGGATATCTCTGTAAATATTACCATAAGGGTATTCTGATCATTTTTCAAACATCCAAGAGTATTTATAAAATTTCCTCCTTAAAATATCTTACTAAAATATCTAGGGGCATTTTAGTCATTTCCAAAATGTCCAGGGGTATTTTCATCATTTCCCCTGAATCTTTTATACTACCTCTGATCAACATTTTACCCTAGTAATTTGAATTCAGACCATCAATTGACTGTAGTTCCAAAATTTTGGGTGTTACAATTACTACTCCCCCTATTTGGCATATCAAATTCAAAAATTGAAATTAAAGCATATCAATGGAAAGGGAAATAGAAATTACTTCATTAATCAGCAAAAAAAAAAAAACAGACATAAAAAAAACATAAACCAAGCTTAACAATTCAAAACATAAAACATAACACATATTTAAACTAAGACTAGAACAAAGAGATCAATCTAAATCCCTAGATTCATCCCTAAATAACTTGGATTCCATGTTCTTCACCTTATTCTTAAGTTCATCTAATGAAGAATTAACTTCATCCCTATGTTCATGATGTAAAGAGAATAAAGCGTCCATCTTTTGTATCATTAAAGATTCAAATTGAGAATATTGAGGCTCAGATGGTGCAGCTTCTTCTTGTTCTTCTCTAGCATCTTCAATTTGATTTCCTTCGTCATCTCCCTTTTCTCCTTCCTCTGCAGCTACTGGAATAGGTTGACCTGCCATTTACCAGCCATATGGTGTCTTCACCATTCCAAGCTTAGTGAAGTGCTTCACCTTGATTTAACTGTTGCCAGCATTGGTGTGATTCATGACTTCATTGGATACATCTACTTGAAAATAATCAATGAATCTTGAAACTAATACATCATAAGGAAAGGGGTAGTTTATCAATCTCTTGGATTTTTGCATGGTCTCTTGAAGAATATGAATCCAATTTAACTTGATTCCATTCTTTAATCCATAGAAAATTTGGAGATCATCATCTATGGCTTGTGCATGGTTGGTGGATCTAGGAGTGAGGATATAAGTGATGATATAGTGTAGGAGCCTATCTTCATGTGTCATAGGTCCTGTACTTAATCTTAGCCTAAGATTCATGTGAGGGTCAATGAGCATACCTCTATAGGTTTCCATTTTGTTGTAACCATCAGCTTCTTCATCAAACCTTCTTTCTCCATCAAAATAGATCCCAACAACTTCATGCAAAATTTCTGGAGTAATCTCCATAGCCACTCCACTCACTTGGGTGAGGATTGTTCCATGCATAGAGAGTTTGGAACTGGTATAAAAGACTTTTACCAGGTCAGGGTAAAAAGTCCCTTGCATCTCAACAAATTTAGTTAGACCTTGTTGTTCTAACATTTGAGGGAAATGAAATCCTTGTTCAGTAAACCAACCAAGGTTCAAGAACTTTGGAGGGCAGAGTAACTTGGTAGCATTGAACTGGAGGTAGTTCATTTTGTCAGCTTCCTTGGAGAACCAATGGTCAAGTTTGCTGACTACAGGGTTTGAGGATTGGCCTTGAGCTTTTCTCTTTGAATTTTTAGCTCTTTTGGAGGTAGACATTTTGAGAAAGTAATTGAGCACAAATTTGAGAAATAAGAAGAGAAGAAAAGTTTTGTTCATAACGTATGAAGCAAAATGGTTTCAGAGCTTTTGAGAATAGCAGATTGCAAGGCCTGAAGATGTGAGTTTTCAAGTCTCAAAGTTCTCTATTTATAGGCAATTTTGATATAATGGGCAATTGAAAATTCGAAAATATAGCTGTTGTGACCCTTAACTACTACCATTAAGGACTTGATCCTATCAAATCATGGTTTATTGTAGTTGGGCAGTTTCAAAACTGTCAGATTTTTGCAGTAACCACTTAAATAATCGATTATTTCATTATGTAATCAATTATTTCATTCAAAATTTTAATTATGAGAAATCAGGTAATCGATTACAATACAGAGTAATCGATTATTTCAGCACAGGTTGCTTATAGAAGAAGTGTAATCGATTCTAATTGGAGATAACCGATTAAAACAGAGTGAAACAGAGTTCTCAGACATACATGACTCAAATAATCGATCAATTCGATCAAGTAATCAATTATTCAAGACAAGTTTAAAATTTGGAAAACATTCTGAAACTCATGTAATCGATTATGTCATCGATTTAATCGATTATTCGAGAGTGAACTTAATTTCTAGAAACTCGAGTAGTGAATAATCGATTATTTCGATGGTTTTTAATCGATTACAATAGCCTTGATTTGTAACACCCTGAAATTTCAATAACTGCAAATATGTTATATGAATTATTCTTGACGTAAGTATTAGATTATGAGAAATTTGGCTGGTCTATATTTGAATTAATTGGGTGAAATATCAATTAGAGACATTAAGGAAATGTTTGAAGAGAAATGACCATATTACCCTTTCCTTAAATCAGAAATTACAGAAATGCCCTTAAGGTGAAAATGACGATAATGCCCCTGGATATTTTTAAAATTACAAAAATGCCCCTAGATATTTTAGTGAGATATTTTAAGATGAAAATTATATAAATACCCTTAGATATTTTGTTGAGATATTTTATAGTGGAAATTACACAAATACCCTTGGACATTTTGGAAAATTACAATCACGCCCCTAGAGTGACAAATTACCATAATGCCCTTCAGACCAAAAATGCCCAGATATCCTTAGATAGTTTGTGAAATCCTGATAAAAGTACATAATACTCTTGACTGGCAGAATATCAAAATAGTTTGTGACAAGAAACTCTAGAATAGAATTTCTATTAATTTTATAAGGTGACAATTTTGAAACATTAGTCAGAAGAATTTAAGCATTGAAAAAATATGGAAAAATAATAAATAGAATCTATAGAATTTTCTCTAAATTGTGGGGTGTTCAGATTTATTTAATAAAATGGTTTAGTAATTTTGATGGTCAAAAGTAGTATGAACCAATCAGAATTAAGATATAAGCAATCTTGTATGCAAGATCTGTGTAGTAGTCGGTATAAACAGTTTGTGAGCTATTGGTATTGTAACTGAAGTCAGTTTCTGGAAATCTCTGGAGTTCTATTATTCATGATTATCTTTAGGTAGAAGAGTTCAAATCAAACTTGAATTCTTTTTAAGAAAATGCCATGTGTAAAGCCATATTGGAACTAGATTTTCTTCATCATCAAAAATGACATATGTAGCATCAAAGGAAGTAAAATTTGTCTTCCCTTCCTCTTTAGTTTGGTAAATCACGTGAATAAGGTAGAAAGGGAGGAGAAGTTTCAT
>PYAF01001128.1:68506-92543 GCA_007407185.1 Glycine tomentella | reverse complement strand
GCTCGGCCAGTCCACGCTGTTAGCATGGAATCTCACGCTGTTAGCGTGAGATGTTCGAAACTGTTTTCTCCTTCTTTTCTCAACTATTTTCTTAAGCTTTCTTCAAAAGATTCCAAAGCATAGTTATAATTCTTAATCTTATGCTTAATCCGGCTTAATTTAGGCTTAAACACATGCTTAATTTCAAGGTATTACATTAAGTTTCACTAAAGTCACTAATATATGTAGTGACTGAGTTCTAAAAATAAAATGGGCCACAAACAAACCCAACAATCTAATTATTTGCTATTTACAACCATGAAAGTCAAATTCGCAGTCCAAAATTACAAGTGCAGAGGCGCTAACTTCGAAGCTTAAAATGACCCTCTAAATGACAGAATTGGCCTCGGGCTATTTCTAGAAAACTTGTAGATCTTATCGTTATCTTTCCAGGGACTTCTAGAACGCTCCATTCGGAGATTGGTAGCACCCTATAGGTCCTGCACAAGTCAGATACGTCAAGTGAGCCAAAAATCCGAAAATACGCAACAATTAGCAATTAAGCCCACTTACTTGCCTAGGCCCAAAACTGAATTAGAACAGGAAAATAAAGGTCCAAGAGAGGTCAAATAAGCTAAGAAGGATAGAAAAATTACTCAACTAAAAGCACTCTATCAAAATACCCCACACTTAAACTTTTGCACTCCTGGGCAAAACTAAAAGAAAGACTAAGAGAAAAACAAAATTCAAACTAAAGTAAACCAAAAATTTAAAGAAAGGGTATGAACAAGGCACACATATTTTTCAATGGATCATAACAATGCACAAAAGTGAGAGAGATGAAAGATGGAAGAATAATGTTGAGGTAACAAACAATCCATGAAAACATGATCACAAAGCACAAGGTGAAAAAGTAGGCAAGTTTAGAATCAAGAATGTACCAAGGTGATAGAATTCGCTCAAAGGGTGGCATTCAACCTCACATGATGTTTATGGCTTGTATTTACACTCGAACACCACATGCAACTAGCACATCCAAGCATTGACAAACCTCTCATTCATTCAACTTGAAATACACATGCATCAAAAGATCAAAAGGACTTTATTAGCTTGTAATGAATGGCTTAGGGAAAGGTGGGTAAGAAAATGATATTTAGGCTAAAGCTTAAGAGAAAAGAGGGACAATGGGGAGCAAGCCAACAAGATAAAAGAAAGGTAGAAGCAAGGTGAAATTTAAAAGAATTTACAAGGATGAAAATGAACTATAACAACTTTTATTGCAAATACGCAACAATTAGCAATTAAGCCCACTTACTTGCCTAGGCCCAAAACTAAATTAGAATAGGAAAATAAAGGTCCAAGAGAAGTCAAATAAGCTAAGAAGGATAGAAAAATTACTTAACTAAAAGCACTCTATCATGTGTCTTGGAGAAAAATCATCATTATGGTACCTTGATAGCGGATGCTCTAGACATATGACAGGTGACATATCTATGCTTACAAATGTTACTCTAAAAGATGGAGGATTTGTCACGTATGGCGACAACAACAAAGGGACGATAGTTGTGAAAATGATAGGAATACTTCAATACAACCAAGAGGGGAGGTCAATTGGTTGAACCTTGGTAATTAAAAATTTTCAGTCAGAGTTTCCACAGGTTCTTTATCACTTTAAAAATTGTTTTGAAACCAAGAATCTTATATTCAATAAAATTCCTCTGTCAAGAAAATCAATAGACAACTGAAATCTTTCTGTGCAAATAATTTGATTCACAACCAAAGCATTTAAGAGATGAAGAGATTAGAATAAAGATCAGCCACAATTTTTATACTGGTTCACTTCAAACACTATGAAGCTACATCCAGTTCTTCCACTCAACACTAGAATGAAGTTCCACTATTGCAAATTAATGTTCTTACAAGATATTACAAGCCTCTCTTTATCAACTCTAGATAAAGTTCAGAAATCTAAAACACTATTAGATTCTTAGAGACCAACCCCACTGAGAACACTACTTAGCAACCCCTAGAGAAACACTATCTCTAGTCATCATGCAAGAAACCCATTTACAATAAGTCAATCTTTACAGAAATCAAATAACAGATTTACAACCACAAAGAATAAGGAACGAATTCACCTGATAATCCAATGAACAAGATGCATATGTATGATTCACCAGGTTGAAAGAAAGAATAACAGATTCAATGCTTCCCTTTCCTTACTTTTTGAAACTCAATTATGCTTCACTCTTCAAATCAAAAACCCATATGAATATAGATGAAGCCAAGATGTTTTAGAACTCAGAAAACTCACTAATGAAAGCTCATGAATGTTTGTGATTGCCTAGAATACGAATTTCTCAACTCTTAAAATCACAGGGCAATAGGTTCTATTTATAACAGCTTTCTAACTGAAAATAATCGATTAAACACGTTCTTGTAATCGATTATTTCGCATATGTAATCGATTAAAGTGTTTATGATGCATTCTGGGTTTGAGTTATGAACATTGTAATCGATTATTCCGTCACGTAATCGATTAAACCAGACACTCATGATTTTCCAAATGCACTGAGTAATCGATTACTGAATTTGGTAATCGATTAAGACAGACAGACCAATATTTTTAAATGTACTATGTAATCGATTAAATCAGCAGAACATGTTAGCCATAGGCATGATATGTAATCGATTACGAACTTCTGTAATCGATTAAGATAGACAGTATGATATTTCAATTTTAGCCTAGGTAATCGATTAATTCGATATGTAATCGATTACATTGTTCTTGGTTTGTTTTCCAGAAGGCACGAAGAACAAAATAGTCGATGCCAACATATCTGTAATCGATTAAAGCAGGAAAACTTTATTTTTCCAAAAACTTGATTTTAATTTGCCTTATTTGTTGAATGCTTTTGAATTGTTCCTCATTCTAACAATCCTAAATGAATGATTATGCATGATATGCACATTGGATTATCAGATAACACATCTTCCCTTTTACATGAATAAATTGATCATCAAGCTTCCAAGGCACTTTGCAATGAGGCATGTTGAAAGCACAAAACTCCAAAGCTTGATTCCATGTCCATCCTTTCATATCTCCTCTTGAATCAACAAGTTGGAGAAGAAAACATAGGAGATAGCTTTAAAAACATGATAAAAAATGTTCTCTATGTGGAAGGTTTAAAGCACAATTTCCTAAGCACAAGCCAACTATGTGATAAAGGATTCAATGTTTCCTTCAATGACAATTTTTGTTGATATGTGATGGTCAAACCAGTGAGGTTATACATGTAGGTAAAAGAAAAGGTAATATCTACTTGTTCTCTATAGAACATGCATTCATTCACAACACTAGTTGCCTAGTAAGTTAAGTTAATGAAACATGGCTATGGCATAGGAGAGCTAGTCACATTAACATGCATCACATGAACAGGCTTATTAGAAAAGACTTAGTCATTGGCTTACCTAAAATTAAGTTTGAGAAAGACAAACTATGTGATGCTTGTCAAAAGGGAGAACAAACTAAGATTTCTTTTCAAAATAAAAACTTTGTTGCCACCTCAAGACCTCTTGAGTTGCTTCATATGGATTTATTTGGTCCTTCTAGAACTATGAGTTTAGGGGGTAATTTTGATGGGCTTGTTATTGTTGATGATTATTCAAGATTCACATGGACGTTGTTCATAAGATCCAAGAGTGATGCTTTCATGGCATTTAGAAAATTAGTCAAGCTCATTCAAAATGAAAAAGCATGCAAAATTATCTAAATAAGAAGTGATCATGGTGGTGAATTCCAAAATGAGTATTTTGAAAAGTTTTATGAAGAAAATGGAATCAACCACAATTTTTTAGCTCCAAGAACACCCCAGCAAAATGGTGTTGTGGAGAGGAAAAATAGATACCTTGAAGAAGGAGCAAGAACTCTTCTTAATGAGACAAATTTGCCTAAACATTTTTAGGCTGATGCGGTGAGTACAGTTTGCTACACTTTCAATAGATTACTCATAAGGCCTATTTTAAAGAAAACTCCTTATGAATTATACAAAGGTAAAAAACCAAACATCTCTCACTTAAGAGCATTTGGCTGTAAGTGTTTTGTTTGAAACAATGGTAAAGATTATCTTGGCAAATTTGATGCTAAAGCTAATGAAGCAATCTTTCTTAGATATTCATTACAAAGTAAAGCATATAGAGTCTTTAGTAAAAGAACTTTGTGCATGGAAGAATTTGTACATGTTATTTATGATGAATCTAACTCCTCCAAAGAGGAAAAGAAGTGTGATATTGATGCAGGTCAAATAGAAGAGTTTATACAATTTAATGGATCAAAAGAAAAAGAAAAGGAAGAACCAAATGCATAAATAGAACAATCAACACCTATCCAAAAGCCTAAGGATTAGAGAACTATAAGAGACCTCTCCCTTGATAACATTATTCGTGAAGTTACTAAAGGATTTCTACCATATCCTCACTAAGAAATCTATGTTGTGATATGACTTTTGTTTCACAAATTGAACCTAAGAGCATTGACCAAGCTTTGCTTGATGAAACATTGGATGATTGCCATGCATGATGAACTGAATCAGTTCAAGAGAAAGGAAGTTTGAGAACTTGTTCCTAGACCCTCTTCTCACAAGCCTATTGGCACCAAGCGGGTTTTCAGAAACAAACTTGATGAAAGTGGCATCATAGTTAGAAATAAAGCTAGATTGGTTGCAAGAGGTTACAACCAAAAGGAAGGCATACTATGATGTTTGATGAATTTTAAACTATTTCAAATGGATGTAAAGAGTGCTTTTCTAAATGGATATATTGAGGAGGAAATCTATGTTGATCAATGTCCTAGTTTTGTTGATTTCAAATATCCAAACCATGTTTTTAAACTAAGAAAAACTCTTTATGGTTTAAAACAAGCTCCTAGGGCCTGGTATGAAAGATTGAGCAACTTCTTGCTTAGTCAATCCTTCATAAGAGGACAAGTGGACAAAATCTTGTTAATCAAGAAAAATGGCAATGACATCTTGTTGGTTCTAATATATGTTGATGATATAATATTTGGTTCAACTAATCAATCTTTGTGCAAAGAATTTTCTATCTCAATGCATAATGAGTTTGAAATGTTTATAATGGGAGAGTTAACATTTTTTCTTGGACTTCAAGTGAAGTAAATGAAGAATGGGACATTTCTAAGCCAAACCAAATACTGCTATGAAGTGATCAAAAAGTTGGAAATGGAGAAAAGCAAGGATGATGCAACTTCAATGGCAACATCAACCTACCTTAATTCAGATGGAAAAGGAAAGAAGGTTGATGAGTCAAAATATAGAGGAATGATTGGATCTTTGTTGTACTCCATTGCAAGTAGACTAGACATCATGTTGAGTGTGTGTTTATGTGCAAGATATCAAGCAAATCCCAAAGAATCACACCTAATAGCAGTCAAGAGAATCATCAAATATATCAAATCAACACCAAGAGTTGGTCTTTGGTATCCCAAAGGTGCATTACTAAACTTAATTGGATACTTAGATTCTGATTTTCCAGGGTGCAAATTGGACAGAAAAAGCACTAGTGGAACATTCTACTTATTGGGCAGCTCACTAATCTCATGGCATTGCAAGAAACAATCTTGTGTTGCTCTATCAACTGCTGAGACTGAGTACCTCTCTGCTGGAAGCTGTTGACTTAAAGCTTATGGTTGAAGCAACAATTACAAGATTTTGGTGTAGAGTTAAGGGAAATACCTTTGCTATGTGACAACACAAGTGCTATCAACATATCCAATAATGCATTCAAGGACCAAGCACATCGAGATTAGGCATCATTTCCTCAGAGATTACATCTAAAAGGGTAATTGTTCAATTGAGTTTGTTGATACAAATAATCAATTGGCTGATATATTCACTAAACCCTTGGCTAAAGATAGATTCTATGCACATAGAAACATGCTAGGTATCCTTGATGAATCTAATATATGCTAACATGCTGATAATTTGCCATGCTACATGATAATTCACTGAAAAATTGGCCATGTATCAAATATGATTGAAATTGCAAATCCTGCTAAAAAAACTATTCAATCTGCATAATTGACTAGAATAATTGATTACTGTGCGAAATAATTGATTATTTGAAGCTTAGAGGCTTTTTAGAAGAAAAATCTTGCTGGAGTAATCGATTACTGTGACGAATTAATCGATTACTTGATGTTTTAACTGAATCCAGAAACATAAACTCTTTGGAGTAATCAATTACATTAAAGAATTAATCAATTACAGGAAGCTCGAAACTATTCCAGTACTAAATTTTCTCTGGAATAATCGACTACACAACATGGTAATCGATTACTGAATGCTCGAAAATTGAATCAATTTACAAAACTCTCTGGAGTAATCGATTATAATTCGTTTTAATCATTTACATTGTATTTCAGAGACTTTGTTTGCCTTGAAATAATCGATTATGAGGCTTGTGAAATCTATTATCTATGGTGTTTCTGCAAAAACTGCAATATTTTTTGGAAATCTAAACTGACAATCTTATCTTAAATTCAAATTTCAAACTTGTTTCTGAGCAATGAATCCTCTTGAAACTCAAAATAGTTGTTGCTAATATTTTGAAATTCAAAAATAAACCTCCAAAAACTCTATAAATACAAGCTTTGCAAGAGAGAAAATCACACACCTGAAAATTTGTCTCTCTCTTCTGCAAATTGTGCCCTTGTTCTGCGCTTTCTCTCTCTCTCTCAAATCCCAAACCTCTGCCCATTCATTCTTTCACCCTAAACCCATCATGTCTACTCCCAAAAGATCAAAATCTAGCAAAAGAAAGGTTGGGGAATCATCCAATGCAGCTGTGAACAAGTTAAATTCTTGGTTCACCAATGATGCTGAGGGGTAAAGCTATATGCAGTTCAATGCCACCAAATTGGTCTACCCTCCCAAGTACCTTGACCTTGATTCGTTTGTTGCAGAGGGATTCCAATTCCCTGGCATGATAGAAGCTCAAGGTTTGAAGAAATTTGTGGAGATGAAGGGTACCTTCTACCCTGAATTGGTGAAGGTGTTCTACACCTATGCTAAGGTTAGCATGGATGGCACTATCTACTCCAGAGTCAATGGATTGGTCATGGAAATAACTGCATAATTATGACATGCAATTGCTGTAATTTCCAATGAAGGAGTTAGGAAATTTGAGGAAGAAACTACCGGCTACAACAAGATTGACACTTACAGAGGGATGTTGCAAGACCCTCAAATAAGGCTGAAGCTGAGACTTGGAACTAGAAGCATGACTGGTGAAGATAGGCTTCTTCACTACATCATAACATACATCCTCACAACTAGATCATCCAATCATGATCAAGTGACTGATGATGATTTACAACCGATTTATGGGATGAAAATAGCAACCCAACTGAATTGGATTCTCATTATTGAAGAGACAATGTTGAAATCCAAGAGGTTAATCAGTTACCAATTTCCTTATGTTGTTTTGGTTTCTAGGTTCATTGATTATTTTGGAGTGGATGTCTCCAATGAGATTGTGGATACCACAACCAACAACCTCATCACTGTGAAGAACCTCAACAAGCTTGGCTTGGAGAAGACCTGTTACGCCCCAATCCACTAATCAGGGTCATTACCAAACACACATCATAATCAAACAGATAATCAATCAGAGTTTAAGCAGTTTGGAAGCATATACTAAAAGTGACATCATCAAATGTCATCTGTATAACACTGTACACTATAATATGGTGAATATACATAATAGTTCTTTGTACAATACAAAACTTTACAAATAGCCCCTTAGGGTACAACAGAATCCATAACCAAAACAAAATACAAGACATCTGAGCCACATGCTCATATCCTCTAGCCTAAGGTGTTCATCAGCAGCTAATCCTGCATAGGCTTCTTGCCTTGGGATCTATCTGCTACTCTCGAGGAATCACCTGCATCATAAGTCCCACAAACGGGGTGAGATATAAAATCTCAGTAAACTCAGGGCCCTTGAAGGTATTTCCTTCCCCTGGTTCACTGACAACACATATATATATATATCAACCACAATCACAATCAACATTAGTGAATCACTTAATCAATCATCATGCACAATACACCTAACCACAATCAGGCTATACACATTCATTAGCCAAAACCAAGGCATACTCATGGCATACAGCCATTCATCACATCAATAACTGTCATGCAGAGGCTACATCTAAGTATATAGGAACATCTCCTCACAGGGAGGCTACCTCTATATACTTGGCACATCTCCTGCATGTATCCCTAGCGGAGGCTTCCTCTGAATATATAGGTACATCTCTATCTCACGAGGCTCATCTATATATCAGGTACATCTCTTTTTTGGTGAGGCTACCTCTGTGTACATAGGTACATCTCTTATCACGAGGCTACCTCTATGTATCACAGGGCCATCTCATCCTCTAACACAATACAATTGCCTAGGGAGGCTACCTCTGTGTATATGGGAACATCTCCACGTAGGAGGCTACCTCCATATCACAGGCTCATCTCTCACCAGGTCTTTCTCAATCTCAATCATCTATCCTACTACAATAGGATACTATTCAAGCACAACATGCACAATCAGGTTTCACATTCAACCAGACATGCCACAATTCAATCACATCATAGCCATGCATATCAATCCCCTATCACAGTTCACATTTCAGGCATATCAGATCAATACATCTCAATCTCCCTCTCATAGGGATCAGAACATCAGTACACAACATCTATATACATGCATACTCAAGTGTCATAATCAATAAGGCATGCTATTAGTGAATCATAGCCATATACATCAATTTCCCTTTCAGGGATCAAATACACCTCAGTTCCCTTTCTCAGGGATCAAATTATCAATCACAACTCATAGCTATACACATCATAATCACCCATTCTCTGGGCTCAGATTAATTATAAAGTATCAGCTACTCTTTCCTAGGGTTCAGACCACATCTACCAATCATTCACATCATTATACACGTTCCTCTACTAGCCTAGACACATATCATAACCATAATCCCAGTGGATATATGGTGGAACGCAGCAGAGGATACACAAATAAGAACCAAGAGCTTACCTGCTCTAGACAGATCACCGGCTCTCCCGGCCTCGTGGTCAACACCACCAGAGCTCTCACGCTCACGTCCTACACAAGAACAAGTATATAGCATATCAGATACGGTTCTAGACCGTTCAAGTGAAAGGAAACTATCATCCTTTCTACAAACATAAACCAAATCACTATACAAGTGATCATCTGATCCTCAACAGGATCTCTCTCAGCCTACACAAGGCTACAGAGCCTTCACAAAGATTCTAATCAAGCTATCATCAAGCATATACCTGCTTAAAACAGCTCAAACTCAACTTCTCAGTATCACCAGTTTCAACCGGTCAATCTCATCTGTATAGTCTCATGAGCAACTTTGTTAACTGCTCTAAGGTCCAGACTAGCCAAATAGTCAACCTTTCATCTCTGCTCATACTGACTCAGAGCCAAAATCAAACTTCATCAGTAATGATGATTCAAGGCTCTAACCTCCTCAGAACAGTCCTCTGAGCATAAGACTCTACAGAGTCCGAGCATAATAACGGCTCTAACACCTCAAAAAACACCCCTCAAGATAACCCCAAAACCCCGAAATCCAATACACAGAACCAACGGTTAGAGCTCGAGTTTCTTACCTCTGTGATGTTCAGAAACACCAGGGAATCGCTTTCCCAAGGTTAGATCGCTCAATCAAAGCTTCCTTCGCCTTTAAACTCTGAGCTCTCAAAGGTTCTCTCAGAGAAATCAAATCTCACTGTTTCTCAGCTATTCTCAGGGATCAATCGGGGGTTTTCTCTCCTCTCGGGGTTCTAATCATTTTCTCAATTGGGTCAGAGGTGTTTAGATGAAAGATGGAGAAGATACGAAGCTCTCAAACTCATCAATGGAGGTTTGGACGAAGGAGGAAGAAGAAAGGAAGAAAAATATCAAGATTTTCGAGTTTCTGGGCCTTTTATAGGCCTCTGCCGTGACTCCCACGCCTCCAGCGTGGGCTCCCACGCCCCAAGCGTGGACTGGCAGACAAAATGGCATTTCTGGGCTGCTTCCCACGCCCCAGGCGTGGCATCCCACGCTCCAGGCGTGGCACTCCAGTGAAAATCAACTTTCTGGAGCACTTCCCACGTTCCAGGCGTGGCCTCCCACGCTCCAGGCGTGGCATGCAGAATTTGGCTATGTACCCCCAGTTGTACATAGGCTTGTTGGCGCAGTACCTTCTATTCTGCTTAATCCGGCTTAATCTAAGCTTCTAAGCTTGATTATGATCTAATCTCAGGCTTAATCACATGTTTAAACTCCCAGGCATTACAATACCCCTAATGGATGGCTGATGGCTGGAGAGCAAGCTCCACTAGTTAGTGCTGAAGAAGGTGAAGAAGAGGAAGAAGATGATGAACCTGCTCCTACTCAACAGCAGTATACTCCTTTTGAATCTCTAATGATTCAAAAGATGGATGCAATTCTGGCTCTACATCATGAGCATAGGGCTGAGACTAATTCCTCTATGGAAGAGATTACAACTAGGCTAGAAAACATTGAGACTAGGATGACTCTCAAAGACTTTGATAATCTCTAGTTTAGTTGTTGTAATTTCTTACTCTTAGGATGTGGTTGTTTTACTCTCTTGTTATTTTTGTTTGTTTTTAGTTAATTATCTTTCTTGCTTCATGGTTGTTAAAATTTCATGTACTACACTTATGAATGATTGAATAAAAATTATGTTTCTTGTTTTACATCTTCCTTGCTTATCTTGTTTCTACAATGATATGTTTTGTCTTTGATAAGCCAAAAAGGGGAGAAAAATTATGGATGGCAAAATGGGCCGGGCCAACCGACCAAAAAAGTGGGTTGGGTTGAAAGTGTGAACCCACTGAAAGAAACCCGGCCCACAAAATTGCAGGCCAAAGACGGGCCGACCCGACCGGCCAAAGACGGGCCGACCCGGCGGGCCAAGAGAAGCTACTTTTAATTTCATTTTTAGCCTTTCTTGCCCAGTTGCCCTTGTGTTTGTGGTTTGCATCTTGTCCATCTCGTATGGAAGTTTCAAGAGATAGACAACTCAATCAGTGAGAGAGAGACTCATGAGTAGTGACTCGTTTCTTGAGAGCCTGACTACCTCGCACAGCCGTGGTGTCTCCGTCTCCGTCCCCGCAGTCCCGCCAGTCCAGCATAGCCATGGTGTCTTCTTCCTCGATCTTCGGCGACTCAGAAGCAAAGTGCAGTGTTTCTGACTTTCTCACACCAAGCACGGCCAGTCCACCACGGAAAATATGCACGACGTAGAGATAGAGTGAGAGGGGAGGGAAAGAAAGAGAGGGTGAACAAAGATAGAGAAAGTGAGATTATGCAGACGTGTGGTAGGTGGATGGCAATGGTGGCTCGAAAATATGCACAACGGCAAGTGCAAATCGATGGTCGAGATTATGCAATGATGGGAACATGCGCTTGCTTCGTTAAACTTCATGTTTTTGTTTTGCCTCCTTTGTGTGATTTGATGTTTGGTTTTCGATTTTGAAGGGTTGTGGTATTTTGTGTTCAATACTGATTTTTAGATGTGATAATGGAAGTTTGGTGGCTCAATTACCTCAATCAATCACTTGTATGTTGTATGTATCTCGATTCTCCCAAATGAATTTTTGGGTCTCTTTGATTTTAGTGGCCAGATTATGATTTGTGGTTTGGTTTGTCAGTTTGTGTACGATTCATGTTTTTGTGTTATGGGGTTTGGATGTGTTTGTGATGGAATGAGGATGTGGTTCTTGAATAAGGTAGAGCTCCGCCATAGGTGGCAGTGGTGAATCATGATGAAGAAGGAACAAAAATAGAATTTTTTTTGTGTATGATCCATTTGTATTTTTTATGATTTTTTTTTGCTTTTTCTATAAAAAAATTAACTTTTTTTTTTTATTTTTTAAGTGGGCTGACCCGCTCGCCTGCTAATCCACTTTAAAGTAAAGCGGGCTAGTATTTCCAGCCCACTTTGCAAAAGTGGGCCAGCCCACCCTGACCTGTTTTTTTGGTGGGTTGGGCCATCCTAGCTCGTTTTGGGTGGGCTGGCCCACTTCGCCATCCCTAAGAAAAATGAAATCAACATCATGTGCAAGTACAAGTTAAATGAATCATATTCTTATTGATATTGCTTTTATCTAGACTTAATGTAAAATTATCTAAGATAGGGGGAGCAATACAAGGAATGTATATTGTTTATGAAAGTATAGCTTGACACTTGCTCTTGGCAAAAAGCTTATTTGATTTCAGTTTATCAAGTATAAAGCTCATAGCATTCATCCCTCAAAAGAACATGAAGGCTACCAATGTTCAATTGAAATTTGGCATGATCAAAGCCAAAAAGGGAGAGATTGTTAGATACAAGGGAAGCTAAAAGAGGATCAACACAAGGATGAAGCCATGTGTCTTAAAATAGATTTTAGCTTTTTACATGTCATTCAATTAAAGGTATTTGTAATTTGTTAAGTTGTTTAAGAGCCTCATCTTAGGATCCCTTGCATTGCATAAACATGATCATTAGCATGCATACATGATTTGTGAAAAGCATAAATGTTTTCATGATTGCATAAAGAAGCAAATTTCTGATGGTTAAGTTTTGGAAAATCACATTGTGCACTAACTTAATCGATTACCAGCATTGGTAATCTATTACTTAAGCCATGAAGAACTAATTAATCGATCACAAGAAAACGGTAATCGATTACACAGTACAAAACATAGAATATTTCTCCCTGTGTTAATCAATTACAATCTAATCCTAATCGATTACATTAGCAAGTTTTGAAACAGATACTGTCTATGATAATCGATTACAAGTCATTTTTATAATAACCAAGGTTTTTTTTTTTTAAAAAAAAAAATCTCAAGCTATTAGCATGGAAAGTGGCGCCATTAGCGTGAGATTGCAGCAGAAGGCTATTTCTCTCGAATAATTGGGGTGATTAGCACAGAGACTCTCCAGAGGCCATTTTATGCGGCAATCCAGCGCTAGTAGTGCCAGAATGGCGCGAATAGCGCCATAGATGCGGGAAAATGGTGCGATTAGCGCCATAGTGGTGCGGTTAGCGCCATAAGTGCCCAGAAGGCCTGTTGTCACGAGAACATGGCGCGAATAGCGCGGGAACTCGGGTAGGACAAGTATAAAAGGCCATTTTAGCGATTTTGGGGGCCAGAACCTTATTTTGTTCTTCCTCTGAGCCTTGGCTACCATTGTTGAGCTTTGGAGCTTCATACGCACTCCACCTTTGATCTATATACTTCCCTTCAAACATGAAACTTGTAGGGAATCACCCTATAAGCTAGAATCCTTCATCACTTTTCCATAAAAACCTTCAAACAGAGAGATCCTTTTCCCTAGGGAACTTCACAAAACTCGAGCTCGGTGGGGAAAGGAGGCGATTCTCGGACACCCAAGCTTAGGGAAGCGGCCCATTAGCCTTCCTTGTCATCTTAGAGGTAAGAAACTCAAGTTTTACCGTTTGATTTGTGGATTTGTCTTTGGGATGAATAGTGACCCTTTTGAGCTAGAGGTGGAATTAGTTTTAGGTCCTTTAGAAAAGTATGTTTAGAAGGTTGTTGTGATGAAGGATTAGCTTTGAAATGTTAGTTTCATGGACTTTAATTTTTGGCTCTAAGAAATGCATGTGTAGGAAGTATGTTGGGTTATTTGATAATGGTATAACATGCATGAGCCTTGTTGCTGGTACTTTATGTGCTCAGGAAGTTATATAAATGGTGTTTTTGGGTTGAAGAAGTTGTTTTAGCCATGTTGTTCATTGTTGAACTTTGGGCTTGTATAACATTGTATTGATTAGTTCTGATAACCTTAAGATAGATGACTAAGAGATTTTGGAAAGGAGGGATGTTCCTTTCATTTGTAACGATTTAGGACCATTGTTGTGTGCTTATGCCTTGTATGGTTGGTTTCGTGATTGATTGTGCTTATATGCCTTGTATAGGGCATGGCATCGAGGGTGTAGTGCTGTAGACCACCATTCTGTGGTTGAACTACAGAGCACGGCTTTGCCAGGTAAGTTCTTCGCTCTTGGGGAATGTTTCCCACTGCCCGTGTTCCACCATACTCCGAGGGAGTGATGGTTGCATTCATGATGCATGTGCATTGAATTGGTTGTTACAGTTTCTCATGATGATATGTATGCATGCTTCTATGCTTTGTGTGTATGGTTACCTGTTGAATAGATCTTCTGGCCAGTTAGATAGATATGGACCTCCCTAGGAGTAGAGCGCACCTCCTAGTTTGGTTTGCTCACGTAAAGGGTGATGATGATCCCTTAAGACCAAGAGATAGGTGGTCCCGTCGCGGTTGAAACCTATTCTCGGAGGTGCCATATACGTGCATCCATGCGTAAAGGGGTAGCTCCCGATGGGACGGCACGGGTGTGAGTTCCGGTCTCACACTGGAGACTGAGAGTCCCAGATGTTGATGATGATGCATCTTGTGGCTGGCGTAGTACCGCAGATATACATTAGAGCTAGATGATGGCTATGTATTGTTGTGAGGGCCGGGAGGCCATTGATTGAGATGCCTTTGATGACGTGTGTCATGGAAGTGAGCCAGGGAGAAGGAGAAGCCTCCAAGAGCCCTGAGCTTACTGAGATGTGTATCTCACCCCGTGTGAGGATTATGTTTTGCAGGTGACTCATCTGGCAGAGATGATCGGTCTCAGGACGGGAGGTCCCAGTAGAGACAGTCTTGTGTAGCTGCTTGGCAGCATTTGGAGAGCTTAGAGGCTCAATTGTTTTGTTTTGTTGATGTATTTGTACCCCTGTGAGGGTAGATGTGTGTGTGTGCACACCTGTTATGGACTTGTTATGTATATGGACATTATGTGTTTTGTATGGCCTCGTGTGAGGAAGTGATCTTTGAGATCAGAGCACTCGATGCTTATTCTGTTGTATAGACACTGTTGTCTTGATGATGTATATACCTGTGGATTTTTCCTGATATATTTGTAGAGATATTGTTTATGCATCTGCCGTTGTTTATTTTGTTTTGGATCAATGAGGCTGGCTTACGATTATGACGAGTGATAACGTGAACCATACATAATGAATCAAGAAATATGGTTTCTAAAATGCTTCCGATAGTTTTATTAATCATTGTGCTTATCTGATTAAGTAATTGTTAATACATCGGATGCATACGGGGTGTTACAATTTTAATCGATTACATTGCTCATATATCTTTTCCAAAAAGATCTAAGAACACTTTAATCGATTAAATATGATATTAATCGATTACTTAAGTGAAAATAATCAATTACATGGACGATTTAGTCAATTACATTCAGTTAAAACAGTTTTCTATAAAAAGTTGTTGGGTATTTTGATTTACACAGAACTTGAAAATTCGAATTTTCCATCACTTTCAAAAGCCCTTGATGACCGATGTTGTATCACTTCAAAACAATTAAACTACGCTAATTCTGTAGCACAGGATTAACCTAGGTTGACTTAGAGACACTATCAATATGATTCTAACTTCAATTCACTAATAAACAATAGGGGATTTTTGTCAAACAGTTTGCATGCGATAAGTAAAAATTGTGAAAACACAAACTAAGATTGAAGAACAATGTAGAAACTAACAGAATTGATAAGAGGTAACGTAAAAACAGATTAAAGAACATCAATCCAACTCACCAAACCAAACAATGATAATTATCATAGTTGTCAGATAATGATCCTGTTGTGAAAGTTCATTCAATTTCATTAGAAGTAGTTCAATCAAATTAACTCCTAAATTAATTGAAATCACAACCTAATTGAAATATCATCCAATTAATCTGTGATTAAAATTCGAAATTAGGAAATGAATCCATAACCTAATCCATTTTCAATCCTAAACACATTCATAATCATGGAAATTGAATAAAAGATTGAAGAAGAAAGTGAACATTCACACAGAATTTGATATACTAAACTAGAACTCAAATTTTCTTTGCTTGGACTGGATCCTTGGATTGATTGATTGTTTATCCTTCAAAGATCATCATCAATGGAAGACCCACGAAATTAGTACAAGAGCAATGAAGAATAGAAACGAAAATGAAGAAAAAAATGAAGAACAATGAGAGAAAAGGTTTTAATTCTGGATATTTCTAAAATGTGAATGTAAATTTTGTTTTTGCTAAAATGTAATCTGTATTTTTCTCACTAATTGCACTAGCATATAGTGGCTAAGTCAGTAGGAAAGGATGGGCCATGAGTAGGCCCATCTAATCTAACTAATTATGCTAATTACACCAATAAAAACGCAACTCGTAGCCCAAAATTCAAGTGTAGTGATTCTGAATTCAAAGCCTAAAATGACCCTTCAAATGATAGAATTGGCCTTGGCTTATCTCTGACAAACTTGTAGATCTTTTCCCTATCTTTCCAAGGACTATTCATACGCTCTATTCAAAGTTTTGTAGAGCTCTCTAGGTGCTGCACAAGGAAAATAGGTCAAGTGAGCATAAAATCCGAAAATAAACAACAATTAGCAATTAAGCCCACTTGCTTGCCTACGACAAAAAACTGAATGAGAATGAGAAAATAATTGTCCAAGAGAAGTTAAATAAGTTAAGAATATAAAAATATTTAACTAAAATCACTCAATCAAAATACCCCACACTTAAACATTTGCACTCTTGGGCAAAACTAAAAGAAAGACTAAGAGAAAAATTGAAATTAAAGTAAACCAAAAATTAAAAGAAATGTATGATCAAGGCACACACATTTTTCAATGGATCATAACAATGCACAAAAGTGAGAAAGATGAAAGATGGAAGAATGATATTAAGGTAACAAACAATCCATGAAAACATTATCACAAAGTGCAAAGTGAAAAAGTAGTTAAGTTAAAATTAAGAATGCGCCAAGGTGATAGAAATCTCTCAAAGGACAACACTCAACCTCATATAATGTGTATGACTTTGTGTTTACACTCAAACACCACATGTAACTAGCCCATCCAAATACTGACAAGACTCTAATTCATTCAACTTGAAATACACATACATCAAAAGATCAAAAGGACTTTATTTGTTTGTAATGAATGGCTTGGGTAAAGGGTGGATAAGAAAAGGATATTTAGGCTAAAACTAAGAGAAAAGAGGGGAAATGGGGAGTAAGCCAACAAGTAAAAAGAGAGGTAGAAACAAAGAAATAAAACTAAAAAGAATTTACAAGGATGAAAATGAACCACAACAACTTTTATTGCAATTTTTCTTTACTTGCTTCTTTTTCTTTGTTTATAGACAATTTTTTTTCTTTGAACTTTTGTTTTTTAAACTCTTTCTTTTCTTTTATTTTCTCATTTTTTTTCTTTTCTTCTCTTCCAAATCAAAACAAAATAAAAATACCCCATACTTGCTTGAAACTCACTCCCAAAACAATTCCAAAGCCATTTTTCTCCCTAAAGCTACGATAACATGGTTTTCCATTTTTTTTTTAGTTTGTAATCAGCTACACAAGAAAGAAAAGGCTAAAGGCTAAAAAAAGGTGACAATGGATATCAATACAAGGATAGGTTAATTTGGCTAGTGGCTAAAAGAAAGAAGGCCTAAATCATCTCAATCATAGCATGTGCAACAAGGAATGTCAAAAGAGGCGAGGCAAAACATAGAGTAATCTAACACAAGGGTGAAATCACACATGAAAGAACATCCACAAAGGCTCAAAAACTCACAAGGCATAATTCTATCACACATGATCCATCTTAAATTCTATTTCTCAAGCCTACTTATCACTTCAACAATTGCAACAATGATTAACATCAAGCATGAAACCTCTCAATCTAACCAAAATTTGTACATTTTTCACAATTTATACAAGTTAGAAATCCTATGAAAAACATGAAAAAGTACCTAAATTCTATATTTTTTTATTTTCTGAATGTAAAAACAGAATAACAAAAAAAAATACTGCAACACAATAACAAAAATAGTAACAAAAACAAACAAAAAATAGAAACCGAAACAAACTCAAAAACTAAAATAGATAAACAGAACACAGACAAATAAACAGAAAATAGAAAATAACCAAAAAACAGAAAATCAACAGAAAATAAAAAATAGACAGAAACAAATATATAGACAGCTAAAACAGAAAATAAAATGTAAAAATAGAAACAGAAAACATACAAAAATAGAAATGTAAATAGAAAATAGAAAATAGACAGAAACAAAATAAAGATAGCTAAAACAGAAAACAAAATATAAAAACAGAAATAGAAAGCATACAGAAACAGAAACGTAAACAGAAAACAAAAAATAACCAGAAAACAAATTTTTTAATCCTTCACCCCACACTTGAAATGCACATTGTCCTCAATGTAAGCATGCAAAGAAATGCAAACAAAAAGATAACAAATAAAAGAAGGGAAAAGGAAACTCCCCAAATGTCATTCAAGACGCATCATCACACAAAATTGGCAAGACCAAAGAGATGTCTGCCACATCTCCTCCTCCACTTGAGGGCTCTCATGAAATATTTTGAGTTGGTGACCATTCACCTTGAAGACTTTGTCGGTAACTTCATTTTTAATCTCAACTGCACCATGGGGAAAAACATTAGTAATAACAAAAGGTTCATCCCATATAGATCGAAGTTTACCGGAAATAAGCTTAAGGCGAGAGTTAAACAAGAACACTTTTTGGTCACTATGGAACTCCTTTCTAAGAATCTTAGAGTCATGAAATCTCTTCACTCTCTCCTTGTCAATCTTGGAGTTCTCATAGGCTTCTAAGCAGATCTCTTCAAGTTCTTGCAACTAAAGCTTACTTTCCATACCCGCTTCATCAAATGTCATGTTACAACTCTTCATCGCCCAATATGCATGGTGCTCAATCTCTATCGGAAGGTGGCATGACTTACCAAAAACCACCCTATAGGGAGACTGTTTAATTGAAGGAGAGCTGCTTAAAGCACAAAGCATAGATTGATTCAAGAAGGAAGGTTTTGAACTTTCAACATGGCTTGAAGCATTGAAGAAAAACTTGTGATCAAATGTAAAAGGAAGAAAGGTTTCTGGTGATCCAAACATACTGCATTCATTAGTTTAAGAAATAGAGTTCATAAGGCATTGATAGTTTGTTTAAAGTTTTAAAATAAATCAAGAGTTTTTGGAAAAATAATATTTCATACTGGATTAATCGATTATGTTAAGCAAAGAATCGATTATTTTGTTCTTGGTGCTTTCTGGAAAACTTTTCAAGAACAATGTAATCGATTACGTATCGGAATAATCGATTATTTTACCTTAGATCACTTACAAATAGCCTTAAGGAACAGATTAATCGATTACCAATATTTTGTAATCGATTACATAGGCTAATCAAAATATATCACCTTTCTGTTTTAATCGATTACCAATAATAGTAATTGATTATATCATATGTTGTTGTAACATGTTATGCTGGTTTAATCGATTACATAGTTCAAACATTTCTATACAGGTTCCTGGTTTAATCGATTACCAAGGTTTGTAATCGATTACACAATGTTTTTATTTTTGGGCAGTTGTCTAGCTTAATCGATTGCAAGTCGGAATAATCGATTATTTTGTTCGTTGCTCATACCCAGAAACGTCTTGAACGGTTTAATCGATTACAAGAGCGTATATAATCGATTACATGAGCAAAATAATCGATCACAAGAGCGTATTTAATTGATTACTGACGGTTAGAAAGTTTGTTATAAATAGAACCCATGCTCAGCTGTTTTACTAACTTGATCAATTCGTATTCTGAGCATTCTAAGGCTTTCTAAACATTCTTTTAGCGATTTTCTGGGTTCATAAAGTTCTTGCTTTCAAAAAAACATTCATGGGTTGTTAAGTGTTTCTAAAAGCAAGAAGTTCTTTTTCAAAGCTTGAGGGAAGTGATGTTCTGAGTTTGTATTCATTCTTCAACCTGGTGAAATCATTCATATGCATATCATTCATTGGATCATCAGGTGACTTCTTTCCTTAATCTTTGAAGTTGTAATTCTATTTTGAATTCTGTGTATGTTTGTCTATTGTAATTAGGTTTCTTGCTTGTAATCTAGAGATAGAATTTCTCTAGGGGATTTGCTGAGTAGTGTTCTCAGTGGGTTGTCTCTATGAATCTAATAGTGTTTTAGATTTATGAACTTTATCTAGGGTTGATAAAGAGAGACTTTGTAATATCTTGTAAGAAATGAAAATTACAATAGTGGAACTCCATTCTATTGTTGAGTGGAAGAAAACTAGATGTACCTTCATAGTGTTTGAAGTGAACCAGTATAAATCTTTGTGTGTTGTTTATTCTCTTTATATTGGTCATATTCTATTATTCTTGATTGTGTGTTTTTTGTTATCAACAATCTTGAGCTATTGCAACCTTGGGTTGAGCAAGATTGAATAAAGGTTATTGGTCTCAAAAGTGATAAAGATCCAAAAGGAAAAACTCTGATTTTGTTCAAGAAAATTTTTTAAATTACCAAGCCTAAGCAATTCACCCGCCCTCTTGGTTAAGTGTGAAGTGTTTGTGGAAAATAAGGAACACTCACACTTAACCAAGAGAGGGGTGAATTGGTTAACCTTGCTAATTTAAAAATTTCTTTGATGAAAATAGAGTTTTCCAAAACAAAATCAGAGTTTAATTGCCCTTAGGATCTTTATCACAAAACCAATTGAAAAACTTTATCCAAGATCAATCCAAAACTTGTTATGCCACAAGAATAGACTTACAAAACAGAGTTCACACCAAGAATGATCAAAAGCATAGAATATAAATCAAGACAAAAGATTTATACTGGTTCACCTCAAAACCTATGAGGCTACATCCAGTTTCTTCTACTTTACACTAGAGTAGAGTTCCACTATTGCAAATATTCTTCTTACAATCAATTACAAGCTTCTCTCCTTCAACCCTAGAAGAAGTTCAAAGATCTAAAACCCTATTAGATCCTTAGAAGAAACACCCACACTGAGAACACTACTCAGCTGTCCTTTTAGAAATCCTATCTCCACTTGCAAGAAATCCCAATTTACAATAGACCAAAACTTATAAGAATTCAAATAACAGTTTACATCAACAAAGACAAGGAAAGATATCACCCTGATAATCCAAGAATGAATGCAAAGTGAATGAAACTCAGGTTGATTAACTGATTACACAGCCATATGCAGTTATTTCCTTATGCTTTGAATGAATGATGATACTTCACCTTCTTGAATCAAATACCCATAAGAATTTGGTGAAGTCTATGTGTTTAGAACTAAGAGAAACTCACTAATGAAAGCTCAGAACGTGTTTGAATGCCTTAGAATTCGTAATACTCAGTAATTGCAAAAGCTATTAACCTCAGCCGGAGAGGTTCCTTTTTATAACAGATTTTTACTGATAATAATCGATTAAACACGCTCCTGTAATCGATTATTTACCATTTGTAATCGATTAATTCAAGATGTAATCGATTAAAATTTTCCTGCTGCTTTCTGGATTTTGGCTATGAACTATTTAATCGATTATCCCGATACGTAATCGATTAAGCCAGAGTGACATGTTTCTCTAAAATGTACAATGTAATCGATTACCAATTGTTGTAATCGATTAAGCCAGAGGGACCATATTTTCTGATTTGAACTACGTAATCGATTAAACCGTTATGTAATCGATTACTTCAATAGGTCATGTTCTTTTCAAAGCAGGCTTGTAATCGATTAAGACCGAAGGATCTATTTTTCAAATTTAGCCTATGTAATCGATTAATCCGATATGTAATCGATTACATTATTCTTGATTTGTTTTTCAAAGGCACGAAGAACAAAATAATCGATTCCAATATGTATGTAATCGATTACTTCAGTAAAACTTAGTTTTTCTAAAAGCTTAACCTTTTAAGTGCTACCTTTGATCAATTCTTTTAATCTAATAACCCTAGACGAATGAATAATGCATGACATGAAATGTACACTTGGATTATCAGATCATATACTCCCTTTTACATTTAATCAAATTAATCTTCAATGCTTCCATGGTTCTTTTAGCCTTTGGACATGTTGAAAGCTCAAAACTTCTTGAGGCTTGAACCTTGTTCATGATGCTTGACTTCATTGGAATCAACAGTGTTCCCATATTATACAATTGGCATCAAGAGCTAGGTCTTAAAAGTTACTCAAGATCACTTTCTTTCAAAAATGAATACTTCACAAATAACCTTCAAGAAAGGTGCATCCTTAAACAGACCTCCTTTGTTTGAGGGGATGAATTTCAATTTTTGGAAAAATAGGATGAAGATCTTTATTCAATCCAATGATTCAGGAGCATGGAATGCAATAGAAAAGGGTCATAGGGTGCATATCAAAGTGGTTGATAATAACATGATTCCCAAGGAGTGGGATGAGATGAATGATGATGAAAAGAACAAGGGCAAAAGATTCACAAGAAACAACAAGAACAATTCTAACAACAACTCTAGCAACATCAAGAAGATTGACAATAACTTCACATGCTTTGAATGTGGCAAACCTGGCCACATAAAGTCAAAATGTTCAATCTACTTGAAGAAACAACAAAATGACAGCAAAGGCAAAAGGGAAGCAAAGCCAAGAAGAGCTTACATTGCTTGGGAGGATAATGAATCTTCAACTTCTAAAACCTCAACTGAAGTAGAAGAAGCCAACATGTGCCTCACCTCAATTGTTGAAGAGAATGATGGTCTCTTGGATGAAGATTATGAGGTAACCTCTGAACTTGATCAAGCTATTTTTGCTTTTCAAGAGATGCATAAAGAGGCTAAAAAGCTTGCTAAGTCTAACAATAAGCTCAAGAAAAACATTGAAGATCATCTTGCAAAAATTGTGGAATTACAAACTGAAGTTTGTAACTTGAAGGAAGAAAATGAGAAACTTACTTCAAGCTACAAATCAAGTGGTTGTGTTTGTGCTTCTTCCTCTACAACTAGTGACAAATATGAAATGCTGCAAAAAGTTTTTAATGAGTATAGATTGAATCAAGAAGAAAAGTATATGCAGATTGTTTCAAAGAACAATGAGCTGATTGATATCTTGGAAAAACTCAACAAAGGAAAAAATGATTTGAATGATATGCTAAGTGCTCAAAAACAGTATGGTGACACTTCTGGATTGGGGTACAAAAAGAGCTTTAAAAGTGTTTAAAAAACAACATTTGTGCCTCCAAAACAGAAGAAGAAAAATAAACCAAGATTCAATCAAAAGAGGTTCTTTAGAAACTCATATAAAGCTGTTGTTTGTCACTATTGTATGAAAAGAGGACACACATCCTACCAATGTTTTGCAAGAAGATTTTATGTCCCAAATGGTGAGTGTAGACAAAGAGAATCTTCTTTAAATGCAAGGAAGAAAAAAACAATTTGAACTCTTGCAAGCTACATGACCGTGCAATAGCTTGATAATTTGGAAATTTGATATAAAAGAAGTAAAGGAATGGAATTTGGGTCATAAAAGAAAAAATCAATTCAAACTCATCCCAAAGGAGCCACAAACCGTACAATCGTTGAAGGAGGTGGGCCAAGGGAGTAAAATAAAACATTATTTGGCACTTAGGGAGCTTGCTACGGTGGAGAAAAGAGAAAGAAAAAAAAAATTAATCATTGGCAGCCTTAAGGAAAGTTTACGTGAGATGAGGCAAGAAAATGAAGCCAAGAGGGGCTGGTTTCAAAGAAAGAAAAAACAAAGCAAGTGGCCAATTATTGGAGACAAAGAGAATCACTAATAAATGCTAGGAATCTCTCATCAATGCAAGTAAAAAAATCTGCTTGGACTAAGCCATACAACCGTGCAGCAATTGTTGACCAAGGGATTCAAGTGATCAACCAATAGGAATAAGGCAATTAGTGGACCATGCTATATAAGGGAATGGAAGCAATTTTGGGTCAGCACCATATAGAAGAAACCGTGCTGCCTTTCACTCTCCATTTGATTTTATTTAAGTTTTGTTGAGCC